>JXTC01000518.1:0-175623 GCA_002914845.1 Trema orientale | reverse complement strand
AAAATTTCAAAATCAAAAGAGAATTGAGTTTTTTTTTTTTTTTGGGTTTATTAACTCCAATAATATTATTAAAATTATCTCTCCCTTTTTTTTTTTGTTGCTTTTATTATTTTTTTTCTTTCTTTCTTATACCGTTGCCATCTTCTATCCGGCCAGAGTTCATTTTCGTGGGGCCCAAAGCTGCCATAATTGGGCCTTGGGCTTTGGGCCCTAAGAAAGGAAGACTTCAACACTGGAGTTTCTCAAGGAGAGGCAAAGCGGGCAGGCCTGAACCACTCGGTCGCATTCCGTACAGAGGCAGAGGTGGCGACAGGGCAAGATCACCACCGACGCGACTCGCTTCCGACACGCTTTGCAACTCGGTCCCGACGCGGCCGCCTCGACTCGGTCCGGGTCAACGTAAGCCGACTCGGCGTCCTCCGCCACGTGGCCGCCCTCCGCGGCGCACGTTATCCCGCCCTCGTCCAACAAGCCCCTCCTATCCTGCGCACCCCCGCCTCCGCTCACTATAGCCTGCTGCAATTGGGCCTGGAGCGACGCCGCCGTGGCCTCTTGGGCCCGGACCTTGGCCCGCCAGACTTGGGCCTCCACGCTCAGCTGGGCCGCGCGGGCTTCCAGCTCGGCGTTGCGGCGGGCGGCCTTCTCCACCTCCGCCTCCTTCTCCCTCAACCGCCGCGCCACTGACTCCTCCGCCGCGCTCAGCAGCGCACGATAGTGCCTCTGCCTTTTCTCCGCTAATGTGCGCCGCAGCTGCTCTCCCTGCTAGGATACGCACCCCCGAACGTAAATTTCAGAATTTTTTTTAGGAAGAAAATTTTCCAAAAAAAAAAAATATTCACAAATTTTAAGGAGTACCCATTTGAGAAGAGACAAAATTGGTACCTGGGCCTGGAGAAATTGATCGATTTCGTCTCTCTGTTGCTTGATTTGGGAAGCGAAATCCTCTGCCATTACAGATAAGAGAGACGAAGATGAAGACGATGACTGATTGAACTGTTGAAGCTGTTGCGATTGCTGTTGATGATGATGATGATTATGATTATGATTATGATTATGATTATGACTATTCTGGCTTTGTTGTAATTGCTGTTGTTGTTGTCCTTCGCCGAAGGATAATCTTAGTCCTGTGGAGACAACATTGGGTTGGTTCTGGTTTTGGAGTTGAGAGAGGTCGATGAGCTGAGGAGGCTGGGATTGTTGGAGAGAGAAAGGAATATTGATTGGAGCTGTGATTCCAGTAGTGGCAACCGAAGCTTCTCTTCCTCTCTTTCTGGGATTATTGGTAATAGTACTCGCTGCTTAATCAAAAGAACAGAGTTCACCGCAAACGATTTCAATATCATTATATGGATATGAGAACAAAAGTACTATGCCACATAATTTTTGGTTCTTAGTATTGGCAACAACAGAAACTGAATTGGGTAATCAAAGACCAGAAATTTTGGGAAAGAAAATATTGATTGGTTGATGTAAGAAGTCAAGGAACTCACCTCCAACATTGTTGAATATCATAGAAGTTTGATCGAGAAATAGTCCTCCTGGTTGCGGTTGTAATGAGTAATCATGCCCTTCTTGTCCGTTTCTGCGGAACATGATTCGAAAGAAAGGATTAGAGATTGTATATATAGCAAGAAGAAGAAGAAGAAGTAGTTTGGGAGATAGGAGTATGCCAACCTGTTTAGGAGGAGGACATTTGAAGGGTATTGAGCTTGAACAGCCATTATAGATGATAGATTGATTGATGAATAGTATGATCGATATGTATAGCAGAGAAAGTTTGTGACAGAAATGAATGTGCAGAGATAAATATATATGTATGAATGAATGAATAGTATGGTGTCAGAGAGAGAGAGAGAGAGAGTATTGGTAAAAGCAAAAAGATGACGGGAAACTTAAGAAGATGGAGCAATGTGAAGGAGGCAACAATAAACGCTACCACATAGGAAGCATGAAAGAGAAGGAAGATGCCCTTTTCTCAAGCCAAGGCGGACTCTTCAATGAGAGAGAGAAGGAAAGCTTGGAATTTGAAGAAAACCCCACCAAGCAAAAAAAATAAATAAAAATTTGAGAGAGAAGGAGAAGGAATCCCAAAGAGAGATATGAATTATGTTTGTTGAAAGACCACAAGAACCAGCTCCACCACCACCACCATCACCAATATGTGTCCTTTCTTTAACCTTCTACTGCGTCCAACTTTTCTTTTTCTCTCTGTTCTTAGTTTTGCTATATATGCTTTTTTAGCTAATATATATGCCTCTTCTCTCTCTCTTTAATCTCTCCCACACATGATATAGACAAAGAGAGAGAAAGAAACAAAGGAAAGGAAAGTAAAGAGAGAAAGAATAGCAGAGAGAGGTAGAAGAGATCAGATGCGATTGAAACGAATCAGTCCAAGAGAGAGACACCTTATTATTCTGCTCTTTCCTTTCTTTTCTTTCTTAGCTCTCTCTCTCTATACTACTCTCTTAAACCTTTTTATTTATGTATTTATTTATATTTATTTTTTTCTCTTCTTCTTCGCGTGGGGCTGGCTTTTCTTGAGAGGAGAGGAGTCTCGTGCTTGTTATCTCATTCTCTCCAACACCCATATTATTAATTATTATTACTTCTAATTCTACACCCCATGATTTTTTCTCAAAAAAAAGAAAAACCATTTTTTATTTTTTTTTTTAACTTACTATTAGTTTGTTTTTTTTTTCTCCTAGAAAATAATCAAATAATAAATAAGAGTGAGGAAAAAAAATGAACGAAAGGGGAAAAAAGGTGATGTAGATGTAGATGTTGTAGTAGTTGTTGTTGAGCGTGCAGGTCTCTCTGCCGCTACCGCTGCCGCTGGGATTGTTTTTATATGGCCCATGCGTCTCTCGCCAGCTTTGTCCACCTCTATATCTTTTTGCTTGCATGAGATTTATTTGTTTTTAATTAAGAAAAATGTATTTTAATATGATTTTATAAATTTTTTACGATGATCTTTTGGGTATTTCCAATATTATGTAATTAAGTTTATTTGGAGTGAAATTGTTATTCAAATTCTTGATGGTGTAACATAAAGGCTATGCTTGAGAGAATTTAGAGTAATTAGCTTGATAATTACTTACGTAATGCTAATTAATTAGCATCATGTTACTTACGTAATGCTAATTAATTAATCAAAAGAAGAAAAAATTTGAAGGATTTTGCTTTTTGAATGTTTGAATTGATCAGAATACGCGTTGTATATTTACTTAATAAATATTTCGTGAATTAGGTGAGGTAAATTGTATTTACATGATAGTTAATATTTTGTTTGTATAATTTCGTATAAGAAATTTGTTGTTGCTTTTTTCTTTGGCTTGCTAGCTAACTTGTGTATCTTTTCATTTTTAGTAAATATTTTTTGTTGAAGAAAACAAAAACAATATTTTTTAAAAAATTAATTTGAAGTTTTCTTGATACTGAAGGTTCAAACTCGCAACAGCTATGTTTGCTCTTTGTTTTTCTCTTATCTTAGAAAATAGATAAAAGATCACAATGCCGTGGCTTGACCTAATTGCGTGGTTGTTGGTTGAGCTCTCCCTGTTTCTTGTGTATACAAAATGTGTATAAATGCCTCGTCCAAATTCCATCTATGACTGTGTCAAAGGAGTACGTTAAGGAAAATTTGCTTAAAGAAAACTATTAATGAAGCCAAATTTAAATGAATGATCCGAAAATCATCAACTACCAACAAATTCCTTAATTTGATTAAAAATAATCCGAGAGCCTATATAGTAAATGGTTGAGAAAAGCCTTTCATTCAACCAATAAGTTGTTTCAAAATTTTACTTTACTAATTTAAGAATTTAAGTTGAACAAAATTGTTAAATTAATGATTGATGTATATAAAATCATCAAGTCTAATGCCTAATATGTATATTTATGATATACATATATGGGCACCAATCCAGTCAATATTTTTTTATCTATACGTATTATTTTATCCAATAAAAATTCATCATGTACGTTTTTTATGATAAAATGTGAAGAGAAAAAATTATTAAATAATGAGTATTTATTTTTATTTTTATTTTTCTAATTATTCAAATTATGGTAGCCATTAGATCAATAATCCAACGGCTAAAAAAAATACCTATTATATTGGAAATCTATATATACATACTATCTCAGCTAGCTATTACAAAAAATACTTAATTGGACTACATAGAAATTGTGAAAAAATTTTGTTTATATATAAGCTTTAGTTTATCTGTATTCTTCATCCTCTTGTTCTTTGGACGAATAGGCCGTGGTATCTAATTTGCAATGCATGGGACCATATTCTGTTTTGCTTTGTCATATATTATATAACATTTATTTGTCTATACATACGTATGTGAATACGTATATATTAAGAGTATCTATCGATAACACAGCTTAACAAGTTAAAATGCCTTAGAAGATAGAGAATAGAACTCCCCCCCTTTTCGAGTTAACTGTTTCTTTTACCAACCTGCATATGGTGGAGAAAAAGAGTATTACATATTATATATAATATGTATATGTCTAAATATAACACCAAATTCTAAAGAAAAAATAGGCAGATAGAGTGAATTTCTCACAAGAAAAGTTTAAGTTGGTATTGGTGATCTTCCCCAAAACCAAGAAGGATTTTTAACTTTAATTAATGGAAGGTGATGATAATTTATTTTTAAAAAAAAAAAAAAAGAACCTAGCTTTCATAGAAGAGAGGGTAATGTGAAAGAGAGTGCTTGGAAAGGCATCACGCAATTTGTATCTTTTAGGTCCCACCAAAAGGGTCGGCTTCTTTCTCTTCAAACCTCTACCTTCCCTTCTCTTTGATCAATCCCCTAATACTAATCATCAATCTCTTTCTCTTTGTTATATAATTACTAGTATTACAGCCCTGCACGACAATGTGACTCTCGACTCTCTCTCTCTCTCTCTCTCTCTCTCTCATTCGTTCTCTCTCTTACCAACTCATAAGAGTCATAACTCATTGATTTCTTCTCCCTCTTAAGACAGCCTTTCCTTTTCTTTCTCCCCTTTTGCGTTGTTTTGTTTGTTTATGTAATTATATTACATATATATATATACATGTATGTAGATATTTTTTTAAGCTTATTAGATGGTAATTAGAAGGGGAAAAAACTTGTTTTGTTTTTACTTGGTCTGCCAAAGCATGAACAAAGCTATTCTGCAATCTAAGGCCATAAATATTAATTAATTAATTTGCAGTTGCACTCAGTATTATTATTGGGTATATTAATTTTGTGTATGATTTTGGGGTAACCAACAAAAAAGCAAGATTCACATGGGTCTTTTGAGATTCATGAAGACTACTGATCAGCTGGATTGATGGATATAACCGGTTGGAATTATGTGAACCCCCATGTTTTTTTTCTGAAAAAAAAAAACAAAAATCAAGATTGGATCACTACTTAATCACTACTTAATGTTAATGGGGCTGATTTGGTTGACCCTAATTAGTCCTAGTTTCAGTATTATTAATTAGGATTAATTGGATCAAATCAAACTCCTAGATCAAGTAAAGGAAATCCTCAGTATGTATTAATTTACTGAATTATTCATATACATATATATAGTAAAATAGAGTAATATCATAAGGTGTAATCTAAGATATTTCTTTTTAATTTGCTTTAGAAAACATATATTATTGGTATATGCATGCATTAATACACTTGTACTATATGTGACAATAACTTTGTGCCACACCTTGGAAACAACCATCACATTTCTAAATGATAAACCTTTGCCAGTGTTTTTTTTTTCTTTATAAGAAAATAAAAAATAAACCCAAACCAAAGCCTAGTACAACCGAGTCTATAGAGGTATAATGTGTATATATAAAATTCAAACATATATAACAAAACCATTTTTGTAAACAATAGCATTTCATCGAGTCAATACATATAACCAGCCACTGTGCAGAGACTTTGAATGGTGAGCTATTGTTTCTTTTCTTAATTTTTTCTTCTAAGTCTCATTTGAATCAACTTTTGGTCTTATCTCATGAGATCTAAGCAATTGAACTTGCGCATGGGGTTTGGGGCAGCATCAAAACAAAGTCATGTCATATTATTTTTAGAATAATTATTGACTGGAATTACCACATTAAATGCTCTTCTTTTCTTGTCGTTTGGGGCCAAAACGTACGTTTTACTACTACTACTACTTCCCACTAGTTTCTTCTGTCTCATCTTAATAGCGAAAGAGTAACTTGAGAATCATGTGTTTTTAACCATAGAGTTCACAAGAGGACAAAAGAAATGCAATATACTAAAATTAGTATAATGAAATTCCTAGTCCCATATCATCAAACTGAGGAAGGACTACGCGACATGTTAATTTTCCTTGTCCAACAAGTTATACATACAAGATTTTAGCAAAATTATGTGTGCAGAGCACAATTATATATATACGTATTAATATTACATGCCATGACTACCACATTATTTGTTTAGAGTTTTGTTATTAGTTAGTACTATTTGTTTGGATGTTAGTGTTTAAATTATATATATGTATAAGAAGCTATTGCATTCAAATAATTATTTTTTAATGCTCTTGCTTATTAATTTTACTATTCAAACTACTCGGAGATACATTTCTTGAATAAATGAATATATCAAAAATTTCCTTAACTAGCAAGAATTATTTTTTGAAAAATTTTGATTATCTAGATCTGCATATATATATATATATATATATATATATATATACAGATTTCGTTATTTTATTATATATATAAGTATTAGAGCTATTTGTTTTGTTTTGTTTTATTGGATTAAAACCGAAACTCTTATAAGAGTCATCATTCCCAAGAAGCTTTGCATGAAATCAGGCGCATTTCCTTGTGTTTAAATCTTGAAGACACACCAACTTTACTTACAAAAAACATTTCTTTAATCTTAATCCAACCATTCCCATATCCCATCCATTTTCCTTGACCCACTCACTACTAGGACATCTTTTTCAATATTTTTCTAGGATTTTCCTTCACTTTCTTTTCCTTTATTTTTTCCCCTTTCTTTACATGATTTTCTCTAATTAGACTTTGTCTTTGTATATATACAATAATACAAACATATATAAGAACGAGCTCATTTCGCACATCCATAACCCCTTATATTAGTCTCTACTGTCTACCCACTACCTACATATATGCCTTTTTGTCATACCAAAAACCACTCCTAACCATATATTCCTAATCATAACCCACAAGACAGAGCACCAATCTATAATTTCCATACCTCTTTTTTTTAACTACTTTTCTTTAATTATTTTCAATCTTTTAATGTCTTTGGCAGGATATACTTCGGTTAATTCTTATTAGACTATGAAGTTAATACTCTCTCTCTCTCTATAACGTGGAAAATTCTTAGTATTATTTTTAAGTGGTAGCCTGCGAGGCTGCAACACAAGGCCACCTATTCTATATTCAAAGGTTTTATTTTATTTTATTTTTTTGGTTTGTCTCCATCTCGAGAAAATATTTATTTTATAATGGAGGAAAAAGAAAATAGGAGTACTAAGCATAATCCCAATATTATTATAACATCTATACATAAGAATATTACAAAAAATAGTATTTTACTTTATCTGATTCATAAATATTACGTGACCTAACAAACAATGTAATGGGGGATTAAGTGATATGCACTTAAAGAACAACTTTGTGAACTATTACCTAAACCATACCAAGCATCACCCAACTATTAATTACCATATAAGATTGTCATCTTGTACTAGTGGATGAGCACAAAGTCCAAGTAATAGGCTTGTCCATTTACCTTTTTAAGAATCATGAGAAAAGAAAATTAAAAGGGTAGAATATCACTGTACTATTGATCATATATAAGTTAAGTAGATACTCCTACAAGACAGACTATTTATGATTATTTATGCTTATCCGTGTGTTTGTTTAAATGTTTCATTCATATCTGTTATAACCATACCCCATCCATTTTACCTCCAATACTCCAGTGTGCTTGTTGTAATTAGCATATGTATTCTACCTTTTTTTAGCGGAATGTGTATTATACTTTTATTTGTATATTTGAATATGAAGTTGTTAAAGTAAACTACTTTTGGTATTAAATTAATTAGCTATATTAATTAAACCTTTATTAGGTAAATCTTGAATCAAATATCTTGCAAGTAATGCAATCAAACTAGCAGCAATCACATGTGATGCTTATTTTAATGGAAGAAACTAATATATATATATAGTAGGTATTTTTTTTTTACCTATACATAGATATCATTTTGGTCAATGAAAATTTTTCTTGCACATTTTTTTATATTAAAAAATAAGAAAGAGAAATAACATTAATGATGCAGGTCTTTTCATGCACTTCATTATAGCAATGGAGCTTAACTAATGACCACCACTTACTACAAATTTAAAGGAAAATAACACACACACACTAACTACCAAGACTTAAACCCTTGACCCCCTCAAACACACACAACTCTAAAACCTTGCACCAACTGAGCTAGCCTCAATTGGCATATATGTATGTGTGTATATATATATACACATATAACAAAATTAATCTATGTATTGCTTGTCGCCCAAGAGCATCATATTTTGAAGCTCCTTTCTTGTGTGGAAGTTGTGAGGTTTATTAACCCTGTATAATCATTAGATATGAACACAAGCAAAGCTGTGAAAGCTATTTCCGAAACTTGAACCTCAAGTACACCAAAGCCAAAAGTAAAAGACATAAAAAAGAAAAATCAATTCTTGTGCATCTTAATAGTACTAGTCGCCTATAATACTATACTAAATATTATAAAAAAAATCAATATTTCTTTTATTACTAGGGCCTTAATCAATATTTCTTTTTTTTTTGATAAACTAATCTATATTTCTTTTATTACTAGAGCCTTAAGTACTACTAAATAATAGTAATTTGTACATATTTTTTAACATGTATTGGGGAAAAAAAAAAAAACACGTAAATGAAACATTTCAAGTTCTATCATGTTCCCTCTTTCTATGTGTCTGTGTCTCATCCTTTTCTTATTTTCATGACATGCAGTACCCACATGGTGCTACCCATGAATACCACCTCTCATCAATTGACATAGCAAAATGATTCCATTTTTTTTTCTCTAGTACGTTGCACTATATATTTCTACTATGTATGTAATATAAATAATTTTAAAAACCCAATAAAAATTCCCAAGACAAGGAACCTTTTACCTAAGATGCAAAAAAAGTTTTTCTTCTTTTTTTTTTTTTTTAAAAAAATTCATTTTAAAAGTTGGAATAATATACATAACAAGTGTGGGTAGAGATTTATTTATGATTATGTCAGTAGAAAGGGGAAGGGTGGGTGGTGCTATGATTTATGAGCCTTAGCTCTGAGTGTAAGTACTTTGGAGGGAGCCTCAGCTTCTGATGGTGATAATGCCAGTCACAGGAAGCAGCAAAAGAAAGATTTTTTTTTTTTTTTTTCTTGAAAGCTCATGGAGGTTTATTGGGGAAGTAAAATCAGAGAGTGGGGTAGACCTCTTTGGTATTTGCTGCAAAATGTTTTGAAAGCTTACACTTCAAAACCAACTCCTCTACTTATTCAATGTGTGGGCACAACTTTGGAGCCATCACTATTCTCTCCTCATAGGGCCCCATTCATAGGGGTTGTTTTGCTTTTATGGTTATTTACTTCTTTGTTTTTGGTGTTTGTACCTTGATTTCAGTATTAGTGGATTTGGGGTATTAATTGATTAAGCAACAAGACTGGGTCTTTGTAGGAAAAGTAACATAAAAAACCAAAAAACTTGTAATTTTAAGACTGTATTGCATGAATGAAGATGGTCATTCCCATTTCCATTTTGTAGCTTGCGCTAAAGATACAACATTAAATGGAAAACAGCTTAAAGATTAAGGGAATGAAAAAAAAAAAAAAAAAAAAAAAGATTACACTAGCTATAAAACTGAAAAGGTTGGTAAAATTCAAAAAGTGGTGATGAGCAAAATTCAATAAAATAATTATATGGACTTTTTGAATGATAGAAATTCAAAGTTTGATTGTGAATTGAATTAAAAGCACTTTGGGCACCAGATTTTAGTTTAGGAAATTTCTTGTTAATGAGTAAAAGTGGCCCACTAGAACTAGAAACCTTCCTGCAAATCAGCCATATTGGATTTTGCTTGCCAAAAACCTCCAAATTTTCACGGTTCCTTGTAATATCAGAGAAATTTTTTTTTTTTTAAAAAAAAAGTAAATTTAAATAAAAGGAGAAAAGGAGTACTGCAAGTTCCACAACATAATCATGAATGCCAAGCAGTTTGGGTTAAGAACAAAAGTCATAAATACAAAAAACTACATAAAATAAATGGGTGGTCCCTCACAAGAGGATCAAAGCCAAAGGTATTATTATAATAAAATCGTTTACTGTAGCTATCCCATTCCATATGCAAAATTGTAGAACAATATTGTTATGAAAATTTTGAGCATTGGTCACAACTTTCCATAAATATATGTAAGGCTTATCGCCAATAGAAGAAGGCACTCTCTCTCTTTTGGCTGCCCAATCTGACACATATTACATAGATGCCTCATTAAGGGTGCATCTTGGGACCAACTTTGGGAAATTATGGCTCTTATTACTATTACCCAGAAATGATTATTTTATATGGCCCATTTTGGTGGAGATATAATTATTTTGCAATACTTGTGATATATATATATATATATATATATAAAACATGATTGTCAATCCGGTAGGTATTTTTTTTTTTACCTATGTGTAGGTATTTTTTTTCTAACCGTTGGATCATCATCTAACAATGATCTAACGGCTAAAATGAGATGCATGAAAAGACGTGCATTATTAATGCTTTTTCTCTCTTCTACTTTTTAATATAAAAAAATGTGCAAAAAAATTTTTCATTAGTCCAATTAATACTTATGCATAGATAAAAAAAAAGATACCTACTGGATTGGTGCCCATAAAACATACGGTGAAAAGTGAAAACTCTTAATTAATTTATTTTCTTTATTTGCTTAATGTTCCCAAAAAAAAAATACAATATTCATATTTTCTTTCTTTCTTTTTCCCTACTTATTTTCTTTTCAGTATAACAAAGGTGAAATTTCAGGTAAATGGATTTGCAAAATTGACCTCATGGATAAAAGACAAAAGAATGGAAAAAAGAAATAAAAGACTGACACAACAGAGTGTCATGAGTACTGTAATGGCTTGAGAAGCCTAACAGAGTATGATTTTATTTATTTTTTGTTTTTTTTAGTTAATATATTTTACTTTTGGGCAGAGACAAGATAACATCTAGAAATCTTTGTTTGCCATTGACAAGCAGTGATATGCACAGTTACAAGAAATTTTACTGGTCTGCAGGTATTGTGGTGCAGACTGTAAAGGCCTGAGAGTGTCCGGTGGTGTTTTTGAGTTTTGACTTTACTACAGGTTTTTACATGTTTCAGATCTTGAAATTCTTTCTAAGATTTAAAAAAAAGAAAAGAAAATAAAAAAGTTGCACAAAAGACGTTGAAAATTGTATGATTAATTGAGATTTGCAAGAAAATTTCTAGGGTTTTGGCTTTTTGTATGTTAAATGAGTGCATCCTAATTATACTTACAAAAATCGACTCAGACAAAATATTGGGTACTACGCACACGTGCATCGATCTTTACACATTGTATTAGTAAGATGTATTTTTGGGATGTTATACGTGGATATTGCCCTAGTTTTTCTAATATAAAAGATATTAGGGTGCCGAATTGAAGTAAGTGATATTATAAAGAGAATTTGAGGAGTTTGAAACAGGTAATTGCCCCCTGATTTTCGCTTTTATTGCAAGTTTCTTTAAAAAAATTTGCATTTGCTCCCTCTAAATTTATTAATTGGAGTAATGCTAAAGGACACTATATAATACTCAACATTACTAGATGTGTCAGTCTGTTATAAGTTGATTATAATTACACTTCATGTGGGAGACTCAATTTATCGATTATAATTACCAAGTAATAAAAGTACACCTCATGTGGTATTGAACATCAATAGTGTCTTATAATATTACTCTATCATTTGCCCTCATTAAACATAAATTTTTAACTATTTTGAGTTAGGTCTTTGCACAAGTAAAGCTTATCTAATTTTCACTCTCATTAAATTTCATTGAGGACGTAGTTTGTTATGAATGTCGTGGTCAACCATGTGAACGACACTTCACATGTTTTACATAGGTTTATTTTAGGAGTGTAAGATGAGACTAAATTTGATTGGAGAAATCTTCTTCATGAAAAATCTATTATTGCAAAAATTTCTACTTTTTTAATAGCAAGTTTATTTTATCTTAAAAAAAAAAACCCCCTCATACTAGCTTACCTTAGAATCTATCACATTGATTTAATGTCAAATCAAGTTAGATCCTCATATATTTACTATTCATACTGTTTGTTATCAAGATTTATTTATTGATATAAATGTAGATTCTATCTTTTTCATTAACTTTAAAGTTATAAGGGATAATTATATTTATATACCACGTAGTTTGACCGTTATTCTCTTTATATCTTCTATTTTGGCTATTATCAACATTGATTTTTAAATTTAAAACTTGTAACAAATTTATACTTTCTTTTGGTCAAATACTAATTTTGATTATTGAGTTTACCAAAATACTATTTTAAAACTTTAAACGTATATATTTAAAAAGTTATTCAAATTTAATTCTTATTTAAAATTAATAACTCAATTAGTAAATATTAAAAAATTACATTTAATTTTTTAATATATGTTATTTCAATTATTAAATTTAATTATATTTAAATTTTAATTATTTTTTTACATATATCATTAAAGTTTAAAAGTTATTTTGGTAAACCAAAGGGTTAAAATTGGTGCCTGACCCAAATAGGATATAAATTTATTACAAACTTTAAATTTGAAGAATAATGCTGATAATACAAACTGAAAAAATAGACAAAATGCAAAATATAAAAATATAAAGGCCCGTTTGGTTTGTGTTTACAAAACTCCTGTTTTAAAATTTCTTTTTGAATTTTCGTTTCAAATTTTTTTGTTTCAAATATGGAATTTTGCGTTTTCAAAATCTTGTTTGGTGTGTTATTTTTTATTTAGTTTTCATGTTTGACTCCTCAAAAGCTTCAGAAAACGACTTTTTTTTGTTTTCTAGTTTAATGAAGGATTTTTAACTTGTTTTCAAATCCTGTTTTTTGTTACTTTTGTAATCCCAAACCAAACAAGGTTTTTTGACCAGTTTTTATTTACACAAATTCCAAAACCATAAAACTGTTTTTGAAAAGGGTACCAAACAGACCCTCTTTTTCAAAACTTTGTTTTCAAATCCTATACCAAACGGGCCTTTACTTTTTGAAAACTTTGTTTTCAAATCCTATACCAAACGGGCCCTAATTAACCCAAAACCAACCGACCGACCCAATCAACTGAACGTTAGATTAGATAGATCGGTTTGGTCTTTGATACTATATATATTAGATCGATTTGGTTCTTTAAAGTAGGGGTGGCAATTTAGGTCACGACACGATAACACGACTCGAAAACGACACGAAGTTAGCGGGTTTGAGTTTGTCTTAAACAGGTACAGGTCAAAAAAGGTTAAACACGATTAAATACGATTAAATAATAGGTCATTAGCAGGTTAACCTGTTAAACCCGAAATTGACCCGTTTAACACGATTAAATTTTTTGAGACATTGTATTATCTTGTGTGTACCAAGACTTAAAACTTCCCTTTTATGTTTTATGTACTAAAACTTGAAAGTTTTATTTTGGTTTTAAACTTTAGATTGTGTGTTATATTTATTTGATTATGGTTGCTTGGTTATACTGGAAATATAAAATAACTTAATAGATTATATCAAGTTATATTGAAAATGTGAAATAGGTTAATATGTTAAAACTAATAGGTTAATACATTATGTCAAGTTGAACCAAATACAATATATTTAACATTAACATGTTAAATTGAGTTCAATTAATGGGTTAACAGTATACAGGTTAGCAGATCGTGTTACGTTAGACACGATCTGAATACGACCTATTTAAATAACGTGTTAAATATGTCGCTCACAGGTTAACCTGTTTATTTAGCATGTCGGGTGTGAGTTTACAAATTATGACACGAATAATAAACGTGTCGGGTAGTTTGGTAATTGCTCGTTATATATATGCCTCGACACGACACAAATATGACACGACAACACGAATTGCCACCCCTACTTTAAAGTAAACACGTGATGTATATTAGATTGTTTAATGAATTATCTACAGGACATTAAATGTCAACCGAGGAACACCCTTAAATTTTATCATTGTATTTCAAAAGTACGAAACTATCCTCTTAGTTGTCATGTTGTCAATTACTTATTCCTATTACCAAGCGTTCTTTGAAAAGATAAAATACCATGTGAAACAAATTGAGGCTGAATTATATTGGTGATCAGCCCTTCCAGCAGGTGATAACAAGGGCCAACAAAGTGCAGGATTTGGTGACGGTTACTCACCTCCATTTACATCGTTGGTGGCGGAATGATAATTTCAAAATTTACACAAAAATAAGTCAAATACAAACTTGTTAGAATGGAGACATTTTAAAAGTTATGACAATCTAATAAGATATTTTTGTTATTAGTCGAATTAACACGATGACAATTAAACCAAGCATTTGAGCTTGAACACAAGGAATGATATTGTTATATCCCTGTTATTATATCCATTATGCCTCTCAGTGTATAAATATATATTAATTATATTCTCTCTCTTTTTTTCTTTGAGTTTTAAATCGCTCGATCGAGTGTGGATTTTTCCGATTAATGCAACAAATTATCATCATAAGTTTTACTAAATTATTTTAGTAAAGAATGGCCAATCAAGTATCGGCAGCTTTATTCGTTCACATTAATTCACTAGCTCATATAAGGCGGCAAGAAGACGACAGGGTCCATAAGGAGGAATACACAAGCAATGATGCTTACATATATATATATATATATATATAGGGAATAGAGAAGAAGAAAAAATAAGTTTAAAAAAAAAAACAGTAGAATTATTGAGAAACCAACTTTTATACGATTTAGCATTAGATATGTTTTATTAAAGAAAAAATATTATCTAATGCTACATCGATCATCTAAAAGTAGGTTTCTTAATAATTTACTATCTGGTCACATTTTAAAGAAATGGCATATATATATATTTATATGGTCAAACCGAAAAATGGAATAAGGAAAAAAAATATATTATAAGAAACACAAAGGGGAATGGACTTTTCTTTTTTGTAATTTTCTTATAAGATCAGGTTATCCAATCTGCATAAGGTGGAGGGGTGTCACCTATATATAAAATATGTTAAAATTACATCACAACATATGCACTAATCCTTCCCATGTTACATTAATGTCAATCTGTTTAATTTGGACATACTCGAATAAAATGGATCATCAACCTTATCTTTGAATAATCAATCACATAGATTCTAATCTTTTAAAATAACATGGTATTATATTTTAAGTATTTCCATATTATTGTCGGTTAATCGACGATACTTTGTTATTTTTCTATAGTTATAATTAGTGAAGATGATAAATAAGTGAACATGTTAATTAATGTATATAGCTTGAAGCTATAAAACCCTAGTTTCCCATTTTGTTGTGTCTCCGTGACATATATTCATATTGTGAACAAACAATTAGTTGAGTAATTACTGATAGCATAATAGCAAGAAATATATATGTACACCTTGATCAACACGTATAAAAAGAAAGCGATTTGCCGCTAATATAATACAAGATGATGATGATGATGATGTATAACGAGCTAACATTGAATAAGATGCAAAACCAAATATACATGTACCTTTCAATTTTATTTTAATTTTTTTAAAAAGGCCAAATATATAGATAATGGTTCATGGTTGTATCTACCCTTTTCATTCTAACAACTAGCAAAGCACAAGCCATGACCCATGACCCTCTATATAGTCCCCCTTTGAATGAGCCTTTGTCCACACTTAGAAGCAAAATGTGCTTCTTATAATTAATCACAATTTCTTTTAGATTCTCTCTCTCTCTCTCTCTCAGGAATTTCTCTATCATGAGGGACCAAGAAAGATAGGCAAAGGGATTGATGAGGGAGGGGAATCAAGTCATGGGTTGGCAATTTTTTGGAATTGTAGTGTTAAAATTGGCACCATATATGAAGAAATTGACTTTGGATGCAAACAAGAGAAGCTTCTCTTGCTCTTTCAAAGGTGCCAATGGAATATAATTATTTCAGCCAGCGGTATATATATAGCTTAGCTTCCTCCTTTTGGCTATTTGTTTTACCTCTTTTACAAGGAGAGGAGAAGGATGTATTGTCCCTTTCAGCCATATATATGTTTACAGTTTTGCCAAAGCAATACATGATTTGGATTCTCTAAATCAACAAAAATTTGTGCTTGTAAATCGTAAAGCTATCGTTATATTTTAGTGAAGTAGAACGAAGAAGATTACCATTTTTTTTTCAAAAAAAAAAAAAACAAATAATAAAATAAAGGGGAGAAAGTAAAGGAAAAATGGAAAATGCTTGATCTAATTCTTACGCAATTTCATACAATATCTATATATATATATATATAGATTTTGAAGTACGACCCCATTATATGCATGATTATAGATGGAAAATAAAACATCCACCGAATTTTTACCATTGAGTGTACGTATGTAGTAGCACTATATTTACATATTATTACTATATTAATTATACCCTTTTTGAAAAAATAGGAATTTACAAAAGGAAAAAAAGTAAAAGGTCAAAGTAATTATATGTTTCATTCGTTTCCATAGTTTCGTGGATGTTTCTTTTCATCTTTTATCATTGGGTTTCAAATTTTGAAAAAAAAAAATGGTAAAAAGTCATTAATTACTGTGGGATTGCATTAGCTTAAGGACAAGAATGTCATAAATAATAGTTTGAAAAAGAAGAAAAGAAAAAGGAATCAACAAGTATGCAATATCTTTGGTGAACATTTGTTCAATGGCAATGCAATTGAAATCTCTTTCTATCACATCCTTCTCATTAGCTTTTTTTTTTCTTTTTGTTTCATATTATCTAGAATAATAACATGGAATATCGACCTCTTCTCCCATTAATATTTACATATATATATATGCGCTTTTAAAATCACATTGTCATTATTTCTAATACAATTAAACAAAATATTTTACAGCCACTCGTCTTCTCCCGTGCCTTAAAATCAAAATTGGTGGACCTAACTAATTATGGCTCGACTGGTGATGTCAATAAATTACAGCAGAGAAAAAACTATAATACAATTTGCCACTCATATTTCATTTAAATAAAGTTTGATATATGTAAGTAGTTAAAATTATTTGTTTTAATTACTGATTTAGATAATGGTTTCACCAATATTCTAGTCTTCAATGGACAGTAAGAAGACCACCTCCAAGAATTTTAGGTTTGTAAACTATTAAGTATAATCCGATTGTGATTAATTTTGTAGGAATTACTATTACTAAAATTTTCGAGCTAATAGAAGACCATGCACTAACATCCAAATTCGAAATTTATGAACCTTAATCGGGTTTGCAAGAAATTTTGCCTAATGTATATATATTTGTATTATTTTTATAGAAAATTGATCAAGATATATACAGATTTAGATTCCCAATTACCCTCTACAGGTGGGCATAAATATTATGTCATGGAACATCAGCAAACTTGATGATAATGACAATAATGCATGTCTATATATGTATGTCTAAGAGTAGTCTTAGGATAAGAATAGACGTGTGAATGTGAATTGTTGTACGGTACATATATATACACTTATACAGAAGTACTCTTTTTTTTTCCCTCTCTCTCTGCGATATCACTTTCGCACACTTTCTCTTGCTCTATAGAAAAACGGGACGCATTAATAACGTTCACGCGTCAGACACATACATGCACTAACAAAGAACCAAAGAAAGTCTCTCTCTCTCTCTCTCTCTCTCTCTCTCTCTCTCTCTCTTGTATGATTCTCACAGCTTTTCTTGTTAGAATCCAACAAAGCTTGCAAACAAACAATAATCACTCAAATCCGCTAGTACCTACAAACACCATCTTATTGGCATCTTCTTTTCAAAATTTTCTATTTTTTTAATCACATCTAGCTAGTCATCTTCATAAATACTATTCTTTTTCTCTTTGGGAATTGCTTCAATATAAATCCGATAAGTACTTAAAAAAAATATAATAATCAATCTTACGACACTGCTAGCAAAGGAGATCGAACACGAACGTACAAATAGGGGTTAGTAACTTGGTGGTGTTGAACTTGAATGGAATATATGAGCAAAATGCTTACTTTTTGTTTCTTGATTCTTGTTGAGGTGCTTTTTAGGGATAGGCCTTTTTTCCGAGAGTTTTGGCTTGATTTGAAATGGGTTTATATTCAAATCGCTAGAGTCATTATCAAAATAGGGTAAGAGTGACATGTTTGGTTTAAGTCATTTTCTCTATAAAATCCACTTTTTTATTTTCCTTTTTTTTTTTGGGACCTGCTTTTAGGCTTGGATGTGTTAAACATTTACACAGAACGCACAACTTGAATTCCTATATAAACAATGTAGAGATCTCCAATATTCCTCATTGGTCGATTCTTATATTGGATTTTTTTTCTTTAAATAACTTTGGTTCAAAGTTGTCATGCAAAAAGAAAAAGAAAAAAATTCTCATGTTGAACTTTAGAACGTTATGTTTCTCATATTTAATATTTTTTTTGCTTTTTCACTAGTATTATCACCGCCTAAAATCAGTTTGACAAAAAGGGTACATGGGAAACTCAATTTAGTAAATAAATTTCCATTAAGAAAAACTTATAATTTAACTAGTCTTGCTAGAAGTATCTAAACAATTCATAGAATCATCAATAGAAAGATTGCTATTCTAACGAGCCAAATCTGAGCTCATCAATCTTCATCAAACTTATGTATATGCACCAAAAAATTTGAAATAAAAACATAAGGAAAATAAGGACTAATTGATTACCAAGTAGGGGAGGCTAGTAAGAAAATTATGTGGTCATAAGGGAAACCGAGCTGTCTATGCATGGCCTATGCGTATTTTTACTTGGAGTGGGCCGAAGAGGGATAAAGTCCATATTACACCTAATATTATAGGTCTATAGGAGGATCGTTCCTATATAGTGGATTACTAACAGTCATATTCTTGACGTTTACATATAACAAAACACCTTTTCATTTTGTTATTACTATTATTTTTTTTAATTTGGTGGTAAGTAACAAACCACCTTTTGAATGTGACGAAAAAGGTCGGTACTTAAACTACTTCTCCCTTGAACTCTCAGAAAATACATGTACGAAAAATAACGAGTAAAGGGTAAAAGTCTGAAAAATTAATTGCAATAAAAGATCTTATTTCCTTGATAAGATAGATAGGGAACCTTTCTAACTTTTACCTTACGAACACATGATGATTTAGGAGGGAAGAAACTTCAAACCGAAGACCAGTCATTGGGATTTTGAATAAAGGAGGAAGTGGGCATATATATAAAAAGTTTTTAAGGCACAGAGATGTATATGTCTCTTTAATTAGTTAATACATATACACATTACTAATATATTATAGTTTTTCTTTCTTTTTTCCAGCCTTGAGTTACTCTGATAAGATAGCCAAAGATATTGGTCCGTGAACTATACATTATTCATATATATATATATATATGGTGAGTTGTGGTTGGGTCAATTCAAAAATCTTTCATATACATACCTCACCACCCCACAACCACAATAAACAATATTATTAAGTTTTTTTTTTAAGAAAAAGAAAAAGAAAAGAAAAGAAAGTCTCCCTTAATTAGTAGTAGTAGTAGTAGTCCAACTCCCCACCCATGATCAAAGCATATGGTACTTGTCAGTATTATTTCTTTCCTTTGCCTCCACGTTGCCTAGTTGCCTTGATTCTTCTTGACCTAATTTAGCTCACTCTTTCTTTCATATGCAATTTTCTTGCTCTAAATCACTTGTTTGGCACATATCCCCATTTCGAATCACCTCCCCTTCATGATCTCTCATTCCCATAGTCCCACACACCCCAACTTCTTCACCTACTTTGTTTTATATGTTTGCATATTTTAAAATCCTCAGGAAAATGAAAAGGAAGGGTGAGATAAGATTATATCAAGAACATGCAAGAGAAGTTAATTATTATTGGGTTTTTTTTTTTGTGTATTATATATAGCTATATAGCTAGAATCTTTGATATGTGATCTAGATTTCTTCATGGGAGTAATTAATTAAATGGGTTCTCATGTTTCAATTTTTCTTAATTAGGCTCCAATGAGAGGACTTCTTTTCTCCAACCCCCAATCACATGCATGATGCATGCTTCATTTTGTTTCACTTTCATCCTTTGAAGTTCTCTCTCTGTACGTGTTGAATTTCACCTCTTTTACTTCGTCACCTATAAATATATATATATATATATACACACATATATATGGATGTAAATATAAAAAGAGGCTAATAAAGAAATTGCTCTCTCAAAAAATAAAGGCTTTTTATTACTAAAACCCCCTGAACTCAGAATAATTCAGTAAAATTAACTTTAAACTCGATTTGTTAGAGCAAAACTTCCTGAACTCAAAATAATTTAGTAAAATTAATATTGAACTCAATTTTTTAGAACAAAACCCCCTGAAATCTCCTAATATTAGAGCAAAACTCCCCCTCTGAAGTCCCCTAATATTAGTTTTATTTGAAAAAAAATGTTTATGTTAGTTTTTTTTTTAACTGTTAAGTCCTTATTCTCTTATTTGTGGCTTTTAGGTCCTCATTATTATATTTTTATTTCACATCAATCCCTTTTAATCTTTTCTATCTAAAATTATTGTCAATTAGTACTTACCCCAGAGATGCTCATCTCAGTAGGAATAAAATTAGAAACAAAGGGAAATTATTATTTATAATAAAAAAAAAGAATTTGGGTTATCGTTTTCGTTCAAAACGGAGGTAAAAAATTGGAAAATTTTATTGGGTTCTAATATGGATCTACTTTGATCCAAGTATTCATATATCTAGAAGAGAGGTATACATCTCTTTTTTTTTAATTTAAATCAAGATTTATAGAACTAACTATACTATTTTTCATCTTGTTTTTCCTTTAATTATGGTTCTTTTAATTATTTTTTTTTCAAAAAAATCTCATGCTCATTTAAAAGTCCTTATAAAGGTAATAAAAAAAAAGCACCTATATAGATGTCAACAAAAAAAAAATGCTATAGGATATGCATTTTGTTTTACCTAATTTATAGAGGACATGTTCTTTTTCTGGACACATGTCCTCTATAAATTAGGCAAAAAAAATGTATATCTCTCTTCTAGATATATAAATACTTAGACTAAAGTAGATCTATATTGAAACCCAATAAAATTTTCTAATTTTTTACCTCCGTCTTGAACGAAAATGATAATCTCAACTTTTTTTTAAATTTTTTAAATAATAATTTCTATTTATTTCTAATTTTATCCATGCTAAGAAGAACACTTTTTGGGCAAGTACTAATTGACAACAGTTTTGTATAGAAAAGATTAAAAGGGATTAACGTGAAACAAAAATATAATAATAAGGACCTAAAAGCCACAAATAAGAGAATAAGGACTTAACAGCAAAAGAAACTAACATAAATATTAGGGGATTTTAAGGGGTTTTGCTCAAAAAAATTGAGTTTAAGATTAATTTTACTAAATTGTTCTAATTTCAAGAGATTTTGTTCAAAAAAATTGAGTTTAAGATTAATTTTAATTTACTGAAATGTTCAGAGTTCAGTGGATTTTGATAATAAAAAGTCAAAAATAAATAAAACGAAAATTGCTCAAAAGCCCACACGTTAATTAAAGGCGCAACCATTTGGAAAATGTATAAGAAAAGATGGTATAAGATTCATCATAATTTGAAAGATCAAAAGCCGCCATCCATGCGTTACGTACGGATACGGTAACTAACTAATAAGCAATGATATTTAATGACTTATAATG
Source organism: Trema orientale (assembly GCA_002914845.1). Lineage (NCBI taxonomy): Eukaryota > Viridiplantae > Streptophyta > Magnoliopsida > Rosales > Cannabaceae > Trema > Trema orientale. Next base: position 153,570 of record JXTC01000518.1, on the reverse strand, counting down.
CTATGCTATGTATATGTACACGCTGACACATATATACACACGCAGAGGATAAATGGTAAAAGAAGGACAAAATGCCATGCTCCCGACTTTTGTAAAGTGTTATACTTTTGTCTTGAGAATATTGGCTTTACAATATTTTGTCCCAAAATTGGCAAAAGTAATCTCATCTGGAGTAATGCAAAAGCATTACTGTTCTCAAATTTGAGGAAGTGATGCAGGATATAGAGAACTAAACCAAGATACATATACAAATGGCTTGGGGGGAAAAAAAAATCCAAGTAGTTAATGGTTAAGAAGCCAATATAAATAAGGCTACTTTTGTCACTTTTGGAGCAAACTATTTCAAAATCAATTATCTCGGGACAAAATGTAGTAGGATTTTTTTCTTTATTTTATGTATGTTTTTGTTTTAATAATCCTTTTATTCATTTGACGGTAGTTGTTATCATATATTTATATCTATATTTATATTTATGATTGTTTTTTCCCGCTTAATTCTAGATTTGTATAAGTTTAGTTTATTTTTAGGAGAAACATCACAAAATAACCTTGCATTTCATCTTTCTTTAACGTAATCCACCAATGTCTTTTGAAATACACAAGAAAACTGCATTGAATTTGATGTTTTATCATAAAAAAAACTTTTTAATCTGACATGTTCAAGCATTTGACCCTCTCATGTCAGCTAAATCGTGGGAATGGATAGGAAATGACAAAACTAGGAGGGAGAAATAAAAAGAAGGCGAGTGGTTGAGGAATTAATAGATGGATTTATGATATAGTAGTCATTTGGTTGAAAAAAGAGATGTAGTGGATTTTAAATCTTCAATTTTATCATTTTCTATCAATCTACTCTAAATTAGAGATGCTTTATGAGAGAAATTCACACTCAAGTGGCAGATTACAGTCATTGCACCAATAAAATCTTCACCTTTCTTCATTTTTGGCCCCCTCCTACCAAATAAAAGAGAGGATTTTGATCTTTTTTTCATTCATCTCATATCAAATACAACAATGGAAGAATGCTTGTATTCTTCTCTCACCTCGTTTACTAGGTAATGTAGCCCGCTCGTCTTCCTTCATATATATATCTTCCTTCCTTCTTACCAAACGTAGTCTTAGTGAAAGGTATATGTAGACTATTATTAAATTTAAGAATTGTCTATACTATTTTTTAATAATATTAATTTTTTTAAATGATCTAATAACTGATATATAATTTCCAAATAACTATCTGTAAAACACAAAGTAAAAATATAATATAAACCTAAGTCTACTCTTCATTAAGGCAGATTTTATCTTTTTTTTCAATTTTTCCTATTTGAATCTTTGTGAGTATATTAGATTTAAAAATAGTCAAATTACAAAGTTTTCTATAATAAAAAATCAAATTCATAGGGTTTTTCCATATTTTGGAAAAAGAAAAAAAAAAGCCTTTGACAACCAAAAAAAATGATGAAATACATTTATCATTTTATGACAGTTTTTCCTTTTTTTTTTTTTTTTTTCTTTTCATTGTCTTTATGAAGTGTTATATATGTGGAACTTGTGAGTTCTATATCTAGAAGAATTTATGCCGATGAATACCAGTTTCTTCTAAAGATTCATCAACAATATATAAATATATATATATATATAAATGGAAAAACTAACTCGAATGATGGAGGGTGATTTAAATAACCAAAAAAATATCTCTACTGGAGCTCTACTTGCAACTCTTACGTTGTTAAAATACGTGTTATCTATCTCGTGCATATAATTTTTCTCCCTGATTGGCATAAGAAACCAAGGTTTGGCCGATTGTTTATTCCTTTATATTATCTGTAGTTTAATTAGATTCATTTATAGTGCTTATTTGATCAAATAAGATTGTGGTTTGATTGGGTTTAAAAGAAAAATAGTTGAATTCTAAGAGCTAACATATTTGTAATTAGCCACGGGAGTAGGAGCCAAATGCTCGATATTATATTAATATATAGACCTTTTAAAAGTGAATTAGTTAATCAATTAGTCGTCGTTTACTCTAACATAATAAACATTGTTTTTCTGTTACATAATAACATTGTCATTAACATGACCTTGTTAATTTTGATAAGTAAACTTTGCGGCATATGGCAATATATTCTTAGCTCGTTAATTTGTGTGTGTGCGTGATTTTTAGAAAGAGATAGCAAAATTAAATAATTAATAAAAGAAAAATAGTATTTTAGTAATACATACTCAAGGAGTCCCGATTAAGTATTCCTTTGTTCATCCTGTAATTGAAACCTAGCCCATTGAAGAAATATCAAATCAACTATGAAAATAGCTTAGCTAGGTTTTATATTTTGTAATGTCAACCGTGAAAATCAGTAAAGTCATGTGATAACATATAAGGAGGGGTATGTCTTTATTGTGTTTAAATTCTGTGTCGATGAGGCATTCTCCCAACTGAATGCGTGTTTTTTAGCCAATTAATATATAGGTCCACAAATACTATATCGCTAACTAGTATGGGACAAATTTTGAATTTTCTTGCCAGATAATCATGGTATACCTGTGAATATATATCTGTATGTATGCATAGAAATAAATGTACACGTACCTCACACATCTAAATATCTCAGTAAAACTTATAATCTTAAGAGAAACATCATGTAGCTATAATTCTTTGTTTTAAGTATACGTATATGGTTTGTAGTAGTTTAAATTGAGAAAATTATACTTTGGAGTGGTTTATTGAGAAAATTACGTACTTTAATTAGAAGATAAAAAAATAATGAATGAAATTAAGTTTTGACTTTTGTTTGCTAGTTTTTTGTAGTGAGACAGATATGAAATTATTACCTGCTAGGTCATAAAATGAGCACAAAGGAAAACCCATACGTACTGAGAGTTTTTATTATTTTTATTTCTATATATAGTTTGTATTGTAATAAGACATGATCAAGGGCTGAAGAAATTATATCAATGCAAATAAGTGTGATTCTCTTATGGACCATATATATGCAATATATTTTAATGAAAAGAATTAATTAGTTCATCCTTAGAAATATAAATATAAGAGCAATGTTATGGAACATTTGTGAGCAATATATACTAACAAAGGCATAAGCCTCGTTACAAAATGTATATGTGAGTAGCACATTTCTATTAGTTTATAGTACTTAAAATCACACGTCATTTAATATTTTACTGCTAATAATGATATTATTTGATCAATTTTGAAAACGATAAAAAAATACTAGTAATAGTTCCAAGGATATATATAGTTATATATATATATATATATATATATATTTATTTATAATTAAGAACTATTTAGAGTTACATGAAATAATTTGTATTTATAAGAAAGTATACTTTATATACGTTAGAGACTTGAGAGACTTACAAGGGAATGTGGAAACTATGGACCACTTCTTATTAACACACAATCATACAACATTTATTCAATGTACTTCTTCTTCTATAAAAAAAATTAAAATGTGGTAACCTCTTACAGCCGATTGCTGCAGCCACATTGGCATAATGGCATAAAAAGCAAGAATTGTATATTTCTATACCATAGGTTAACTAATTTTATGTTCTTGTTTCAATTTGGCTATTTCAGTCTCTTATATTGACTTATTTAATTTTATTTGATGATTTTCTGGTTTGGGGAGAAGCCGGAAGCAGCTACATCATCACAAATTGATGACTTTGCTATGGTCCAAAGTTTTAATTATATTAATTGCATTACTCGTCCCTTCTTGAATTTTATTTTAACTCCATAAATTTGTTTTCTTATAGTCAATAAGATAAATAGATATTTTGTTTTATTAGAAAGTAATTTTATAATAGAACCATTTTCAAGATTGAGAACATTTATTAAGAAATACGTTCTAATTTTTGAAAAGTCTTAGTTTGAGCTAGTAATGAAGTTTATTTAATGAACTTATAATGGAAACTATTGAGAAGATTAGATTTTCTTCTTAATATATTTTAACACATAATTAAAACCCATTGTTCATCCTAAAAATTATTTTTCCCAGCCTGAGTGATGATAGTAATTATTAAAACCTAGCTCGATTTCTCATTATCATTATTAGTCAGAAATCAAACTAAAAAAAATGTTGATGTTCCTGAATTTATTTTCCCTGATACAAATTATGAATAATCATTTTTTATTTTTTTTTTTTATGAGGGGAACGAATAATCAAGCTGAGTTCAGAAGTGTTAACATCATTGAGCATCAATTGACTTTGTACGTTTGGACAAAATATAATTTTTATTTCATAAATTTTTATTGCCTCCCTCCTTTGTCAAAAATAGCAAGATGCATGGTTTTGGCCCACACACATCATTCTTGGGCTGAACTGATAGGACCATGGCAGGTACTGCGGTACCCGACCCATTGATAGCACCAATTAATTGGGTCTAAGTTGTCTTATTTACCCACAGAGGGCCCCAATTCTGTTGCCCAATCTTTGTGCATGTGTCATGGTATCTTTTTCAGCAATTATAAAAAATTGGTCACAATGGATATCAAGCATAACATGTGCACCACATGTGACTTGGGACACATCAAATACTATACATTAGTACAAAATCTAGTACCTTACATGAATCCAATCTTCCCCCACTTTCTTTATCAGTTTTACTTCTTTTTTTATAATACCCATTAATTTTATTTTATAGACCTCTCTCTCTCTCTCTCTCTCTCTCTCTCTCTCTCTCTCTCTCTCTCTCNGAGGGAGAGAGAGATAGCCTCTTGTTGGGGTCTTCTCCAACAACAAGTACTAGTTTAAGCAGACAAAAGGTCTTTGAGATAAAGTTGTACTCAAAAGCTTGGGTGCCTCCTGCTTCCCTCAAACACTATCCAACATCCCTTGTATCCTTAAGTATTTTTCCCCTCTCTCTCTCTCTCTCTCTCTCTCTCTCTCTCTCTCTCTCTCTCTCTCTATATATATATATATATATATATATATATATTAAATCACTTTTATTCAGTTTTGGTGTAATTCTTTCCTTTGGTTTGGGTAAGGAAGATTAGGCCATGTTTTCACCTTCATCGTGTCAACAACCAAACCAAGAAGATGGGTTTTCTTACTTGTAAAGGTAGTGCTGAAAAGAACCACATGCCAAGTAAACAAATAAATTAAGTAAATAATTATATAAAAGGTTAGTGACAAGGTGGCATCTGTGGAACTATTTGTCTTCATATAATCGAATATTGTTTATTGAGAAGATCAAGAAAAGTGACAAGCTCAATTCAATATATATACCTTTTTCTAGTTGGATAATTAGGTCATATCCCTCTATCTCTATTCGCTTGTTATGGATATGCACAAAAGATCATAGTGGCGTAAATAAGAGAATCAAGTTCATTAATTTGTTCTTCGTGTCCACTAATCTCTTCCTTCTGCAGTTTAGTGATGACTATTCCTGGGGATAAAAAAAAAAGAACAAAATAAATCTATTAGAAGAGATTGTAATTAAAGAAAAACCGCTCCGCTCTTCAGGAAGTTTTTTCATCTTTTTTTTAGCTCTGACCTCTTTTACTATGTCGAAGGAGATCCATAATCTCAAAGAGCCCAAATTTTCTTATCTCTATCATGTCCGCTCCAAATTTTTTCACTAGTATCCTTCGTAAATTTTCGTCACAATCGGAGTCAGAGAAGGTGATTACTATTATCAAATTATGTTTTTTTAGACCTCAAATCTGGTGGTTTCAAACTCATATATATAGTTTTTTTTTTTACCGCGGTCAAGTTTGTTAATATGATCTGATCCTTCAGGAGGTTTCTTTTTTTTTTTTTTTAATTATACTGTAGACAGTGGAAAGTTTTATTACGAATTTTTATTTGTTTGTGGGGAAGCAGGAGGGATTATGGATTTTTAATATTTCATTCTTTTATTTAAAAGAAAACATGTCTTTTTTTTATTTAAATGAATAAGCTTAAAATTGATAATGCCCCTATAGTTATTTTATCTCAACAAACCGAAGACATTTAAAAAAAAGGTTAATTAGCTAATAAGATAATTTAATCATTAAGTAACCCGCCTCATGTGGTTTAAAACTTCAGTCACCCAATTGGGCAAAAGAAAACTGAAAAAATGCAAAATCTCGTTTTTTTTTTTTTTTTAATTAAGATGCCGAGGAAATTAGTGATTTGATAATTTAACAGTATACAGGATGTGTCATAAAGAAATGTGTTAATTTCATTGTTTCATTTATTATTGACATGACATCCAATTTTCAGAACAAAATCAGACTTTTTTGCATTTGAAATCTTATAGATAGTCGAGCAAGACAAACAATTTAGAATCATTTGTGTGTTTTCATAATTAAAAAAATACATATATTTATATATATATATCTCCGTTCATATTCATCCATAATTATAACATTATTATGCATTAAATCCTATTATTTTAATTTATAAGTTTCACTAATTTCTAGTTTCTTAAGTTCGAAACTAACCAAGGAATAATGATAATAAGATGAGTTTCTTGCAATCGGAAGGATGATTCCTTATGTATATATACCAAGCCTAAGTTTGTATCGATCTTATCACTTTTTCTCTTTTGCTTCATTTTCAGGGCATGTTTAGTAAGCCGTATTGTATTATATTGTATTGTAATGTATTGTATTGTATTGGATTGTATTGTATTATTCTAGTACAATACTATGTTTGATTTTGCATTTGTATTAAGATGTTGCATTAAAATGTTAATTTTGAAAAATATTAGAGAAATTTAGGCGGATGACCAATATTTTAAATTTGATTAAGTAGATGTCCATTTTTCAAATTTTATAGCTAAATATTCAGGTATATATCTTTTATACACTTAGTAGATATGTTTATCTACCAATTTCAGTTACTGTACTGAAATATACTGGGTATATAATTTTTTGTACTTGGTATATAAAATTTTACACTTGGTATATAAACATATATACCGGACATTTTGCTATAACATTTGACAAATAGATATTTAATTAAATTAAACCCAAAATTTAGTCATATTTCTATAAGCCCCAAAATATTATTTTCAAAAATTTGATTAGAAAAATATCATTTTTAAAAAATATTTAGGAAAATATCGCTTGTAAAATTACCATTTTTAGAAAAATTATTTACGAAAAACCCACTTTTTAGATATATATTTAGAAAAATACCACTTTTGAAAAGAATAAAGTAATGTAAGAGAGAAAGTGATGAGAGAGAAATTAAGAACAGAAAAAAAAATGAGAGTGAGTATTGTATAATACTATATTAAAGTTCAAATTATGTAATACAGTGTAATACAGACCTTTTATTCTGTATTAGATAATACTCTCCGTATTGTATTAAATTATAATGTCTTATTAAATAATACAATACAAAAGCGCAACTAAACACAGTATTAAGTTTAATTAATACAATACAGAGTTCTTATATAGTGTACCAAACATGACCTCAGTAAAATAAACACGCATGCATGCTTGACGTTGATCAATATTATTAAACCTAACTTTCCCGAGCTACATATATTATATATAGCCATAATTCTACATATAAAATGTATATATATATAAGAGTTATTTATACATATATTATTTTTTTCCACTTTATCAAAAGGTTAATTAATTTTCAGCTTAGTTGCAAGTGAGAAAAAACTGGCATGATTACATGAATTATATATCATGCGGCAGGAACCGACTATCCCTTAATTGTAAAATACGTACAGATGACACCAAACAAACAAAATTGTATATGTGGTCTAAAGTTGAAAAGATCATTGGGGCCATATATCTTCATGCACGTTTGACCATGTTATTAATGCAGCCATAAGCGACCATCTTTATATGTCACCACGCAGCTTTCATGTATCTATCAAACATCTTTAATTTCCTACCTAGCTAGCTAGCTATCTCTAGAGAAATCTTTAGCTTAATATTATACAATTATTGTGTATATTATTCTAGAAAATTCCACATATTAATAAGCATGACGAGAAAATTAATCAAAATTAGTGTAGAATTTTAAATCAATTAGTGTAGGAATCATTACATATTGGTTAGATATAATGTCCATTAAACATGAATGTACAAAAAAATATACAACGTGGGTAACGCTAATCCCGGCTAGTTATTATATGTATGAAATGACAGCAATGAATTCAATCAAAGTCATGATCAAATCTTTCTTTTTTTAATGTGAAAAAGTTATAAATTCAAGCATTCTTCTCCTACTTTATCATGGTGAAAAGCTAATTAATGTAACACGTAGAAGAAGTTAATCAAAAGTAAATTTTGAATATAATGCTATCAGTTACAGTTTTGAAAATCAAAGAAAGGTATATATTGATCAATGGTCATCATCATATATATGTGGTCTCTGTCCGCTATTTTTGTCAATTAGTAGCCGGCGATTGGAACTTATAAACTAAAATGAGACTCCTGAGTACATAATGTGGAAAGTCATGATAGAGATGAAAATTCCATGAGAAAAATCAGATATATAGTTTATGAAAAACAAAAAAAAAAACAAAAACAAAAATAAAACAAAACAAAAAAAAATTAATTTAGTCCAAGAAACTTTAAGATATTCGTGAATTTCATTAAGAGAGAAAATTGAGATTGACGTATAAAGCTTAGGTGGTCCTTGGGTAGGAGTAGTGCTGGCTAGTAGTACTTGAGGTCTTGACCCAAATTAATTTCGTGATTTTGAGGATTTTTACCTTAAGTAAACACCGACAATCATTCAGTTATTGAAGTTTTGGGCAAATCTAAGGAATGTGCGTATAGATTTATCTACGTATAACATTCGATATTACTGTTTTGATCTCAATAATCCTTTTATACACGTACCGTGCAAAAAAAAAAAAAGTATATATGTACTTCCAATCTCATATATATATAAGTATATATATATGCAGTGAAGGAGTCAGGAAAATTTTTTAGCGGGAATACACTAAAACTTTTTTTAGCTAATTTTGAAACATATTAACTAACATAAACTAATATAGAATTAAAAAACATATTTAAAGTGAGTCTAAAGAAAAGTTATCCAATGTATGAAAAAATTTAGTACTTCAAAATAATACAAGCTCAGAAATTAAAAAAAATAAATAGTGAGTCATATTAGGTACATTAGTGAATTTTTTTTTTTTTTATAAAAAAGGGACAAAAGCTATGATTATATAAATTCAGGAGGGAGAAATAAAGGATAAAACTGAATTTTTTAAATAAAATTGAGGTGCAAAATACAATTTTCAAAAATATGAAGAGGGCGGTATCCTTAACTGGCTCCTTCGTTGTATGTATATATTTAATTAGGCCGAATGATATGCCAATTGGGACTACTCAGTTGGTGCAAGGCTTAAGGGACGTGTGTGTAAATTTGGGGGATTAGGAGTTCAATCTTTGGTAGCGTGTGTTATTTTTCTTTAAATTTATAGCAAGTGATGGTCATTAGATATGTCCATTTTAAAAATAAATAAATAAATCAGGCCGAACGATATTGCTTTATACATGATTTTGATATTATTATTAATGTTGTTTTTCGTTTTACGAAAAAAATGATAAGGTTTTTTTTTTTTAAAAAAAAAAAAAAGAAACGCCAAAGCATCACAGGCGTGTGTGGTGCTAATTAATCACCATATATGGATATATTGCTCAATTTTCTGCTGTGACTACAAATTAATCATGTGATCCACATAGGTTTTGATAAACAAAATCGACCAGAAAATTTTTCCTTTTTAATTAAGTATTACCACTTTTAAATTAATTGTATGATGTATGATTAATTATAATGAGTGCAAAATTTAAAGCTATTCTGTATTTTTCTCCAATTTTTTTATTGTGCTCATCTAATAACATTAAGACATGCACATTTAACATGGTTGTAAAGTACGTAACAATTTTCTAAACCTTTTAAGCTGGTTTTGGAGTTATTCTTTTGGATTTATCAGTTTAAATTCCTTATAGAACACGTTGTTTTTGTTGTAGGCCTAATGTTCATTACCAGAGTTTCCATCCATCTTCCCTTTTGACCCATTATTAATCCCAAAAAAAAAATAACAATAATAAACAAAATAAATAATCAAATACTTAAATTATTTTTTAAAAAAAAAACCTCAAGTGATAGGATGGATATAAGACAAGTCGGCCACATTGTAATTGGAAAATATTTTGGTTACTGGTTTTGAGGAAGGACAAATTGCAGCTGCTGAAGATATGGAGCCCAAGTAGGGACCATGTGTGAGGTTACCAATTTTGAATTTTATTTTATGTTTATATATATATATTCATTAAACTACTAAATATGTCATTATTTATTTAGGTCTTTTTCATGCACATATGTAAGATGATTGATGGCTTCTACAAAGCTAATTTTGGCTTTTCTTTTGTATTTTTAAAATATTATTCCCTTATAGAAGTCTTCAAATACAAGGCTGATCAAACTGAGAATTACTTGGGATGTAAAGGATAATTAGAATCCATGTGTGTTTTTGAAAGTTCTATTGATACTTATCTAATAATAATTAAATTAATTTGTTGTTATGTGGCCTATTGTTTTAGTTTTCGATATAGAAAATTTGGTTTCGAACTTGTTCAATATTAGAATATGCTCCTATAATTGATCGGTATACGTGTATTACGACACTAATTTGAACAATTCTTTTGTACGATCTTATGTAAAAGAATAATATCCAAATATATTATTTTAGTGTCTTGGTTTTGGACTCATGCAAGGTTAGCATATTTTACCGTTAATGTGTACTATGAGAAATATTTTAACCATGCAAACTTTGACATGATCCCATACATATATATATAAATATAAGAGGGTTATCCACCTAAAATAGTAAGTATAACACTAAAATCGGAACATACCCATGAAAAAAAAAGAATAAAAAAAATACCAAGATAGAGAGAGAAAAACTTAAGAAATTTGTTACCCATTGAAGTATGAAAAAATCTATTAAAATGTCCTAATTACTAAAAGAAAGCGATCAAATCAATAGAAATGGATTACACAATTGATTAATTACCTCAACAAACATAACCTAAAACTAGAATCACTAAGCCCCTCCACCGAAAAAAAAAAAAGAAAAAAGAAACCAACATGATCTAAGTACTTGAGCATCTATGATCTCTTCAAGGATTTTAAAATTTAAAATAGCTTGTTTACTAAACCATGTGACTTGACAAGCAAACATGAGCCTGTTGAAAACTTTTTGTATAGGTACAGTTTAAACCATTAGGCAGTGGGTACTGGAATGGCACCAACCCAAAGTTTCTAACAGTACCACCAAAAAAAAAAAAAAAGAAAAAGAAAAAAAGCAACAATCATAGAGAAAAACCATGATTCTTGGCTGCACATACACATGAGAGATCAGAAGCTTTTTTAAAAAGGAGAATATACGTATATATATGTATTATATGTGTGCGTATATGCTAAAACATCACAGAAAAGGATGCTTCCTCAACTCTGACTTGAGCTTTGGGAGATAGCTAGTCATATATATTTTATGTTTTTCTTTTCTTTAATCAAGCTAGTGGGCATAATTAGAGGTCAACATATAACCATGTGTGATTAATATCTTAGATTGTCTTTAATCCTTATCAGAAAACATGATTATAGTTCGTCGTGTTGTGGCCTAAATTAAACAAATCAAGTAGTTGATAACTTGAGCCAAGATTAAGAGTTCCAGATTGTAAAGTCATGTGAAAATGAAAGTCCTATATAGGTAGCCAGGCAATGAATAGTAGGCGTGACTAAATTGATTTTCCGTGGGTTATGGATGAATGCTGAGTTTTAATTAAGAATTTTTATGGGTTGAATGAGGTGTGGTTGTTAATGTCAAGGAAAAACTTGGTTATTTCAAAAGGAAAACACTATCATTGAATTGGACTTCTTTGTTTATCAATGAGAACAAAACTTTAAAAGAGGCAATTTTAATTTGAGACAAGCATTTTGTAACAAGAAAACAAATATAAATTCTCCTTTGTATTATCAAAATCCAACTGGGCACTGGAAAATATAATAAAAGAAAAAAAGGAACTATTTAAAAGAAAATACTCATTCAATGGTTTTCTTTTTTCTAGGATATGCTAATAATTTAGCCTTATATTAATGAATCTGAATTAATGAGGAATAATCATGATTAAGATGAACAGGTCAGGAGCACTGACCATGATAATGGGTTTGATAAAAATGCAAAAGAGGTCTCTTAAAAAAAAGGTGATGGTGAGATGAGTAGAGCCATTGAAATTGAAAGCATTTGACAGCCTTGTTTCTAGGGGAAAGGAAAATGGCCTAGAAAGTTTTCGATTTCCACCAAGAAAGTTGGTTTTGTGGGTTGAGAGAAGTATATAGGAAGAATAAAGCAAAGACAAAGCACTACTACCCCAATTGGAGGGGAAGAGAAACCTACAAAACTTAATGGCTCAGAAAAACTTTTGCCCCCAAGCAAAAAACAAAATAATAATAATAAAATAAAAATTAGAAAGATAGGATTTCTATGTCATAATGGTGTGTGTCTTTAGAACCCCATTCAGATTTCTTTCTTTTCATGAAGGTGCCAGCATGAGAAAGCCACCTCCTGAACTAATATGACTTTGATTCAAAGACAAATAATGAATGAGGAAAAAAGTTTGGCCGCCCATTTAGATCACCCTTATTGTTATTATTATTGTTAATGTTGTGTATTATTATTGGGTTTTACTTTTTAGCAAATAAAAAATCCCCAAACTTGTTGCAATGTTGAGGAATCTAAAATAATAGAGGTTCACTTTCATGAGGCATCCAAACCCACCTCTAAATTGGACTTGGGGAAAAAGCAATATTCTATGGTGTATGCTTTTTTGAAGAGATTATTATGGATATGCTATCACTACGAAAACCACATATTATTCCACATTGGTGTTTCTTTCTTGAAAGGTTGAAAAATATGAGGTATCGAATAGTAAGTCATAATATTATAAACATATTATTAATAATGTGTGTTTGTGCCAGGCCGGCTAAGAAGTCTAGCTGTTGACCCACTTTCTTAGCCCGAAGGGACTGCCCCAGGCAGATTTCCTTTTCCCATATCTTTTTCTTTCTTTTCTTTTTTTTCGGGTGGAATTTTCCTATTCCTTCCTAAAATCTTCATAATGGAACCGCTTAAGTTAGACTTTTAAAGTCAAAAATAAAGTAGCCATTTTGAGGATTGACCAATGGGAGGCATCTCGCACCACCAGACTTGATCTAATAATACTAGTCTTCAGAACAAGTTGAAATTGTAAATTTTTCCTATCTTTGTATGTCTTTAAATAACATTGCAACATTAGTATGATCCACATTCTGCTGACTTTCACTTGGCAATAATTAAGCCTAAACCATATAGGTTCAGGGGAATTTATTCACGGAAGAACAATGTTTTATTTCTTCAGAAATAATCAAAACCTAAACAGCATTAAGCATTGAGAGACTGAAAGTTGAATCTATGTAACATTGTAAACTTGAAATGTTTTTATGATATGGTACGGCAAGTCCCTAATATGAAATAAAATCCAAGTACAATGGTATGAATGTGTGAGCAATTCACCTCAGAACTGATGTACTTCGCAGTAACATATCACTTCTAAAGGAATAAATGGGAAAATCATGTATTAGGTTAGATTCAAATTGAAAAATACAAATCGGAGGCAATTAACTTATACACATCAAGTTATGAGACTAAAACATATGCATTCTAAAATGAAATTACACGAGGATGTCATGCCCTTTTTCCCTAAACCTATAAACCTCCGAATTGGCTAATCTACAGACCAAATCTTATCTCTATTCCCTAATCATAGATTTTCTATCTGATCAATGGAAGAGAAGTGTGCATCAACACTTCTTAGCGTTTCTTGATCAATTTCAGTTGTAGTAATCAATTTTGGCAATGAAAAGTTTATTTCTTTCGACTCCAATTCATTCTTGGCAATCTGTTCAGTCGATAGCTCTGTATTTCCAGGCTTTAATTGACTCTCTTTTTGATGATTGAAAAGCTGAGATTTTACCTCCAAGCAAGATTTTAGATCCTCTTCATTTCGGGCTTTGTTTAGCTTATCGATGAGATCGTTTAATGTGGAAGCCCTTTCAGCACACCAATCTTTTGCACTTTTGGGCCCTTTGTCTAACTCCTTTGGATCAACCGGTCCAATATCATGGTCATCCAACTCACGTTTCTGAAGCTTTTTCAACCCTTTATCAACAATTTGCCGTATTCTCTTTCTGAAGTTACTAGTTCTCTGAGGGTTAGATCTCATCTTCAACTTCAGCCCTGAGATCGTAGCCTCATTGTCATCTTCCATGGAAGTAGAATTATGGCTAGAGATAGATGACTCATCTTCAATTGACCTGTCCAGAATAGATTTTGCAGAAAATACTTCCTCCAATAAATCAGCATTTTGCATGTATCGATCAAAAGCTTCATTTTCCACTTCAATATTCCGATCATTGAATTCCTTTAACTTGGAAAATCTCCATTCATTTATTGCCACAGCATCCTGAAATTACTTCCTATATTAGAAAATGTAAAATTCGATGCTGTGATATAGCAATTCAAGGTACTTAATGACTAATGATGTGCACCTTTCTGGTCAATGGTTTCCTTGAACGGAGCGGAATTTGCACATTATTAAATTGAGAAAAAGTGTTTGAAAGTTGCCGGAATGATGCAACTCTATGTGAATTCCTGAAACAAAGTCGAGAAAAAAATAAAACCGTAATCAAGATAACGGCAAAACTTGAACTCTACCCTCCGAAGACTTTGAGAGGAATTCAGGATATCAAAGTCGAAACAAAGGCAATGACAAGAAACAATTATAAACATATATTTACTAAGAAAGGAAGCATTAAAACTAAATAGATGTACATATACACATATATATTTAAGAAATCCAGTATATGAAGGGGAAGTAAGGAAATTAGATAGAAAGGACAAAAGGAGAAAAAAAATGTTTCACAGAAATGTTAACCCAAGGAGCTCTTTAGCACATCATCTCAACAAAATAATTTAAGTTGCAATTTTAGGCTTCAAAAAATGTTTGACCATATTCACATAAACAGTAAATACCAATGTCTCTGTTTGGGAGGGAAACTCATGCCTCTTTATTCCAAAAATAATAGAAGAAAAGATAACAATCATCAAGATCATAATTAAATAAAAAGAAAGGCTAATGTTCAGAACTTACACAAGGGGTGAAGCCTCCGTGGACTGCTGGTCAAATAAAGGAGAACTCGAATTTGGTGCCTTATCAGGAAAAGTTGCATTTGCTTTCAAAACTGCATTCATATTATAGATTAAAGAAAACAAAGTTATGATCTTTGAAAGAGGACAAATTAGTTCATCCAAAACGAAACTCAGGGCCTGTTTGGCATTGTTTTTTGTTTTCTGTTTTCAAAGTTGTGTTTTCAGAAATGAGAACAAAAACTGTTTTATAATGTTTTCAGAAAACAATGGGTGTTTGGCAAATGTTTTCTAAAACCATTTTTTAGAGAAAAAAATTATATGAATATAAAAAATCGTATTTGTATTATAAAAAAAATATTTAGAGAGAAAAAGTCAACAGAGAGTAACCAGAGATAAATTCAAGTAAAGAAATGAGGAGAGAAAAAGTCATAAGAGAAAAGATAATGAAAGATAATAATGAGAAATAAAGTGATAAGAGAGAATAAGGAAATAAAAAGTGTTGAGAAAAATAGAAGAAAAAAAAAACTAATGAAAATACACAAAAGAGAAAAAGTGATAAGAATGCATAAGAATAGAAAATAAAAATAAAAAAATTATAAAAAACAAAGTAGGAATAGAGAATAAGGAGAGAGATAATGTGATTAAAAAAAATAAAGGGATAGAAAATGATAAGAGAAAAAGTGATGGAATAAAATGAAGAGAGAAAATAATGAGAAAAAATAAGGAGAGAGAAAGTGATGAAAGAGAATGAGGAGAGAGAAAATGATGAGAGAGAATAAGGATTAAGAGAATGAAGAGAGAGAAAGTGATGAGAGAGTGAGGAGAGAGAAAGTTATGAGAGAGAAAGTTACGAGAAAATGTGTATACGAAAGTCATATAAAAAATTTTTTATTTTTTTTAAAAAAAGAAAAAGTTAAGAAAACACCTTGAGAACAACAAAATGTTATTATCTGAATTTTCTGTTTTCTTTAACTCTGTTTTTAAAAACTATTCTCAGAGAACAATGCCAAACACCCTTACTTATTCTCAGAAAACAGTTTTCTGTTTTTAAAAACAAAAAACTATTTTTTAGTTATGATGCCAAACAGCCCGTCAGTCTCCTTAACAGCTCTCAAATTTGAATGCAGTTTGAACATATTGTTCTCACTCCTGTAATGCAGATGCTTTGCTTTACCCAATTCAAGAGAGACCATCCATGGAATATTATATTAAGGTGCATGTGTCTCCCAAGTACTACAAACTTTAAATAAGAAAGACAAAAGAACTATCTATTTGAGATAACTAACATATCTATTTGATGCTATACTAATAAGCAAAGCTATATGATATCATCTTCAATGAGCTTTCACTGGCACCAATTCAAGATTTTTGGAATTTCTTGCTTTTATACATACATATGTACATGATATTATATATTATTATATATATATATAGGTTGCCAATCGAATAGATTTTTTTTTTTTTTTTTAATAATCTGTGTAAGTATTTTTTTTTTACCATCATCATCTAATAGTGATCTAACAGTTATAATGAGTTACATGAAAAGATGTGCATCATTAATGTTAATTCTCTCTCTTACGTGCATCATTAATGTTATTTCTCTCTCTTATTTTTTACTATAAAAAAATGTGCATGATAAAATTTCATTGGCCAAAATGATATCTATGTATAGGTAATAAAAAAAATACCTATTGGATTGGTACCCATATATATATTATGTAATATACATTTATATGTATATACACACATATACATAAATCAACTTCCAGCAGCTTCTGAAGGGTGATAGTCTTCTAAGTGTAATGCTAGGGGAACCAGCTGTAACTATGTAGGCTAATTTTCTTTTCAATTTGTTTCTTGTTTATGAATTTCTGCAGTACTGCATCCAATCTCAAATCCTTATCAAGCCTCTAATCTAAACCCCTGACCAAATGTCCTCTAATTAATATCAAATTTCACCTAGCAGCCAAATTACGAGCATTCCAAGCCCAAATGTCTTTTCTTCTTTACCTCACTCAAAAGATTTTCAATTCACCTGTAATGCTATCATGTTAGACTACTATTTCTCCATTGGGGTAAACCCTGGCCCTGTGACCTTTCAACAAGAAAAATGCATCCAGAAAAGCCCAATTACATGAAGTTAGAAGCCTCTCTCTCTCTCTCTTCAATAAGAGAGCATTCCAAGCCCAAATGTCTTTTCTTCTTTACCTCACTCAAAAAGATTTTCAATTCACCTGTTATGTTATCATGTTAGACTACTATTTCTCCATTGGGGTAAACCCTGGCCCTGTGACCTTTCAACAAGAAAAATGCATCCAGAAAGCCTTGATATAATCTTCGGCAAATTCAAGCAACATAAATAGGCAGAGCATACCAAGCTACTTCTGCCAAGCACCACCAATATAATTTTGCAATTAAATCAAACAGACTTTCAGTAACCATACCATGAATATGACATGGATTTTGAGCTTTTGCGCAGCAACTCTTGCATGATTCATAAGGACACCTGCACAGTTAATTTACCCGGTTAAAGGACCCACATAGAAAATGATTTTTGTTGTAGTGTAGCAATAGAATCCTTTATAACAGCAAAAGAGACAAATGATGTAGCGTTCCTCGAGAAAATACCAACCACAAATTCTTAACAACATAATGATCTATATGTAATAAGCAATTCGTGAAAATGTTCATGATGAAGAAGAATTAGATAAATTAGGAATTTATATTGTTATTATTAATTAGATTATTTTAGGATTTATATCATTATGCTTTCTTTAATTATTAGATTTTATTTAGTTTTGAGTAAGGAGTTCGATGTTTCCCTTTTATGTTTGTTTCTAGAAGATGTTAGTTTCTTAGTTTTGTCTAAAAACTTCTCTATAAATAAGCTCTTCTACGTTCATTATTTTTCAGACTTGATTAATGATATACAAACTATTCAAAAATTCTCTCTCTAATATTCTTTCTCTCTCTCTATAGTTCCTCATCTTCTTCTCTTCTTCTTCCTAAATTCCTCTCTTTATCTTCTTTCTCTCATCCCTTCTAAATTCTTATTATTGTTCTACATCAGTTCATGAATTAAAAAAGCTGAAAGTATGGAGCTTTGCATAAGTAAGGTTGCAAGTTGCTGCTACTAGAAGCCATTACATCTAATGGCTAATCATCAATGCGACAATCTAGGCTTTGAGACCAATAAGTGCTGGTATCCATCATGCTTATATCTGCTCATAATAGAAAAGTATCCTAGACATTCCCTCTCTTTTCCGTTTACCTAGGAAATAATATGTCCTATCTACATAGATTCTCCCGCTGTACTCAAAAACTAATTTTCGGAAGCTGGATGTAAGAATTTATTATCATGAAGAACTGCTTCACTCGGTTTGAGGAATACAATCAGGGAAAATAAGCCTAATTCTGTCTAACAATAACAAATTCACCAAGCCACATATCCACATATTTATTGCAGAAGACATCCAATCACTGTAGATAATTCTCTCCCATAAAAACATATAACTAAAACACGTAATGCATCAATTATATAGAAATTTCACCATCTCGTTCCAACTGTTTTATACCACGCTCATGAAAATTTCAAAACACACAAAATTCCCCCTCTACTTCCAAGAATCTAGTTCTGAGTCATCTGACACCTACATTTGTAAGCTGTAATTAACACACTTCGTAAGACTATTCTTAGGACTGTATAGCTCATCAACATAACACCACCACCCATATAGCAGCAATCACGTAAGTTGCGATCCACGAAATCAGTGAATCAAGAAATGTCTTGAACTAAATCAAGCTACCTCCTAAGGGATAACAAAGTTGTGATAAAGTTTGACCCAGAACTTCTCGTTCTAGATATATAAAGTTCCACATCTTTTCCGGTATCATCTTGCAAATATGCAATTGTCAAAGATTTAATCCTATAAACATCATCAAATATATGATACGTTTGAATTTTGTTTCAACTTTCAAACGACAACACAAAATAATTTTCGGGTTAGCATGCAATCCAAGCTAATTTCCAAATCAATCTACTCTTTTTATGCCCTATGTTCTAGTGACTGCAAATTTCCAAGCATTATAGCAAAAATGAGATAACTACAACGAATCTCCGGAATCCAAACCCAAAATGGGGTCCAACATACTACCACATTGAGACGCCAAAAAACGACGTCGTTCTAACTGCAACTTCTACAAACTCTTAGCGTCCATCTTCTTGTGTCCAAGATATAGTCCTTCACTATTCTTCACCTACTTTTCTTGCTCTCATAGACATAGATCACATCAATTTCCCCCTCAAGACAGGGTAAAGACAAAAAAATTCTAGGGTTCCAGAATAATTCAGTACAATTAACGCTGCACAATCCCATAGAAATAGAAAATACTCTAGAACAAAATCGAATACCTGGAACGAGCGACATTGCCGCACTGCTTACACTTGGGCTTATTAAGCCCCCGAAGCGTCTTTGGAGGCGTGTCCGTACGATTGACGGTGTTAACGGCGGAAGCAACGGGGACAGCGGGAGAGGATGTTGAAGAAGCGGTGGTGGTGGAAGAGGGGACTGCGGCGGTGGCGGTTTCGGAGGTGGTGTTGGCTAGGGCTGGAGAGGCGGCGGCGGCGGCCATGGGAGCGAGCTTGGAAGGTTCTGGTATGAGCGAGTGAGATTCAAAATTGACGAGGAATAACGGCGCGAAAAAGGAGAATTGGTAGAAGGAGCGATCTTTTTGTTTAAAAAAAAAAAAAAATTTGTTTGGCGCTTAAGAATTGTTTAGTTCGGCCACCGGAGCCGTCATGGAATGGGTAGTTTTGTAGAAACGATCGGCGATTGTGGATATTTTTTCTTTTTTAAGTTTTAGATTGGGGCTGGGTATAATATAATGGGCCGGGTTTAAAAGTATTTTGGGCTAAATTAGCAAGCCCAAGTATATTTAGGGGCCTTTAGGAGAAAATGAAATGGAATTTAGAGAAAACACCAGGTTTTTTAAAAAGAGTAATGCTTGGGGACAGGCAAAACCTACATGCACATTGATATGACATATATTTTAACCACCTATATATATAGTGTGGTCCTACTTTGAAAAAAAAAAAAAAACATGGGAGATTAAAAATGCATGTCATGTAAGTTTTGTGTATATCCCTGACATTATTCTTAAAAAAATAGTAGCACATGTAAAGTGTCATCCCTTTAATTAATTTTATACGATGTTTTTTCAAAATCAAAAAAACACCACATTGGTCATGTGGCAAATCGGAGCCAAGGCCACATTGCACGTGATGGAGGAGGACATCGGTTGACTGCTGGGTTAGTGGGTAAGAGGAAGTTGTTTAGGGTGATGTGGCGGCTAACGACTCTCTCACTTTTTTACTCGATCCGAAGTTGATCTTGCCGTCGTGGTGTTTCTCAAGTTTATGGTTAGAGTCGCGATTAGCAGAAAAGCCTACAAGGATGGTGTTGGAGCCGAACTTGGTGTTCGGAAGAGATTTTAATTTCTGGTTACTAGTAATTAGAAGGGAAATTGACACCCCGTACGGTTATTTGAGAAATAAAGACCAAAATACGGTCCGGCTCAATTCAGTTATTTTCATACGACCTTTATTAGAAAAATACCACTTTATTTAATATATGGTTATACCTTCTCTCTCACACACACACACAAATTCTTATCTTCATCTCTATAATAATGGTATCATACTGATCTTGGAGGACTCTGATGAGGTTTACCTGTGAAGTTGTTGTTGGTGGTGGTCAAAGAGGATTAGAGCTTAATGCAATGTGATTGGGAACTGAATGCAAAAAAATTTGGTGAGTTTTCTATATTTGAATTTGGATCTCGAGTTTCAAATATTGGAGATTTGGTTAATATTATGCCAAAAAACTTTATTTATTTTAGTTTTGATCCGGCCTTGAAGTTTAGGAACAAGTATATCATAAATTCCTTTGTTTTTTTCAACTATTGTATAGTTATTTTTTAGTCCATACGTTACAATATTCAATTTGTTAGAAGGACATTATTTCTTGTAGTTGAATTTTGGACCTGGGTTTTCGATCAAAATGAAGCTTATATGGTCGTTTTCTAATTATTTGTCTAGAACCATTGCGGTGAGTTCATGCAAATAATAAAGGTCTATCTTTATTTTAACTTGTATGCTATTGAATCTGGTTTTACTTGTGAAATTGTAACAGTTATAGAAATGTGAAATTTGTGAAAATGGGGGATTGAGATTTGAATTTTAGGGGAAAAATGGTTGCTTTATAATTCCAAAATAAAGATAGTTTAAGATTTGCAGACTGGTTTAGATGCTATTTTAGAATTTTAGTGAGTGAGCTAGAATATTTGAAAAGTTTGA
The DNA here is from genome assembly GCA_002914845.1 of Trema orientale. Lineage (NCBI taxonomy): Eukaryota > Viridiplantae > Streptophyta > Magnoliopsida > Rosales > Cannabaceae > Trema > Trema orientale. The sequence goes on along the minus strand of JXTC01000518.1, from coordinate 132,035 downwards.
GATAGCAGAGTACAACTGTTTGACTTAATACCAAAATGAAAGCACAACCTACTGTACTCCAAAAGATAATAATTTATTATCCTAAATATTATTAATTAGATCTTTTGTTCTTTATATTTTAGTCTTTTGAGGAGTATTGATTCAGGTACTAAATATTATTACTTATGTTATAGTTTTTTGCACTTTGATATATTAGTTCCATGGAAAATTGATGGCTGTTACACTAGTGGCACGTTTACTTCGTTGTAATCGTAATCGGAATAAATAAAAAGGGAAATGAATAGGAATAGAATAGAAGGGTATGGGAATCATTATTTGTAGTAAGTTGTTTACTTAAAACTAATAAGAATGGGAATCGTATTCATTAGAATACTATTCATTTGTTTACTTAACCCTGGAAAAGTAATAGGAATGTGTTATATTTACTAAATTATCCTTTTAAATACATCTATGATTTAAAGTAGATAGATTTTTTGGGGTAAAATTGTATTTTATAATTTTAATAATTAAAAAATAAGAAATGAGTGTTTACAGGTAATCGTCTCCTTAGGGTGTTGGTGGGGGAAGTATTTCCATTCTTTTCTCCTAAATTTATGTAGGCCCCACATATTTCTCCCTTTCTCATATTTTAGTAAACTTTTATATGGAAATCATTACCCCACATACCATTCCCATTACTCTTTAGTAAACATGCCATAGGAGATACTAATTTTTCAATCAGATTTTTCATCCATGAATCATGATGTTACTAATATTGACAGACTTGTGTTCGATTTGGGATCTCTTTGGTTTTGTTTTTTAGAAAAAGAGCAATAGATTATGCAATTGATTTGTAGAATGTGAATAAGCTTTGGCTTATTGCTTTAAAAAATGAGGATTTACTATAAACGTTTTGTAACTTTCCGTTTCTTATATGTATTAGGACACCCAAGCGACATTGAGGGAAGAAATCAAAAGGGCATGTGATTATCGTTCATTTTGAGAAATGTGATTACACTTAATGAGATCTGTTGGTAGAAACTGGATTATGTTGTCTCGCAGTTTGATGAAGTGAAACTTGATGATGTGCACTTTGAAGATGCATAGAGGAAAACAAGACTAGTTTCTGCCCAAAGAATATAGAGATGCATGTTTTATTGCTTGCAGTTGGAGTCAATCCAAATGAGGTGCTTAGGGTTACTTTTTTACAAGTATTTAGATTGACATTTGGGTATTATTTAAAAACTTGATGCCTAGAGATTTATCATGTGAAATAGGATTATCGATAACAAAAGGTACTCTAAATGCATTCCCTTACAAGATAAAGAGGACATGATTTTGTTTTTCTTACCATTTTGATTTACTTACATACAGGATATTCTAATAAAAGTAAACTAAACTAGTTTCCTGAAAACTTTTTTCTTTGATTTACTTACATAAGGGCATTCTGCTAAAAAGAAACTAAACTGGTTTCCAAGAAACTTTTATAGTTTTCTGTAATTTACTTATATATAGGGTATTCTGCTAAAAGAATTAAACTAGTTTCTTGGAAATCTTTTCAGTTTCCTGTGATTTAGTTAGCTATAGGACATTCCGCTACATGGAAACCAAACTAATTTCTAAGAAACTTTTATAGTTTCATATGATTTACTTATATACATAGCATTATGCTAAAAGGAAATTAAACTGGTTTCTAAGAAACCTTTGTAGTTTCTTGTGATTTACTTACGTACATGATATTCTGCTAAAAAAAAATAAACTGGTTTCTAAGAAATCTTTGTAGTTTCCTGTGATGGCATTTCGCTAAATTAAACTAAACTGGTTTTCAAGAAACCTTTGTAGTTTCTTATGATGGCATTCTACTAAAAAGAAACCAAACTGGTTTCCTGTGATTTACTTACATACAGGATATTCTGTTAATAGAAAACTAAATTGGTCTCCTGTAATTTACTTACGTACAGGACATTCCGCTAGTGGAAAACTAAATTGGCTTCCAAGAAACTTTTGTAGTTTTCTGTAAAAAAAAAAAAAAAAAAAGATGGCTTATTTACTAAAATTCCATCACATTTGTTAGCTTCCAAAGTATTAGAAGGTTGTACAGAATTTTTATTATTTTTGAAAGGTTTCAAATTTGGTAATATTTTTTGCAAAATAGGTATAGGTGTCCAAAACCCTAATTAGAAAGCAAATAGGCCAAGCAAAGCTTGAAATTTGGAGGAATTTTAGTTTCTAATTACTGGTAACCATAAATCAATAAGTTGAGCTTTGTGTTTGGAGGAAATTTTTAGTTTATGGTTACTAGTTCCACAAATCAGTAATTAGTAATCCTTTTTGAAACATGATACTTTGACTTTTCAAAAATTACCAACTTCATACCGTATTTTTTAAATCTTTTTAAGCACATTTTTGTAATTATTATTATTTTGGGAATTTGGTAGTATAGTTCTTTTTTGGATGTATGGTAAAAAAATTTCTTTTTAAACCATTGGATCAAATACAAGGGACATAATTCATTTCAAAAAATATATATATATATAAAGAAAAGAATAGACCTACAAACTATTAGATGAATTCTAAATCGTTCAATGTAGCTTTACCAATAGATATAACTACCACATATTTATTCATTATTTTTAGGGATTTCTAGAGTTTTACGGTAAAACAAAAAGAAATAACAAATATACGGTCATGTAAAATAAATAATTCTTATACCACATTCATTTGTTATTTTTGAAAAGCCAACCAAAAGTGCGGTGGCAAACTAGTATTAAAGCCATCTGTTTTGATGTGTTTCATATATTAAAAAGTGTGGCAAAATGCTATTGAGTTCTCTGACCCCGTAGTTGGTGGCGTTAGGCCTTTGTATCCAATCTTTCCCTAAATTAGTTTGATCCCAAGCTTCTTACTCTATCTTCTTTTTTTCTTTTTTTTTTCCTTTTTTGGTTATTCTTTTTGTTTATTCTTTTCTTTTTTTTCTCTTCTCCTAATTATTAATTCTATTTTTCTCTCATTTTTTTTTCTAATACAAAACATGCACATGCATTTTTCTTCCGCTTAGGGACATGTGGTTCTTTTTTCTAATTTTGCAGGAATGTAGAAAATATTTTTTATTAATTCTTGTTTATTTTTTTGTTTAGAATAAAAATTTAATTTTCTTTCACGTTGATTTTTTTGTGGGTTTTATCACTATTATTATTGTAGAAAATCAAAAGTAATTAGATTACAAGAATAATTTTCTAAATTACCAAAATAACTAATTACCTTAACAAATAATGAGTAATTGGTAACTTATGAATACCACTTAGGATACTGATGGTTACTAGTTTCCGGTTACTAGTAACGAAATTATGATTGTTTTCCAAAATGGTGACTAGTTAAAAAATTGGTGATTACTAGTTACCGGTAACTAGTAACTCAATCTAATTTCTAATTACAAGTAACCATACTGATTTCTAGTTATTGGTTTCTCTTATTACACTAACTAATTTATTTATTGATTATTTGTTACTCTAGTTACTAGTTTATCTCGTTATCAGTTGCTAATTTAGTTATTGATTACCATTTATAAGACTAGTTATCAGTAACTAATTTGATTACTAGTTTTTAGACTAGTAGCTAGTTATAAAGATATGTGACTAGTTACTGGATACTGGTTATCAATTACTAGTTATCTATTACTGATTTCTAGACTACTATCTAGTTCTGCTTTATCTATTAATATAACCAATGAATACATGTTACAAAGAAATGGTCACTACATATTCTTATTCTCTGTTACTGTTTTAAGTTTGGGTCCTTGTTTATTTTGTGAATTTATGGTTAATGGGTAGGCTTGATTATTTATGCACGCAAAGTGTTTGACAAAATGCCTGAAAGAAACATTGAGTGTTTGACAAACCTTTCAATGCTGAATTTGAATTATTTGTGTGATTTTATTCTGTTTGCCCCTCAATTTGGTTATCTATTAATATAACTAATGAATACCGTATGAAATTAATTTGTGTATAACAATATGATGATAATTTCTGTTCTGCTTTATCTCTAATAGAAGTTTAAAGGCTTTCTGTGTTCTTTGACCGCGGTAACTTTGTGGCGCTAATTAGTGGGGATATATATTTTAGCTCTTTATTACTAGTAATAAGTAACCAATGAATTTGAGCTTGGTGTTTTTAGGAGACTTTTAATTTATAGTTACTTTTAACTTGTAACAAGATTGATTATTAGTTCCTAGTAACCAAAGTAACTATTTAAAAATTAAAAGTAGCTTATTATTCCTAAGAGAGGAAAAAAAAGTTTAAAGTTTCATTTTAAAAAAGAAAAGTGTTGAAAGGAAAAAATGATTAAAAAAATAAGAAAAAAAGGAGTAATCGGTAACCATATTAGTTTCTAAATTTTTAACTGATTACCAATTACCAAAGTAACTATTTTTTTAATTGGGAAAAAGTAGCTCATAATTCTTAAAAGGGGGAAAAGCAAGAAAGAAAATAGGAAGTCAAAGGGAAAAATAATTCAAAAAATAGGAAAAAGAATAATAAAAAAAAGTAACTGGTGACCATACTGCTAGAAACCAAAATTGTAACTGATTACTAGTAACTAAAGTAACCATTTTTTTACTTAAAAAAAGTAGCTCATTAACCTAAGAGGGGGGAAAAGCAAGAAAGCAAGTAAAAAGTAACTAGTAACTGATAATTGATAACTAGTGACAATAACTAGATTATCTAGAAACTAGTAACTAAATATGTAACTAGTAACTAGATCGGCTACTATAACTTAATTTATTACTAGTAACTAGAAACGAAAATGGTAATAAGTAACTAGAAATTAGTATTAGTAACTAAAAATCTGTAACCAACAATCAAATTACTAGTGATAACTAAAAACCCGTAACTAAATTAGTAGTGGTAACTAGAAACTAGTAACCAATATAATAACTGGTAACCATATTGGTTTGTAACAGATTACTAGTAACCAAATTAACCAAATTAAAAGGAAAAAATGATAAAAAATAGGGGGGAAAAAAAGAATAACTGGTAACCATATTGGTTTCTAAATTTGTATACTTACTAGTAACCAAAGTAATCATTTTTTAAGTTTGAAAAAGCAACTCCTTATTCTTAAGATAGGGAAAAGCAAGAAAAAGAAAAATAGGAAGTTGAAAGGGAAAAATGATTAAAAAAAAAAAGACAACTGGTAAACATATTAATAGAAACCAAAAATGTGATTGATTACCAGTAACGAAACTATTTTTTTTTTAATTGAAAAAGAGTAGCTCTTTAATCTTAAGACGGGGAAAAGCAAGAATTAAAATAAAAAGTAACTAGTAACTAGTCATTGATAACGAGTAACAACAACTAGATTGTCTAGAAACTAGTAACTAAATAAGTAAATAGTAACTAGATTAGTAACAAGTAACTTAATCTGTTACTAGTAACAGTAATGATATTAGTAACAAGTTACTAGCAATCGATAGTGGTAACTATAAATCTATAACTAGTAATCAAATTGTTAGTAATATCCAGAAACTTGTAACTGAACTGGTAGTGGTAACCGAAAACCAGTAACCAAATTAGTAGTGGTTACTAGTTTCTAGTAACCAATATATAACTAGTTTGGTTACCAATTTTGTTACCACTCTAATAACCAGTAACCAAATTGGTAACTAGTAATTAGATTGGTTATTGGTAATTGATAACCAAAATAACAATTAACCAAACTAGTCTGGTAACCAATCAGTCACAAGATTGAAAAGCAATAATTATTAATTAATCTGACATTAATCATTGAAGAAATAGATGAAAATGGCAAAAAATAGGGGGAAAAAAAGAAAAAAGAATTTAAATCTCACTTTTAAGGGTGAAATGGAAGAAAGAAATAAAAAAAAAAGAAAAAAAAAATTTAAAAGCTGAAAAAAAATGAAAACAAAATGAGGCGAGCCACGTTCGGACCATGCACCTGATCACAAAATCCAAAGGCGCTCGCCACCAAGCTAGCACCAACTTGATCAATGTTGCATGCTTTTTAGTTATATATTTGAGTTCAAATAAGATGATTTTATTTACAATATTTGCCACCGTGTTTCTCACTCTCATTCTTTCAAAAATGCCAATTTCGTGCCTATAGAAGAAAATTATTTTTCTGTACCGTATATTTGTAATTTTTTTCAATTTGTGAAGGTAAAACCCAAAAAAACCCTTTTTTTTAATGTCAAACCCTAAAAAAAACCCAATGAAGATTGGCCCATTTTTTAAAAGTCATTAAAAATAAATGGCCACAAGTAAAATTAGTTTACTAATGTAATACCAATATATATTATTAACTGATATTTTTGAATATTTCTTAAAAAATGAAAAAGAATATTTTGTTATGATCGTGTGTAAAACAGACAACCAATCTAATTAATTTCTCATATATATATATTTTATTGAAAGATCCACGAGTAATATAATCCAAGAGAAATTTAGGTGGATGACTAAACTTTTAAATTTGATTAAGTAGATGTCCACTTTTAAAATTTTATAGCTAAATGTCCAGGTATATATATTTTTACTCTTGGTAGATACACATATCTACCAATTTTAGTTATTGTACTGAAATGCACTTGGTATATAATTTTTTATACTTGGTATATAAAATTTTACACTTGGTATACAAGCATATATACCGGACATTTTGCTATAACATTTGACAAAGGGATATTTACTAAAATTGAGCCCAAAATTTGGTCATATTTCTATAAGCCCCTATATCCAAAGAGATTGAGATTTGAGGTACTTATATGTTAGAGCATAGGCTAGTAAGGGTGCCTAAGGTTGGATTTAGAACATCTGAGAGGTAGCCAACGACAAAGAGACAAGTGAGGAACATTCATACATATAATCGGAGAAACAAATGAAAAAAATGAGATTTAACAAATAAAACTGCTAACCAAGAAATCGAGTAATGAGTTCAGTAACCTTCCTCGAACCCCTCTTTTGAAATATGATATTCTCCTTTTTCTTTTTTTCTTTTTCTTTTATTATTATTATTATTATTATTATTATTATTATTATTTTTGCTGATATGGTGTAGAAAAACCAAAGATACCCTAGTTGAGCTCGATCGGACTCAATCGAGTAAAGTTGACTGACCCAATGGAGTTCAATTGGGTCCAATTAGGTTAAATTCAATCGAGCTCGACGATTAAATCGCAATTTTTAGCATGAAATTATCATTTACATGCTTGATTTCAATTAAACCTCCCAAATCTAAGACACTCAAACTATGAATCGTTAACTTACCCAAACATCAAATATTCATTTTTAAAAGAAATTTTTGAGATGATTTTGAAGTTTTTGGAAAAATGACATGATTGGAAATATATAAGTTTCGTTAAAAGGCTATGAAACTAAAAAGAATATTTTTTAGTCTTATAACTTAAAGGCCCAAAAGAAATTTACAAAGAATAAAAAAAAAGGCTTCGAACAACAATACCCTACTTTTTTGGGGTAAAGTTCAGTATATATCCCTTTTTTTATTTTATGAACAAATATATCCATTTTTGGTTTTTATAATTTTTAATACCAGAATTACCCTTGATACACGCTCAGTCTCACGTACAGACTCTCTCAACATCAATGAACCACACCCACTCACTCTCACTTTCACTTTTGCAGATACTCTCTCTGTCTCCTATAGAACCGCCATTGTCGACCTCGCCCAATTGTGTGCGAGATCTGGGGTTCGCATTGAGCGGCGAAGAGAGATTTGTTAGCTAAAAGTTGAGCTCGCAGTGAAGATCTAAAATAGGAGCAGGGGGGCTCGGATCTAGGAAGGTATTTAGGCATTTTATTTTGAATTTAAATATATGCAATATATATGTATATAATGTCGATTAAGAGTTAAGCATAGCTTCGTATCTGAATTGGGAATGGGTATGCACACTATGTGTCTGATGTTTTGTTTTCTTGTATTGTATTTTCTTTGAGGAAAAAAAAAGAACCTCAATTATCTGGACAAAGAACTTGACTTTCTGAAGAATGTTTTTGAAGCAAGGAGTCTTTCCATCTTTGTTCTTCTTTTGATTTTTGTAATTATCGTTGTCTACATTATTCTAATTAGCACATTTGTTACTTGTTATATTATTTTCTTGTTTCATTTCTTTACTAATATTATAGCCCAAAGGTTAGCTACTCCTGACCTCAAACTGAGGCTGGCTTATCATTTGTACTTAAACTTATTTAGTCATTTACAATGAACTGTGTTTAGGAATCAATTACAGGAATTGATCGTTCTACATGTGGGTTTCTTGTACCTGTACTCTTACCTCAGTTCAAGCTTCAATCTTGATAATAAGACTAACTTAATAATTTATTGGAACCCCTTTCTTATGGTCAAATTGCTGTAGCTTTTCCTAGACAGAGGCTTCTTTAGTTGATAGTATTAATTGGCTCTCATAGAACCGATAATCTTCTCTTTTAAAATATGCATATTGACAAAATTGCCCTGTAAAAAAAAAACAAAGGGGCTCATATTTTCCAAGAGTCAGACTTTGCTTTGGTAAATTATTTATTTTCCACCATCTTTCTAGTAAATAACGTAATTAACTAATTAATTGCATATTTATCATTTTTTTCCCATAGTAAATCAAGTAACTAATTGATATACTACTAATAGGTTATTCTTTTTTTATTTTTTCAAGATCATTTTTATTTTTTCAATTCAAGTAAATAACTAATGGGTGGCTCTATTGCCACCCCTCCGTTTACTCTCCCTACACTAATTTTTAATCAAATTTTTAATTAAAATTTAAAATTAAATTATAATTAATTATACCCATTACAATTCCCAAATTATCCTTTACCTCTACTCTTCTCACCCTCATCGGCCTCACTCAGTCATAAATCCCATCTCTTTAGCCCCATGTCTTCTATCCCATTTTCCCATTACAACGACGTGCTCTTCTCTTTTTTCTTCCTTTTTCCTGCTTCTCTCACCCATAACATTGACTATTGATTGATCAAGCTTTTCTATCTAATAAGACCAATTAAGATAGTTTTACAAATTTTGTTTACGAGATAGACTTTGTTATATATAAACCAAACACGATCAAACGGAAGGACATCATATGAATTTGCTGCTATATACCTAGACTTCCATTCAAAAACCAAAAAAGAAAACAAATAACTATTAAGTTTATCAGCATTTCAAATCATGGGCATAAAGATTTGTTATCTATATAAATATTTAATCTTGAAATATATATCTTCTGCAAGATAAAAATAATCACGTTCTTAAGAGTATATAACTCCTTAATTTGTACGTGAGAAAGAAATACTACTTGATTGTACAGTTGAGAAGAAGCATGAAGAAAAGAAAAGGAGGGTGAGTTATAGTATAGGTAGAAGAAAGAGAGAGGGGGACATGCTGGATCTGTGAATGAGTGGGGTGAGGGTGAGAAAAGCAAAGACAAAATCAGTAAAAGGTCAATTTAGGAATTCTTGAGTGAAATAAATCACAATTAGATTTTAAATTTTAATTTAGAAAAAAAATTAAAAAATAGTGTGGATAGAGTAGACAGAGTGGTGGCAATAGAGCCACCCATAACTAATATATCATTGATTTACCATATTATTTTATTTAAATAAATTAAGTAATTAATTAATATACTCCTTATTTACGATTTATTCTCAAGTAAATTATGTTAACAAACAGATATATCAATAATATATGATAGTAAATTAGTTGTATAAATCGATAAATTAATAATGTATACATCAGTAAATTAATTATATATTATGGTAAATTAATAATATACGCTAGTAAATGAATTATATACACCAAAAAATGAATTATATATATTGGTAAATGAAAAATTTACACTGGTAAATAAATTATATGTTATGTTAAATGAATTATATACACCGGTAAATGAATTATATATACCAATAGATGAATTATATACTATCGTAAATAAATTATATATATTGGTATATTAATTATATATATGATCAAATTAACTTGCACATAGATTTAATGGCAAAGTATAATCATTAAAACTTAAAATGAGATATTTTTGTCATTAAAATGAAAAAGTGATATTTATTAATACGTAGTTTTAAAAAAGGGCATGTTTTGTAGTTTATTCAAAAAGATAACTATCAAAATAAAAAGCCCCTTGTACCCAATGATTGGCTCGTAGGCTAATTCTCACCTTGAATGATAAAACTAAGGGTTTGAAATTCAGGCCTAATCGGAGTCCTAGGACCAAGCCATCTTTATGTAGTACCGAACTCTATGGGAATGGCGTGACCCACTTGACTTTTTTTTCATGCAAGTATCAATTTGACACAATGTTATTTATTCCCTCTTTATTGACAATTACACAATCTTTTTTTTTTTTCCCTTTTTTTTTAATTGTTTTTTCCAAAATCCAGTCTGATAAATAGGATTGGATTAGATGTAAGTTTTTGATCTAGACTCGTGTATAATTTGAAGACTTGATCTAATCCAATCTAATAAATATAAAAGTTCATTTAGTACTTATAATATACTTTCTACGCGTAATTTACCTAAAGAATATATATTTACAATTAGGCAGGAATTCTAAATAAACACCGAAACTGATCCAATTCAATTAGTTTTCATTTTTGGGATTTGTCTCAATTCAATTTAGATTGAAATGCCTATTATAAGTTGTATTGGATTAATCGACTATCCAATTGCATTTGTAATTCGTTCTTGTTCTTTCAAGACGGATAGTAAATAAGAAGTCTGAAAACGTTTGATATTTTCTAAGAGTATATATGACCCTAAGAATTCAAATCTATGGCTACCTTCGTCTAACTTCCAATTTGGCTCAAATTCTTTGTAATAATAAAAGAACCATATTGTTTTCTATGTTCTAACTTATCAAGGGTATATATATATATATTGGAAGGACTAACGTATCAAGGGTGTTACTGGTAATAATAATAATATAAAATAAATAAAAAATCAAGGTTGTTAACATCCTCCTTTTTTCAAGCAACTCATACATATATGATATCTCCATTTCTTGACAGCACAATGGGATGCCATAATTTTATTAATCAAAAGCAAAAATAGAAAGTAAAGAAAGCTTTTCACGACACTACTTTAAAAATAGTGTGTACATCTTTGATTTAAAAAAAAAAACACTTTTTCGTTTGAGTTAGTACTCATAGTAGTGCTATAATAATATTATCCTTATTAAAAAAATTTATTTTATGAAAATATTATTCTTTATTAAAAAAATATTAACTACTAGGTCACGGATTGCTTTTTCTTAATTATGTTATAATTGAATAGCATGTTAGTTTTAACTAATCAAAAAAATTTCACACAAATCTATCAGTTTTTCATATTAAGCAAAAGCAAAATCAAAATCAACAATTGCCTCAAGGAGAGGGTAGAAAGTTTCCCTACAATATGTTGACTTGGTGAACTTGATTAGAAACCACTATCTCAATTCTCTTTTTTGGAGTTATTTGCTTCAATACTTAAATATCCAAATCAATGAGATGGCCGGAACATGATTGACTAAAACAGTCATACAAAAGTTAAAAATAAGGGTATCTATGTAAACGTCAATGTAAACTTTTAGCCAAAAAAAAAAAAAAAACGTGCACATAACCTACCTTGCCCACCAACAATATTTAATTATTTGTAGTGCTGTTTTTATTCAAAGTTTTCATTAATTAAATATTGAAATAAAAATGAAATATAAAAAAGGATGTTGTGCACTAGGAAATGCCATTTGGAGGATTTTGTACACTAGGAAATAAAATTTGGCAGTGCATGACACCCAAAAAAATATTGGCAATGCTTTTTTTTTTTTTCTTCAAATTGCAGTGCATGTTGAATATCAATTATACCCTTTCGAAAAAAAAATATCAATTATATCCTAATCAAATAATGAAAAGTATTCTAGTAAAAATTGGACTATTCAAAAATATCAACTATCAATTATATAATCAGGGTGACACTCTGATCTTTTCTTCTCTCTCATTTTCTTTTCTTCTAACTACCAGAAGTCCTTTTCTTCTTCTTCTAACCCACTAGAAAGTGAGATCTTTTAAATCTTTCTCTCTGGTGTAGAGTTTTATTTTTTGTTGTATCTTTGAATAATCATTCCATTTGGGAGTGTATATATGATATCCTGAATTCCTAAACGACGTCCAATTCTTTATATAATTAAAGAACTAATAATAACATGATTGCATTACATCTTTATATATATATATATATATATATATATATATATATATATATATTAATGTTATAAGTACATATTTGTTTAGTGCTTCATTAATTAAGTATTATGACTATTAACATTTTGTCTCTATATTATTTTGCAATGAAATGCTCAAGATATGCTTTTAGTATAATATTGACGTATTTTAACTAAACTAGTTATAAGTGTACATATGATTCTAAGTAAAATAGTTTTTTTTTTTTTTTTAAATTGTTGTTACAATTTTGGTCTAATTTAAGTTGGGTTTTATTGTTAGATTTATCTACTTTTATTAACAACGTACATATAAATTACTTTACACTTTCCTACAAGCAGCAAGTTTTGTCTTTATTGAATTCCTTTATAAGTCCATGTCGATTTTTTTATTTCTTATTATTATTATTATTATTATTATTATTGGGCGCGTCTACAGTAAGGGCGCCCCTACGTAGGGCCCTGTCTATTCACCGTTGGATGAGAATCTGTATATAAATAGATTCTCCACAGATTCCCGTTATTCCCCACAGATTCCCATCCAACGATAATTAAAGCATGATCCTACGTAGGGACGCCCCTACCGTAGCCATCCTCTTATTATTATTATGATGTTAGAATGTCCTCCTTAATAACCGACTTAGTAAAGTCGGTCATCACTTAGTCTTATATAGCATTACTTTATCTAAAATTCTCACTACCATAGCCAGCCTCTAGTTTCTTGATTATTCTACTAACTCTCCTCTGTAATCCAAAACTTAGTCATGCTATAATCAACTTTTGGACAAAAAGTTACTCAAGCCTTTTTTACACAATTTTAAATATATTAAAGGTACTTTCTTTTGTTATCATAGTGTTTAGCATGTACTTTTGTCCTATTGCAGGTTAATGCATATAGTTCTTGATTTTCTTTTTAGAATTTTAGTCTATTCTTTTAGCACATGCACTTATATCTGATAGTTATATTGATTATGTATTACTTGGACTTAACTCATGAGAATTAAATTTAAAAGTTTACGAAGGTGAATATGAGGTTTAGTTTATCAGAGTTCTTATATTATCATTATTATTATTATTATTATTAGTAGTAGTAGTAGTTATTTTGAATGAAATTCTAATAAAAGTTGAATTATTTTTAGATCCATAAGTTTTATCTCTTACTATTATTAGTACATGTAAATCTCTGTGACTTTTTATATTAAATTATTAATCATATCACTTAAGGTAGAAGTTGTTATTTAGAATTCTATATACTTATGCATATAGGTAAGTTGTGGAGATGTTCTTTATCAAGTTATATATATATATATATATATATATATATGTACAAATGCTCTTTAAATCTTTGTGTATGCTTATTGATATTAAGCATAAGAGTTATAACGTATTAGAATGTGTCTACAGATTTATTTTCTTAAATATCTTACTTGAATAAGTTGTATCTATTTTCTAATTATTTGTATCCTATAATATATTTCTTTGAAATTTGGGAGTTTTACAATTATTTGGTGATTGCAAATTTGTCCTTATTTGCTCATTGTTTCTCGTTTTTATTAGAATTACATGAGATAGAAGTTGTTTCTTTAAACTAATCTAAAAGAAGCTATCCTTTTAGCAATACAAGCTTATTAATTATGTCAATCTCTTGTTAAAAATATATATTTATATGTATTAGAACCACATACGTTGTACTTTAAGCAAGAGCATTTCACAAGCAAAGATCTAAAAAGTATCGAAACGAGGTAAGTAACGTCACACCTGCAATGTAAGAATTATCTATTTCTGTGAACCTATGAAATCCTTGGATTATATAAAAATTTGTATCTGTTATTCTGTTATGCCTGAAGCATAAATATCTAAATCTGTTATTCTGATATGTATGAGGCATGAACATATGATGTATTTATATTGCCTGATGAGTATTGGTAAATAGAGTGTGGTGGACCAGCGCCCAAATATCTGGTTCCTTCGAAGACATCATCTGGTTCCTTCGGAAATATTATTAGGTTCCTTCGGGGATAATATTTAGTTCTTTCGAGAACACTCTGGTAGCAGTATGGGGAGAACATCTGCAGTACACAGAGGGATTTGATATATATTTGAGACTCGAAACCTCCATACGACAGCTTATAATTAGGTATTAATTATATAAGTGGCGAGTGTATAGTGAAATGGTTATAAAGTTCTAACTCAAGTTGATCAAGAAAGCAAGCTTGAAGATAGATGCATATTAGACTTAATAGAATCAAGCTGGAAGATGGATTGCAGAAAAAAGCTTGAAGATAGAGATCAAGAATACAAGACTTAGACTAGCAAAGGTTAAATATTTAATTCTTGTATTTGAATATATATTTATACATAATATGATCTTAATGGCTCAAACTTTTTATAAAATAGGAAATTTTTAAACCAATACAGTCAAATTAATTTTTCTTCAATTAAAGTTTGAAAATTATTTTATACAAGCTTTTAAATTGATTTATGAATTTTTATAGTATTCATATTTCATAAAAATTAATTTAAGAAGTCACAATTTTGAAAAGAATCGAAAAAGACTTGAAATAAAATCAAAACATGCTCTCTGGTATTTTCGGCAGACCGAATCCTGGTTTTTGGTCTACCGATTCCTTGCCGAATTTTCAGCAATTTTTAGATTCGACTGTTAGAACTGTACTACCAACGGCTAGCATTTTCGGTCGACTGAAAATACACTTTCGGTCTACCGAAAATAATAGAATGTCTGTCAAACAGTCTAAAACGGCTAGTTTTCATTCAAGTCTATAAGTAGAAGTTTTTCTAACACTTGAAATAACTTTTGAACATCTTTACATTACTTATATTATACATTCAGGTTGTTTAAATCAATTTTTGTGATCCAAACTTTCAAATCTATTTTTTCACAAAAATCACTTGAGCTAAACTAGATCATATCTTGGTTTACATCTATTTTCTTTAAGCTTACCTTGTATCAAATACTTTCATTGGAAAGAGATTCTAGTTGAGAGATTCAACAAAAACCAAAATTATAATTGTGAGGTGAGGTTGCCACTAGAGTCTAAACAACCCGTATATAGGTGAGGTTGTCACCGAAGTCTAAACAACCCGAGTGTAGGTGAGGTTGTCACCAGAGTCTAAACAACCCGTGGTAAGATTGACACCATTGTCTAAACAATCTGTATAAGTGAGGTTGTCACCGGAGTCAAAACAATCTGAGGTTAGGTATAATAGAGCCAGAATCAAGACTATTGTAAAGGTTGGGTGAGCCTAAGAAGAATTCACTCCGTTTGTACAAGGGTTGGTCAAGCCCATAATCTTCATCCAAATAGTGGAAGCTCAAAGCAAGTTGCCAAGAGCCGGGGACATAGGTAAATCGTCGTATTTGTCGAACCTCATAAAAAACCGAGTTTGCATTTTTTCTATCCCTATACTCTTTACTTTATTGCAAACTATTTGATTGTATTTTTTATATTTATTGTACTTAATTGACCTGGTATTATTGTTATATATTTGGTATTATTGTTCATTTAGCCTCAAAGTTTCAAAATAATGGTCTATAGTTTTACACAGTTGAAAAGTTTCTTAAAAAATTTTAAAACCCAATTCACCCCCCCTCTTGGGTAGTCAATTTTGGGCTTCCATACTTATATATATTCTTACATTGTAGATGATATTGCTGATATGTGACTTTAGAGGAGGAGCGCCAATTTTCCGACCGCGGCCTTTGTATATGAGTATTTTGATGCTATGGTTTCCTAGTAGGTGATTTTATATATGTTTTGTGTGTGTGCATGTATATAAGTGTATTATGTATATTTGTATGAAAGGTCTACTTTGCGAATATGTATATACATATCTATTAGACTATATATAATTATGAGTGAAGTTTTCTTTTACTTCTAGAAAAAAAAAGTTTTAATTTCCCTATTTTATTAGTTCTAAGTCGAGTAGAATCTCTCGATTTCACTGGTTAATCATAAAATTACTCATACGTACGTGTGTGAAATTGGGGGATATTACAGTATAATTCTACCTAGATCTAGATATGTGTTAGTTTTAGTCCACTCAGATATTGATATATGATGGTTTTTGGTTCTTTTTTTATTTTTGTCAATTTAGTCAATGTAGATCTATATATATGGTGGTTTTATAATTTACATAGATCTTATATTTTGATCCTTTTAGTATGGTTATCATCCAAATCTGTATCATTTCTAACTCAGATATGGATAGTATAGATAATGGTATTTACTGTCCAATAGTTTTTGGACCCGAAATGAGAGACACCAATAATTGAGTGGAAGGTCATAACGAGCTAACCAAAGTGGAGAGCTCTATTGAAGTACACAACAACAGTGATCCATATGAGTCCTCTTATTTCGGATAAATTTCGCGAGGACCATAGGGTGCAAAATTCTTCCATTGATTTTTATTTATTTTTTACAGACGTCTGCTTTGTATCTGAATACCCTTTGATGGGTAATGTACTTTCTTTCTATTATTAATAAAATTATATTTCCTTCAAAAAAAAAAAAAAAAGAATATCAACCATCAATAATTTTTTTTTTTTTTTTGCCTTTTATCCCATCACTAAATTCTCCATAAAACTAACTAATTCAAAGTTTTGAGGAGCTTGCATTGCATTCAACAAAAACTTAAATATTTAAGATGAAAAGGGTAAATTATTTTGTTTCCAGTGAATAGAAATCTTTTAAGGGGAAAAAAAAAAGAAAAGAAAACAAAAGTATTCAGAAAACTACTATTTTTCAATTCTTATTAGAGCCACGTTTAAATATATGCTACACTATCAATCTTCTACACTATTACATATAATTATAGTTACGTGCAGTGGACTCAATATGACAAATTTTTTTGCAAAACAAAAAAATTGAGAATTTTATAGGAATAATTAACTATCTTGACTTTTTAGTATTCAGTCTTATTTTTTTAAAAGAAAATCAATAATTGACTGATTAGTTTATAATAGAGAGAGATACTCTTAGATACATATAAAACATAGACTTAGATATATTCTTAACTGTGGCTCTATTAGGTATTGACTACTGACTAGCATATTTGCAATGACGATTACAAATTAACATTTAATATTGAAAGAAATGAGTCATTATTTAGTATGAATAATTTAAAATAAAAGGAGAGCTATATAATAGTTTATATTAAAACATTCTACTAAATTATAATAATACTAGGGGACTTAGTGAATTATGAAAAGAAAAAAAATGGTTAAGTATTTTTTATTTATTGTTCGTTGTCCATTACTTCTATAAAGAGAACAATATTTGTAATATCATGTTAGGCTGTTAGCTAATGATCTTATCCCAGAAAATATTATCTCCCTTTTTAATTAAGAAATATTATGCGGTGGTAGTTCTTACAGTTTTATTTCTCAATCGGCTGCATACACTTTCTAATTATTCTTCTACTTTTGTACATCAATGATTTGGTTGAGGAAATTCGGGTATTGCTCTTGTTCTTGCAAATGACTTTTTTTTTTAAATATATGTGTATATATATATAGCAAATGACTTATATCAGTAAAAACATTTCAAGAAGAAAAAAAAAAAGCTTGGTTGGTAAGGATACTAGTCTATAATTTGAGGTTGTATGAAGTTCGAATTCCTATAAAAAAAAAAAAAAAGAAGAAAAGAATGAAATTATGTTTATTTCAAATGAATACACAAACGAAAAGGATATAATTAAGAATATTTGTTTATCGGGGGGCAAAGCCAAAGGCTACATATCCAATAATTGTTGCAAGTACATTAATTAGTTAATTTACTTAAAAGTCCTATAAAAGATAAAATGACTCAATGGGGACCGGAGATGTCCACACTACCATAGCCGACTTATAACATTCAATATTTCAATGATTGATATTTACTATTCAAGAATGGAGAGGGTTGAAAGGAGGAGACCAAATCTATCCTTTGATAGGAATGAGAGGTAAAGGAATTAAGACCTACTTTTGGCCCACCAAAACCAATGTTCCCCCCTTTGGAAATTATCGGGAAAAAGGAAAAAATGTTTCCCCTTTTGGAAGGACAGGGAAAAGAGTGAGAAAAAATGTGTAAATTAACAAATTATACTCTAAAAAATTTATTAGGAAAATGATAGAATAGATAATATAGGACGCGTTTGGTATATGATTCGAATCCTATTATTCAAATTTAAAAACAATTTTTATATAGAAAATTAGAAAGATAAATGTTTTATCCTTCCAACTTTCTACATGAAAGCTGATATTTATCTTTCCAATTTTCTACATAAAAATTGTTTCTAAATTTGAAAAATAAGATTCAAATCATGTACTAAACGCGCCCATAGTAACTCGTTACTAACTACTTCCCATTTTTCGTATTCTCTATTCTTCATATCAAGCAACTTTTTGAGAATTGTCACACTTCTCTCCTTTTTTTTTACACTTTCTATCCTTCTTTATGATGCAATACTCAAATAAAAATGTGAGCTCTACATGTGAATCTAGATATATGACACACATTAGTTATCTTTCTTTTTTTCTAGGCAGCGGGAATTTAAACTCAGACCTCTAAAAATAATACGATTATTAATACGCTATTATATCTACGAGACTACAACCGATATGTGACTCACACTTTGATTAATACGTAGTGATATAATTTTTTTTTTGTTTGGACTTTGGTGCAAATAGATGAAATATTTATTTTCATTATGAGGTTATATTTTTAGAATCCAAAAATAGCTTTTACTTTATTATTTATTATTTATTTTATCGGGTTGAAAAAAAATATGAATTATGATCTTATTCTATCTATAGATTAAAATGTCGCGACAATATTCGTATTTTGAAGTCTCAACATTGATATGAGATGAAAAGATATTTTTTCTCGTGTATCCGTGAAATATTCATAACATATCGACAATATCGAGGATATGTTGATATAAGTAAAATATCGGTAAAAAATGAGCCAATATTGAAATATTTATGAACATTGTCGCGACATTTTGAAATGTCAACAGAAATATCGAATTTTTTTCCAAGTCTTCTTTTTTTTTTTTTTTGCTTTTTTTTTAAATAGAAAGTGGCAGTAAAGAAAACAAAAATAAATCATAATTCTCTCTCTATAATATGTAGGCAAAGAATATATTTGAACTGTTTTATATTATCAATGATTTTTATTTATTTTCAATATAATTAGAACTAGTTATAATTTGTAAGGTAGTTATATAAGATGTATTAAATAAAATATAGTGATATGTATTTTGATTTCAAAATTATTCTATAAAATGAAATTCGGTCGTTTTTCTACTATATACCTATAGTTTATTGTCTTAAAAAGTATAAATGGGTTTTATTTTTAAATAAAAACTAGTATAAATTATGTAATATCACTTGTTTTAGTATTTTTTAGAATTTTTCTTGAAAATTTTAAATTTTAAGACAAATTTCGATATTTTTTTCAGAATATTTTTGACATCAATAATATCTTCGATAACATCTATAAAATTGAATGAGATCCTCTGTCTCAATATGTTGTACCAAACCTTGTCTCATTGCTAACTAAGATTAAGCCGTGTTTGGAGAAAACGAAATAAACAAAAATAAAGAAAGATAAAAGCCAGGAAATTACAATCCTCCGGTGACTATCCTTCAATTATTTGATTGATTGAATTCACCAAGAAATTTCCTGGCCTTAAAAGTATTTGGGTAACATAAAATTTTCCTCGGATCATTGATAAAAGTTAAATCAAGTGATCTATTTGGGCTACATCGCCCCCTTCAGTTTTATAATCAACATAAACTATTAATTTTATTTGCCCTTTTTCTTTTTCTTTTTTTGCCGAAAACCCATTATTTTTCTTTTTACTTGTGGAGAGAGAGATAAAGGATTTGATAGTCTGAAGGAAATTAAGAACTACCGATTTATAAAAAAGATAACAGTAACTTCAAAAAAAAAAAAAAAACAGATAAATCTAGCATAAGAAGAGTTTTCTTTCTTCGCTTTAGTTTCCACGCACTATACTTCAGCAAGGCACTTTCAAAAAATGAGAAATGATAGCCCTAATGCTGGTGTTTTTTTTTACCTCGGTACGAGAAGGAAAAAAAAAAGAAAACAAAAGCCAAACTGATCTTAAGCAAGTCACTCTCTTTTCACGTGATGTTGTTACGTGGCGCCATTTGGGCTATTGGGACAGAAATAGAGACAGGGAGTTGGGACAAAGGATTTCGTTCTCTATAAAATAAAACCTCAATATCGACATCAATATTTTAATCCTTCGTTCTATCTACCTATCAGAAGGGAAACGTGGGAGAACTGAGAGGATCCCGTAGGAGTGTTCATGGCCGGTCTGGACGGTCTAAATCGCCAATTTATAAACTAATCCGAATGTGCGGTTTGGCCAGTTTACCAATCCGTGCAGTTTGAGTTGGTCGATTTAAACCGGCCAGACTACACCTATATTTTTACGACCGGTTTGGGCGGTTTCCGCGGTTTGAAACTTACAAAATTTGAATTATTACAACATCAACTAAGCTCATATCATAATCATATTTCATCTAAAATTTAAAGTCCAAATATAAAATAAAACTATAACATAGTTAAAAGCTACAACCAAATCGAAAGTCCTATTAAACTTAAATTTTAGTTACAACTTACAACCTAATCACATTTGAATAGCAAACTTAAAGTCTTTAATCTTAAACACATTACAACAACAAGATTTAAAGTCTAAAATATCATAAGAATCTTAAGTGACATAGTTTTAAATGAGCTAAAAGTAATCATTACTCAATTAGAATGAATGAGCTTAAATTTTTAACTGCTACTATACATATTTTTTTAAAAAAAATATATACTATACATATTTTTAAAAAAAATATATATATACATACTTATTGGCCGGTTCGGTTTAAATCCGAGCGAATTTATCTAAAACCGAAAACTAAACCGGCCAAGTCAGTTTTTATTTTTTCTAATCTGTAACCGGCCGTTTAAGAAGAGAATTTGTCTAAAACCGAAAACCAAACCGGTCAAGTCGGTTTTTATTTTTTCTAATCTGTAACCTGCCGTTTAAGAAGAGAATTTGTCTAAAACCGAAAACCAAACCGGCCAAGTCGGTTTTTATTTTTTCTAATCCATAACCAGCCGTTTAAGAAGAGAATTTGTCTAAAACCGAAAGGAATCCGCTTAGATTAGGCGGTTTGGACTGGATTAGACAGTTTCCACGATTTGGCGATTTTTTTGAACACTCCTAGGATCTAGTTTGTATGCAAATGGTAGATCGAATTGCATCATTTCCAAAGCAAAATAATAAATAAACAAAAGTCCATTATCCATTCATTCCACGTGGCAATCCAATAAGGTGGGCCCCCACAGCCAGCCGACGTAATGTGCCGCTCCATAGCCACTCACGACACGGCTGACGTCGTGGTATTGACGCCACCACACACCACACGTTGACGCGTATTGCCCACCTTATCTGGAGATCGGACGGTCCAGAACTCCTCGTGACAACGACGTTTACTGGCCCTGATCAAAAGCCTCCAATCATTTCCTCTTTGCTTTCCCAAAAGTCACCCCTCAAATCTTTGGTATTATTACATGCGACACGGTACTTATTGCTATTTTAAAACTCATGACCCAACCCAAATTTTGATTTTAATTTAATTTGAGTTAATGCACCAGCCCCTATCTATTATGTTACTGTGCGAATTGTTAATTAGAAATGAAATCAAGCAATTTCTTTGTAGGGCAGTTTTATTTTCCACCTCAAAATATATAAGTATCCCTTTTAATAGTAAAATTACTAATGAGAACACTTTGATAAAACTTCCAAATTAAAAGACACATCTTTACTCACTCCACAATACACCCCAAGATGCTCTCCTCTTTAATCTTTTGTATAAAGAAACATTTTTATTTTTTATTTTTAAAGAAAGAAACATTTTGTTTTCGAAAATTCTTGGAAAACATCCTATACAAAGCCTTAAATTTAATCTATATTTTTTTTTTCTGAAATAAAGTTTAGTGATAACTCTATTTGTTTTCAGTTTTTGTCCTTTTCCTTCGTGTTCCTTCTCCGCGTTTTATAGGCAGTTACGCATCTTTTTTCTCCTACTAATATTTCTCAATTGTTTTTGGGAATGTGACATTAGAAAAAAAGAAACTGCAATTGCATAATATAGAAAAATGGACCGCCAAAAAGTTGATTAAGAAAAAGTTACAAAAAAAAAATTTTATTAAAGAAAACGATTCATAGAGAAGATTGATTTTTTTTTTTCAGGAAAAAAACTAAATAATAATATATGTGGAAAAAGAAACACTTTTAAATTGTTTGGGATCAAGATCCAAGAAATCGATTGATACAATTGAAATGAATATCACAGATTCATAGGAGATGAAGAGTGAGAATATCAAAGGTATCAACAGAGTGCTAAAAATATAAGAATAATTTTGTCCACTTAACGGTATTTTAGGAGAGTTTTATTTGTACCCGTAATTATAGAAAGACACCCATTTAATATTAGAATTACTAATAAGGACGGTGATAAAAATTAAAAACAAAAGACAACTCCTATCCCAAGGCACTCATACTCTCTCCTAGACATAGCTATGTTTTCTTTCTCTTAACTGCTTATTGGACAATCTCGAAATGAGCAATTGAAATCTATAACACCATAATTTAATATGATTAAGATAACATTAGAAAGCACGACAAGTTGATGTACTTCTTGAAATTAATCCCTTTTCTTTTTTTTTTTCTCAAAAATATTTTTCTTTACGATCTTGAGATTTTTTTTCACTCTTTTTTGTTTAATACTTTTTTTTCGTTGGGTCTAATTCCTATAAATTGTCTTCTTTAATGGTTTTGCAGGGTGGAAAATAATAAAATATTGCTAACTATTCTTCTCAAAACAAATAGGAAAAGAGACTAAAACAAAGAGCTATGAAGATTTTATTTTAAATCGCTAGCTATATAGAAGTAACGTAGAGATAGCTGGGTAAGAGGAAAAATAAAACGGACCAAAATTTGATGCAATTTTTTGATACAACCAAAAATGGAGATCAAGAGGCAAGAAGTATAAGAATGTCAGCATAAATTGGGGCTGCTAAGAATAAAGGGTGCTTTCATCATGTTCTTTAGTAAATTTATTTGAGATGTCCTTTTTAGTTTTTTTTTATAAAAAAGAGGGGTGCTTAAATGCCAATGAGGGGTGTTAATATAATTCCTCGGTATTTTATTAGACTTAATTTGGATGTCTTTTTTTTTTTTTTTTTTTTTTTTTTCTATAAAAAGGGGTGCCCACATAAGTTTGTCAATATAATCCCTTAATTTGTATTTCATCTAAATATATTAATTGACTTTTTTATTCGTACATTTGTTTTTTTCCCCCTCCAGATTAGATGAGACACATAGAGAGACTTTTCAATTAAAAAAAAGAAGAAAAAATTAAGTGAATGACTAATTTTTTAAAAATTAATTTAAATAGATGTCTATGCTTTAAAAATTATAGCTAAATGTCCATTCTTTTTATAGTTTCAGTTGTAAAAAATATTGTATTTTTATTTTGGGCCATATAGAAATATGACCAAATTTTGGGCCCAATTTAAGTAAATGTCCATTTGTCAAATATTATAGTAAAATGTCCGGTATATATGCTTATATACCAGGTATAAAACTTTATATACCAAGTATAAAAAAGTATATACCTGGTATATTTCATTACAGTAACTAAAATTAGTAGATATGTTTATCTACTAAGTGTAAAAATATATATACTTGGACATTTAGCTATAAAATTTAAAAAGTGGACATCTTTTTAATCAATGGACATCTTTTTAATCAAATTTAAAATATTGGTCATCCACTTAAATTTCTCTTTTATTTTTATCATTAAGTGAGTTTAACATTTAGTTATAAATTTTTGAGTTTGGTCATATACTGAGTTTTGAGCTCAAAAATGGTTAAATAGGTAGTCAGTCCTTCAAGATAGGTAAATATGTATATCTACAATTTTACAATTTTATCATATTTTAATACAAAGTTACAAACACATGGCATTGTCCAGGTCTTTTCTAGGCAGTATATCAAAGAAATATTTTGAGGTTTCTGGATATACAGGGCTTTCTCATGAAAGTACGAAAGAAAATGAATTTTCTATGACAACTTTCCAATTTTGTTTTCTTACTCAATTAACTTTTCAAAAAGTAAATAGATTTTTCCGAAAATGTTAATGTAGATGTACGAGAAATTAAATTGGCGTTATATACACAAAAATGAAATATTCGATAAACTTAGGTTTCTAATTAATGAGAATTAATTACCCAATTTCTTATATAATCAAAATTAGTATCAAATTCTTCTCTAAAAAAAAAAATCGTAATAAAATGCGGAAAACAGACGAAACTATCTAATAATAAGGTGTTAGGACAAGTGCAAGTGGCCGAGAGATAAGGGGCTCATGGAGGCATATGCTTCTACTGGATTTTGGGAAAAAAAAATTTTTTTACATGTATTTTAAAAGAAAAAAATTTGTACCTTTAGCTTTACTAATAATGGGTCAAAATAGTCCTATACCTCTACTGAAAATTGACCAAAATTATACTAAAGCTCTAAACTATATAACTTATAGACCTTAATACTCCTACTAAATTTTAAGATTAGCTCCACCTTTGAATGCAATATTAAAAAGCAAAAAGCTCACGTGTTTTTTTTTGGGAGGTAAAAAGCTCACGTGTTTGAAATATTTTTTTGAATGGTTTGAAATTAAATCTTGTGCCTTTTTTCAATTTTCCAAAATAATTATATATATATAAGTTTTTACTATATTTTTCAAAATATTAATAAGGTGTACATGCTCGAGGTAAGCTAAGGTAAGCTAAAGCCTAAAGTGCTACTAACTCTAAAGTGGACTGTTCGTGGCAATTAGTTGGATTATGGGATAAATAAGGTGGTAAAACGAAATATAAAAAAGTCCAAGGGGTTTGTAAGAAAATAAAGTCGATATATAAATATCTAGAAAAACAAAAGCAAACAACAAAAGTTAGATGAGGAAGAAGTGGACGAAATGGAATGAAGTAAAGGGCGTCGTCGTTTTGAGCGCTTTTTTTTTTTTTTTTTTTTTTTTTTTTTTTTTTTTTTTTTTTTTTTTTTTTTTTTTTTTTTTTTTTTTTTTTTTTTTTTTCTGAACAAGTTTTTGAGCTTCTTTTTATATGACTGAACCACCAGACCCAACCGTACGGACGGACCATACCATACCATACCATTCCATTCCCTTGGGTTCCAAAGCTTTGTCTTCTTCTTCTTCTTCCCTCTGTAAATTTTCTTTCCTTTTTTTCTTTGGTCCTCAATTGCAACCATGGCGGAATCCGTAGAGCTCCCCACTCGCCTTGGGATCCTTCCTTTCAGGAACAAGGTCCTTCTACCTGGCGCCATCATTCGAATTCGATGCACTTCGCCTAGTAGGTTCGTTGTTGTTGTTGTTGTTATTTTTTTTTTTTCCCTGAATTTTCCGGGAAAACTCGTGTTTTTTTGGGCTATGATTCTTGAGCTTGGCGATCATGGATGAAATTTAAACTTAGCTGAGGATTGTTCGGTGTTTCTGGCTTGTTTGGAGAATTTTTCATTTTCCCAAGCTTTGTTAGAAATCGAAGGACAGTTATTATTTTATGAATTATATCATTTTGGAATAAGGAATTCAGGACAATTGAATCCAATCTTATTTTGAATTTTATTCTTTTTTTTTTTTTTTGAAGCTTGGATTGAAGTAATTTCTGTATGTTTTTCTGAATTGGTTGAAGAAGAGAAAGAAAATTTTGAATTCTGAAACGTGTACGGGATTAGTGATTAATTAATCATTATGTATTCGTGAATTTTGTACCGTTCGTTTGATATCTAAATGAAATGCAGTGTGAAATTGGTGGAGCAAGAGTTGTGGCAGCGGGAAGAGAAGGGATTAATTGGGATTCTTCCCGTTCGAGATGCTGCGGAGGCGGCAGCAGTAGCGCCTGTGTTATCTCAAGGTGATCTTTTTTGACTTGTTTTTCATTTGGTGTGGAGGAATTGTATCAGTTTATTAAGTGGAATGGAATCATTTTGAATAGGTGTGGGAAGTGATTCGGGAGAGAGAAGCTCGAGAATTCAAGTGGGTGCGTCAGAGTCTCAGAAGCTTGATGGGAAAAATCAGCAGGAAGTTATTCATTGGCATACAAGGTATAGCCATATCAAACATTTGTGTTCTCAAAATGTTTAGTTTTTGTTTTCATTAGAGTACAGAGGATAGTCCATCTAATTGGTGCAACTTCTAGTTTCGAATTGTATATTTCTTGACCAGTTTTTCCGGCCTTGAACGTTTGAACAAGGTTTTATGTTTGTTTGGGTTTGTCCTACATTTGATTTTGCTTTCTGTTATCCTCTTGCAAATTTCACCATTTATTTTATTTTGGAGAGCGCGCGTGGTGGTTCTCTACCAATTGTGAGAGTCATAATCATATGTATATTCTCAGGGGAGTTGCTGCTCGTGCTTTGCATTTGTCGAGAGGAGTGGAGAAGCCAAGCGGGAGAGTTACCTATATAGTTGTCCTTGAAGGTTTGTGTAGATTCAGTGTTCAGGAACTTAGCACAAGGGGAACATACTATACTGCGAGGATATCTCCACTTGAAATGACAAAGGCTGGTAAGTTTTCAATTAAGTATGCAACTGTAATTTTTTTTTTTTGTTAGAAGATATTAGGTTTATCAGTTGGTTTACTAGTTATGAAGGGTTGGACATGTTTTATGTTACTGGTTCTTCTATTTTTTATGTTACTGGTTCTTCTATTTTTTTTTATTTTTTTTCCTGTGGTCTTAGTAACAACTAATCAGACCCGATGATATCTGCAAATAACTGTTATGTCATAATAATTTAAGGCTCTCGTGATATGTAAAGAAGAAAAGTTCATATGCTGATTATATATTAAGAATATGAAAAGGAGCTAGCATAAAATAGACGAAGGGAGGATGCGTGAGTTATCAGTCTTCATTGATAAGGAAGAACCTAGACTTGTTTGTTGGATGAAGTAGTTGGCTTAGATAGAAGATAAATGTTACTGTTATTTGGTTTTGTGCAGTTTTCATTTTCTTCCTCACTTTGACTTTGACATCATGGACTTCATATTTGAGTTGACAATATTATAAGAGCTCCTCACTTTCAAATGTCTTGTTTTCTACTTTAGATGCATAAGTTCCCAATTTGAGAACTTTTACGTACATTGTGTTGTTTGTATCATGATTAACAGTTATGATCTTAGGTGTTTCATTGTGTTGTTTTTATCATGATTAATAGTTATGATCTTAGGTCTTTCAGCTTATTTTTATTGATTTTTGTTCATAATATTTAAATAGAGATGGATCAAGTTGAGCAAGATCCAGATTTCGTAACATTATCTCGGCAATTCAAGGCAACTGCCATGGAGCTGATATCTGTTCTTGAGCAGGTAAATGACATCACTTTACTGGGAACTTCCTAGAGAATGAAGTTAGAAAATATTGTGTTCTTCTTCTTCTTCATAGTTATCTGCCTTGGTCTTTAGAATCAGTTCTGCATATTATTGTTAATATCTCGACATTTTACTCTTGTTTGGTCGTTTCCCCTTTAGACTACTTAAATGTTGTTCAAGACCTATAAGACTGAGTTTTACTTGTATTTATATTAATGTATCAGGAAAATGTGTTTGCATAATATTTTCTGTCAATAATGTTTGGGATGGTTGATTTGCTGTCTAATGATTGTTAAATTTGAAATATGTTTATGGTGGTATCATGCAACTTCTCTGGCACTAATTTGTTTTAGCAGTGGCACTTGGGATGCGATGTGGGATTTGGTTGAAGAGCATCCACCAAGTATATTTTTGTCATTAACTTCTACTTTCATTTTTATTCACAGAAACAAAAAACTGGTGGAAGAACAAAAGTTCTTTTGGAGACGGTTCCAGTTCACAAATTGGCAGATATATTTGTTGCTAGCTTTGAGATAAGTTTTGAGGAGCAACTGTGTATGTTGGATTCAGTTGACCTGAAAGTAAGGCTTTCAAAAGCTACAGAATTAGTTGATAGGCATTTACAGGTAATTCTTGATTTACCCTTGGTTAATGTATGAATCCAGCATTCCTTATGCTTCTTCTCACTTTTATGGGATAATTTGAGTGATGCCTTGTTACAGTCCATTCGAGTAGCAGAGAAGATTACACAAAAAGTTGAGGGTCAGTTATCAAAATCACAAAAAGAGTTTCTTTTGCGACAGCAGGTTAGCTCTCCCATCATGTCTTTATTGTTTGAAGGAATTGGGAATGGATGGTTATATAATCCTTTGTATCTGAATCAGATGTAAGCTTTTTGGCCCAAAGGTCAAAATTAAAAATGATCCATTCTTCCTCTCTATTTACTGCCAGGATTTCCTTCATTCAAGGTCAAATTTCCCCTTTTCCTCTCAATCACCAAACAGAATATAGTCTTTTTAATCGATCCCTTTTTCTTCCCTATGTTTCTTCCAGCAAGCATAACTGTCTACATATTTCATGTTAATTGCTTACCTCAATCTGTGCTTGTTTATCTATCAATAATGTTTTTTTGGTCCTTGCCTCAATTAGTAGAAGAATTTAATTTTAGGGGCATAGTAGTAAAGGAGTTTAAAAATATTCTGTTTTCTAGTGCCTTTAATTCTTTATAAACCGTAAGAATTTGGTGAAGTTTCTGCTTTTTATTTTGTCTTATCTGTTTGGTTTAGTTTAGGTGAACTTCTGGCCCTCCTATTGGTTTTTTTTTTCTCTGTTATATTTTCCTTTACATTTAATTAAAATTATTTTCTTTAAAAAAAAAAAAAAACCATTCTAGATGAGAGCCATCAAGGAGGAGCTCGGTGACAATGATGACGATGAAGATGATGTAGCTACACTGGAAAGAAAGATGCAAAGTGCAGGAATGCCTACAAATATTTGGAAGCATGCGCAGCGGGAGTTAAGGTATGATCTCGTGAGAACTGAGAAGAAAGAATAAGGGTTTACATCCTTATGATTGTGCGGATTAATATTATCTTCTAGTGTGTAAATTGAAGTAGTGTCTCTATCTTACAAAAGTTACAATAGATACTACTCAATCTTGCTCAAGATTTTTTTTAAATAAATATATATATATATTTTGGGAGCCTTTGAATATAGAAATGCAACAGGTTCACTTCTTAATTCCTAAATTAGTTGTCACCTTCATGGTTTCGTGCCCAAAGCCAATAACGCTTAATATTAATGTCGGTGCACATATGGGAGCCCTGAGAGATAACAATGTCATCTGGTTCTGGTTCTAGATTATATTTATTATATCACATTGTATCTTGCCTAGATAAGTTGTAACAACCTTCCCAACCTTAATCTGTGTTCATTTTTTGTTTTCTTGTTCCAAGTTTTGTATCTTACTAGAAAGGAAAACACAAACTATTTATTTGATAAACTTTTCTGAAGCATTATGAGGGCTAATAGAGGATAAACTGTCCTCAATAAGACAAGCGAGGAACATGAATTAGACATTGTTTAAGATATTTTGATAAATAAACGCTAGAACTTTGTTTCATATATATATATATATGTATATATATTTATAGGTATATCTTTTCCTTCAATTCATGTGTCTCAGGAGGCTTAAAAAGATGCAACCCCAGCAACCTGGATATAATAGTTCACGTGTTTACCTGGAGCTTCTTGCTGATCTTCCCTGGCAGAAGGCTTCCGAGGAGCTTGAATTAGACTTGAGAGCTGCCAAAGAACGTCTTGATATTGACCACTATGGTTTGGTCAAAGNGCAAGGTGATCATTTATCTAGTTCTTGATTTTCCTAGTGTTTATGACGTTTGAGTTTGGAAGTTGATGCTCATGGGGATTCAGTCGTTTTGTCTTGCAGCTCAAACCAGACGCCAGAGGCCCAGTCTTGTGTTTTGTTGGCCCACCAGGTGTTGGGAAAACATCTTTGGCTTCATCTATTGCTGCTGCTTTGGGAAGGAAATTCATACGCATATCTCTTGGTGGTGTTAAGGATGAGGCTGATATTAGAGGCCATAGGAGGACATACATTGGAAGTATGCCTGGGAGACTCATTGATGGATTAAAGGTAGTTTGATAATGCATTGCTATTGCGATATTTGACTACTGAAAAACAAACAACAAAATATTTACTTATTTTATGTGCACACGGTCACAAGTCAATGTAATAGGACTAACATGCTATAATAAGTTAATTTCATTTTGTTATTTGGTATTTCAGAGAGTGGCCGTGTGTAATCCTGTCATGTTGCTAGATGAAATTGACAAGACAGGGTCTGATGTACGTGGTGATCCAGCCTCAGCTCTACTGGAGGTTCTTGATCCTGAGCAAAATAGAACGTTCAATGATCAGTATCCTACTTTCTTTATGATGTCTTTTGGTGAATCATGACTCTCAATAAACTGGTTTCATTTTAATTTTGATTTAGTTTTTTTTCTTTTTTTCTCCTGAAAATTTTGTTCACGGACCTTGATATTACCTGAATACCTAATTCCTAGAACTCCTGTTACACCTTTTAAGATTGGTGTTTTGGAAGTATATTTTTATGTAGACCTGGAAGGTTAAATCAAAGTAATCTCCTGATAGTTGACGTAAATGAAGTAGTGTTTTCTTATCAAAATATTAATTTTATCTGTTATATCGTAATTGCCCATGAAGTAATGGATTGGCTCGTCACTGAGTTTTTGCATTTACACTGTGATAAGTCATATAAACATGCTCTAAAAAGTGATATGTCCAAAGTGTTTCTTGCATTTTCTTCCTGTCTCCTGTCTCAAATTGGAAGTTTCTAGGAAAAAAGATTTATCAGTGAGATTTTTCATATTACATGAGGATTCCCCCCCCCCCCCCTCTCTCTCTTCCTGAGGGAAAGTGGGAAGGTTGGTTGGTGTGGAAGGTAGTTAGACTTTCTAGAAGTTGCAGTGCCTATTTGAGTACTCTCTGGCTCATGAATGCCTTTATATCCAAAGTGATTCCTTAATTAATGGTCCATAGTTATTTAAATGTTCCATTTGACCTTTCAAAGGTAGTTTTCGTGGCAACAGCAAATAGAGTGCAGCCTATTCCTCCACCACTCTTGGACAGGATGGAAGTCATTGAGCTGCCTGGATATACACCAGAAGAAAAGCTGAAGATAGCTATGGGCCATTTAATTCCACGAGTTCTTGATCAGCATGGGTTGAGCTCTGAGTTTCTCCAAATACCTGAGGTATTGAGTTTACTTGGTAATATGTTTAGAGAAGTAATTCTTAATCACGTCTTTTATAGAAAGATCCCTGTTTTAAAGGTTTAGAATGTATAGCTCTTTTGTCACAGATATGGATTATCTCAAGTTCATAGCCAAATTATGCTGAGTGCATTTAAATGCTTCTTTACTGTGGCAGGACATGGTAAAACTTGTTATTCAAAGATACACTAGAGAGGCTGGTGTGCGAAATCTTGAGAGGAACTTGGCATCTTTGGCTCGTGCTGCAGCAGTAAGAGTTGCAGAGCAAGAACAAGCTGCTCCGTTGAACAAAAATGTACACCAGCTTGCTTCACCAATTTTGGAAAATAGACTTGCTGATGGAGCTGAAGTGGAAATGGAAGTCATTCCAATGGCTGTAAATAATCATGATATAGCAGACACATTTAAGTTTGTTTCACCATTAGTTGTGGATGAGGCTATGTTGGAGAAAGTTCTAGGGGTAATTATGCTTCCTACCTTCTATTTTCCTTACTTTCTTATTATCTGGATGCTTTCTTTTTGGAGTTCACATGCATTTGGGTGGAAGATGGAAGATGGTAAAGTTAAATTTCAGTTCTTGGATTTGATACCAATTTTTCAAATGTTATATTCCACAAACTTCTAAGTGCATAGTCTGGGAAGATCATATCTATGTAGTCTTCGTATCAGACAGTGCTTTCTAGCAAAGTGTTTCTGTAGCAGGTTCTGATGGTAGATTTTATTTGCAGATGAATGTTTGGATTACCTATCAAGTGAAGTTTCAGATTTGTTTTCTTAATTAAATGGTTCATGGTTCTTTCATAATGAAAAAGCACTCAACATAGGAGTAGAACTGAAAAATTGCATTAGAATAAAACATTTGAGATTTCACTTTATCATGACTGGATAGACCCAGGCCTAGTCCATAGAT
The DNA here is from genome assembly GCA_002914845.1 of Trema orientale. Lineage (NCBI taxonomy): Eukaryota > Viridiplantae > Streptophyta > Magnoliopsida > Rosales > Cannabaceae > Trema > Trema orientale. The sequence continues at coordinate 99,632 of JXTC01000518.1, read as the reverse complement.
CAGCTGTCCTAGTTCCTGTTTAATATGAGACTGATGGATTGGGGTGGCTAGCAGTATGCTCCCTGGAGTTTATCCTTGTAAATTGTGTCTCTGTCCCATCCTTTGTTATAGGCTTAAGCTCCTAATCTATGTTGTTGTTGTTCAGGAACTAGGGCAAGCCATTTGTGATGCTTTATGCTTTCTCATTGTGATATTCCGATTGCGTTCATCATGCTTGTTTGGAGATTTGAGGTTTTTATTTATATTGCATAATTGCATGCAGCCTCCTAGGTTTGATGATAGAGAAGCTGCAGAGCGAGTTGCATCGCCTGGTATATCTGTTGGGCTTGTTTGGACTTCTTTTGGTGGAGAGGTCCAGTTTGTGGAGGCCACGGCAATGGCAGGGAAGGGTGAATTACATCTAACTGGTCAGCTTGGAGATGTTATTAAAGAATCAGCGCAAATAGCATTGACATGGGTAATTTTTCTGGACAAACTTTTGTGTCCTGTCTTTAAGTGAGAAATTAAATATTCCTGCTGTTGTCTTAACAGTCTTGCGTTTGAATTGAGTTTTGTTGCTTATGTAAGCTGGATCATCAAATTGATTTAGTGTCTGGTGTTACACTGTTACATATGTACTATATGTACATTTTCTTATTGCATATGTACATCCCCGTCTAGATGTATCAGCTGACCTTATAATAGTTTTCAGTTTTCATTATTCCTCAATCTCATTCTTTAACATGGAAAAAAAAGGGGGGAAAGAAAAAGAGGAGTTTTTTCTATGTTATTATAATTGAGGGATTCTTCAAATGTTCTAGGTTAGAGCGAGGGCAACCGATCTTAATTTGGCAGCTGCTGAGGGAATCAGTCTTCTGGAAGGTCGAGACATTCATGTACATTTTCCTGCTGGGGCTGTACCCAAGGATGGGCCATCTGCAGGTGTGACTCTAGTGACAGCACTAGTTTCATTGTTCAGTCAAAAAAGAGTCAGAGCAGATACGGCAATGACAGGAGAAATGACGTTGAGGGGTCTTGTACTACCTGTTGGTGGAATCAAGGATAAGGTTTGCTTTTCTCACTCCATTTTCCTACTCTTCTCGTGTTTGTACTTTGTAAAAGATTGGTACCTTTAGCTTAATAGAGTTTTGTCCTAGAGTACAATGTAAACTGTGAAATGGTTTAGGAAATGAAGTATGATATTCACTTCCAATACACATTTTAATTTGTAATTCCCTTATTGATTACGACCGCATACTAAGATGGATAGTAATCAATTTATTTACCGTTCTTTAGAGAAACGAAAATGGTGGTAGTCAAATCCTTTTTGAGGGATCAGAATCTTCTGCATATTGCAGAAACATTGTCCGATCAAATGGCTATCAGTGTTATGTAGTTTCTGAATGAGATACGTGGATGCATAGTAGTTAATGCAGTACTGGACTGAATCATTATCTGTATTTGTGCAGATATTGGCAGCACATCGTTATGGTATCAAGAGAGTTATCCTACCGGAGAGAAATTTGAAAGACTTGGTTGAAGTACCACCAGCCGTGCTAGCCAGTCTAGAGGTAATTTTCTTAAATACACTAGTAAATTGTATCAAAATAAAATGAAATAAATGTATTGGGATCATCAGCATATCTCATAAATACGAGTCAATAGAGCAGGGAAAACATACTTCTAAAAAATGGGGAAAAGAAGAGAGAGGCTGCTGGCTTAGTGAACATAAATATAGTGTTGACACAATACCCTCTACATAAAGATGTAACAGATCAGATGAGATTTTGTACCTCAAATAGCCCTTTTGGCGATGGTGGTCAAATGGGGCCATTTTTCATCCCATTGGTGCTTTGTTTACCCCAATGGGTCTTTGTTGATTTTCGCATGAAATGTCACCGTGAACTGGAACCTTGTCCTTGTGTCATCTTTCTTGAAATCTTTTCAACAGATTCTACTTGCAAAGCGGATGGAAGATGTGTTAGAGCAAGCGTTCGAAGGTGGATGCCCTTGGAGACAGCACTCTAAATTATGACAGCACCTTGCACCTCGAGGCATTTTTACCTTGCGGACTGGAATCTCTGGTGAGCAAATTGCTTTAGTAGGTTGCCACACACTCATGCCTTGGGAGAAGGCTTCGGGGATATGAAGCGACAGAATGTTGATTGCCTAAACAGCCTTGCGGCACAGCTTGTCATTAAACGTCAAGTTTCAAGATTTTGGATGGAAAAGTGAAAATTCTTGGTTCTTGATATTCTTTTGTTTTCTTCTCCCTCTTATCAAATTGTAACTTAAAAAGTGTACGCAACTGCTTCCCTATCTTTTTGTTGTTTCTGTAATTATAGATTACATTGTATCAATTATTCTTTTGAGGAAATGATTCTTCATTCTGTATACTCTGGCACTGAGCGTGAGATCCAATGTTATATCAGGTTGAGATCTTTTCTATAATAGTAGTAGTCAGACAGCCTTTGAAGTCCTAATTTTGCAGATGCTCTGAAGATGAAAAATCTAGTCGTATATAACTGTCTGATGTTGCACTACCTTGTATTGAAAAAAAGGTCAGTAGTGAGGTTACATTGTTTATAGGCCAGTTTGGTGTTGCAAGAAGCAGTTGTGAGAAAAAAAAAAATTGGTAAATTTAATTTACAAAAGTGTCGTACTGTTTAACATATGTATCTTACTCTACATCAGTGACAATCGCAAGAGAAGCACAATAAAGAAACAAAAATTACAATGGAAAAACTCAGATTAATACATATTCAACCTAATTCATTTTCCCCCTACCCCGTTTCGGACCAACAACTACCCATCCATCTTCGGCTTCGGCGGAAGGTGTGGGAGTGGGCTTATCTACTAGCATGTCCTCCGAACCAGAATTTTCAAAGGACTTTGATTAACCAACCGCGATTTTCAGTGAACCGAATCACCCAAAACAAGATTCTGTCCCTCATTGTCATTTGTCATCGCTGTCATCGTCGTCATTCTCATTCACCTGAAACCAATTGGCAAGCAAAACAAAACGTAATTGTAAGGTACGTAATGTCATGTCTTTCCTAATTGCTACATAAACAATCGCTACTAGTCACTTACAGAAATTCAAGAAATATGCGTTCATGTTCGTTGATCTGATGGCATCTCAAGCTTTTTTAAATGTCAGCCAAAACCATGACAAAGTAAGATTCAAATAAATTTTAGGATTAAATTATACATTATCATTCTCGTGGAAAGATCAGGTTCCAATCAAGTAGTAAAACTTTCGTATCCAAATTATTTCAATGTGAATTAGCTAAACAGTGATTCTAAAACTTCCCATGATGCTATTCATTTTACCTAATCTATTAATAATATTCTCTAGACCTAAGAAGATCAACAGAAAAGATATAGCAATCCAAGGGAAAAGCACTAAACCCATTAAAACTTTGCAAGATCGAGGAATTTAACAAAAATTACCTGTTAAACGTGACGAACAGCAACTCTACTATTACTGGCTTCCCTTAGAACTTCAATAGACTTAAAATTAGCATCTAACACTCTTCATGCATAACTATTAATTTTTCAGCTACCTGTGCAGATGAAGAGATAAAGTTCATACACAACAAAAAGTCCGAAAAAATAAACATGAAAGTTAATCTTGATTCTTTAAACTGAAATATACAAGCAATAGCACATCTCAGACGAAAAAAGAAGGCGACTTAAATACGTGAAAATCATAGCTGAAAAGAAAACAGAAAAAGCTGAAACGTTAAAGTGTGAGCTAAGAAATCAACTTGAGCAAAACAAAGTTCCCACCACTTTAGTGAAAAACAACAAGAAATTGGTAATTTAAATCACATAACTTATGCATAAGTAAATGATAGTTGTTAATTATTATAAGGAAAACAACACCACGCGGACGAAAAACACTCCAAAGTACAATTCTACCATGCGAAAAAAGCCATACCTCAATGCTGCCATCATCAGCCATAGTATTCAGAGATTGCAAACCTTCAAAAAGTCTCTCTTCTAAATCATCTATGTAAAGTGGTCATAAACAAGAAGAAAAAAAAAAGAACAATATTTTAAACAAAATCAATACTTTAAAACAATAATTAAATGATAAATCAACGATCCTTTGCCACTTACTAAACAATAATTAAACATTATCATAAACATGCATATTGAAGTAAGTATGACTTTATAGAAATATGAATTATCCAATGTAATAATTAAAAATTTTGGGCATATTTCCCAATAGAGAGACCTAAGACGTGTGCATGTATTATCTGATACACCTTATTAGGTTAATATGAGGATGCGGGTACTTAAGACAGGAAGATGAGTTCTTACTCTACTTTATTTGATTGATGATATGTATAATGGTGCATTTAGACTATACTTCTATATATGTGAATTATAAATAGGCACTCGAATTTTATATATCATTTAAGAAAAGCTACGTATGCAGATTTTTCTTAAAATATATTGATTTTGAAAATGGTAATAGAATTCCTACTGAGCTTTCCATAATTTCTCCCATTTTTCTCCCTTTTCAGGTGTCTTTTTGATTGAATGACTGTTGAGAGCACTTAGGTGTGAATGAAGCTTGTTGGATTGATTTGAAAAGATTTCTATTCCTTGGTTGGCTTTGATTTTGTCAAGCTTCTTGGTTGCGAATCTGATTATATAGTCTCTTTACTTTTATATGTTCTAAGATAATACCTGAAGTATGCATATTTTGTTTTTGGAAACTAAAGTGTAAACGGACATTTTATAACCGTTTACGGTTTAGTTTTAAAATTTATCGGGAGGATTTTAATTAGATTTTCAATTATGAGAATTCAAAGCTTATCACCATAAACATGAGACTTTGATTCTATTTTTATTATGTAAATATTTAATAACGAAATATAGTCTTTTTAGAATCAATTTTATTTTTAAAATATGTGTGAACTTGTTTGTTTTATTCTCATAGTAAAGATCCTATTTCACTAAAAAAATCCTTATTCACAATCTTGGATTTTAGGTCATGACTAGAGCTATTAAACGTGCCGTGCTGACACCTATTTAAGTTGGGTACAAACGTAATTTTGAGCTGTGCACTGCCCATATTTTAGTCGTATCGTGCCAAGGTTCAAAATTATTGGTCCGGTACAGCCCGTTGGCCATGATTTAACATGATGTGCCATACTCTCTACTTCGTGTTATACCGTGTCAGCTCACATGTCTAGATGTGCCAGTCTATTTAGGCTAAAATTGGCCCATTTGATTAGTAAATTATATTAATTTTAATGTCTTTTTTATGAATTTTTCTTCTCCAAATTATTCAAATGTATATAAAAAAAAGTAGCTAAAGTACTAAATTAAATATAATTTTTTTAACACCAAAGAAGAACTAAAAAAGACTTGAGAAATGTTTACATATAATAATTGATTATAAACTAAGTATCTCCCAATTAAGTATCTCCCACTTGGTGAATTGTAGAAAGCACATAGACATCTTGTTAGGAAACTCGAATTTCAGTTTTGCTACTATTATTTTAAAAAATAAGATTTGGAAATTTTTTTAATTTTTTTATTGATATTTTAAAATATCACCAATATTGTATCAATAATATATGAAAATATCAATTTATTACCGATATTTTCATAAATGCTGACATTTCTATAATATTATAGGCATTTTATAGATATACAGGAAAAAATATCTTTCCTTCCAATATCCATATTGACACATGAAAAAAGGAAAAAAAGAAGATAACGTTGTGACTTAATCCTAAGGATGAAGATGTTGGTGTCCACGTCAATATCCAAATTTAATTTTATAGATAATATTGATGACAATGCCAATAATATTAGGATATTATGGGAAGATCATCTCTAAACAAAAATTTTATGTAATACTATAGAAATTACTAAGATAATTGATATTTCATCATTTATTCTAGTTGGTATCCAACAAAAACTAATATTTGAAAATTAACTTGTACATAGTAAAAAAAAAATGGTTGATTTTGATTTAATAGGGGATATGAGAATTAGAATGTATATAGTAAGCCATATGCATATGATGTTTTGCTGAACATATACTATGGTAACATCTTACAAATTTTATTTAGTAGACGTTCATTATAACTAGAAAACTAAAATCAATATATTCCAAAAAGAGTATCTAGGAAGTTGAAAATCATAAAAGAAATTTTTATCTTGATAAAAATAATATCTTTTCCTATGATATAATCATAGATCAAAATGTCGCAGTATTTGTCAATATTGTTGCGACATTATTCATTTTTGAAGTATTGACGTGAATATTAGAGAGAAATGTATGATTTCCTGTGTATCCATATAATATAGCGACAATATTGTGTAGAAAAATCTGCCGATAAAAAATATATTTTTTTACCGATATTATCATGATAATATCAGTGATTTGAATTTTGACAAAAATATTGATTTTTTTTCCTTAATGCAAGCTTTAAAAAAAACGGTAGTAAAAATAAAATCATAATTTTCCCTCCATAATATGAGAATAGTCAACATATATATGACACATAAATAATTATCTCTAGAACTAGTCAAGCACAATAACTTGTTAAAGATATTGTTTAAACTAAAATGAGAATTTCTCTTATAAATTTTCAAAAAATTAATTAAAAAATTATAAAAATACAAAATTTGAGGAGAGGGCACTTGCCTACCCTTGTCATATTGTGCATCCGCCAATATCAGTGTGGATGTCAAGTTTGATTTTACGGATAATATTGATGACAATGTCGATATCGAAGCTATTCAGTGAAATTACCGAAATTTATCCTAAAACACAAAATTTTCAAGTGAAACATTAGAAATTACCAAAACAATTGATATTGCATAATTTATACTAGTTTTTATTCAAAAAGTTTAATGTTTTATATAAATAACTATAAAATATGCATATGTAGTAGGAACAATGATTGAATTTTACATCGTAGAATAATTTTAAAATTAGAATGCATATCACACTAGATTATTGAATACATTTCATATTAATGTCTTATAAATCATAACCAGTTCTATATTACAACGAAAATAATTAAAAATTAATGATAGCGTAAAAGATTTCAAATTCATTTGATATCAAAAAGCATTTCTAGGAGGTTGAAAATATGCCTCCTTCACTTTAATTTTGTACTTATTTAGTTAGCTATAATTTAGGTAATTGGCAGCAAACATCCCCAAATTTTAGTATTTTTTTCATTTAAATCCCAAATCTTTATTTTTTGGCATTTAAATCCTCAATCTCCCATTTAACTTGTATTTTTTGTGTTTTAATTTTGTACAAAATTTTTGTTATGCCCCCCTGAAAAATAATCTTGGGTCCGCCACTGCTGATATTGACGTTTGCATCCTTGGATATAATGCTTTAACTGTTATGAATTTATTTGTTAACTTATGTCATATATACATTATATGATCTCGACCTCAGCCGGCCATAAATTGAATAATTTAAATCCACATATTGTTAATACTCTACTATTATGGGTNCGTAGATGACATAAAATGCTTCAAACTTTCAAAATCTAATTCATGGCCAAATTCTTTTGTTATCGAATTTCCGTCTAATTTTTGGCCAAAATTCGTCTGAATCTTGTTTGGATTTTCGGAGGTATATTTTCTAAACATTATGCATTGAAGAAAGACTTCGGATAATTTTTACGGACTTTTGTATTGAAAGAATGCTTCCAAACATTTCAGTCGATATTTTAAAATGTCTATGATTAGGGTGTTCAAAAAAACCGATGCACCGCGGAAACCGACCGCACCGAAACCGTCAGTTTTTTTTTCATCTACGGTCGGTCACGGTTTAGGAAAATATCAAACCGACCGGTGCGGTGCAGTTTGCGGTTTTTGATAAATGCGGTCGGTTTCAAACCGAACCGGCCGAAATATTTATAATATATATTTTTGCCATAATTTTTTATGAGTAATATTTTAGATAATGATAAATAATTATTTTTGGTTTGATTTTTAGACTTTCAATTAGGTTGTAAAAGATGTGATATAATTCTTTTTTTCTTTGATTAAAAAAGTTTTTTTTTTATTAAAAAAAATAAAGTCCAAAACTTAAACCGCGGAAACTGCCCAAACCGAACCGCAAAACATAGGTGCGGTTTGGGCGGTTTTGATCAACCATGACAAACCGCGCGGTCTGGTGATCCAGTCAAACCGCATGTGCGGTTTGGTCAATTTTTGGGGGTTCAAACTGGCCAAACCGAACCGTGAACACCCCTATCTATGATAGTATCCATAAAATATTTGTAAATATCGATATTTAACCTTATTAATCATCGGTATTTTACTGATATTTTGCAGATACTTGAGAAAAAATATCTTTTCCCAGAATATCGATGTTAATGCTTCAAAAAATTAAAAAAACAATGATATGATATCCAACACCACATGATGTGTTAGTCTGTCACTGACTAATTATAATTATAATTCAAGTGGAGCTCATGTTATTAATTAGAATTATCCAGTGACATATAGACACGTACGTCATTATAGTGTTGGACACTACCAGTACCCCATAACATTGCTATATATATATATAATACTCATTGATGTCACGATAGTTCAATACATGCTTAGTCCATAGTGTTTCTAGTAGCTAAATTACGGGTATAGACAATTATTTATAAAAATTAAAAAAGAAAGAAAAATTGGTAATACATATAGTTCGATGGAATTGGTCAAATTTGACATTCTGAGGGTATAGTTTCTAGAAAAATTAGGGAGGAATATCTTTTCTTATTTCGCTCATATTTTTACACTCTATACACGACCATATACAGAGGAGAATACATAGTACTAAATGTTAGTACAAGCTACAGTACAAAATGAATCTACCTATAATCCTATATAATTACATAGGCTCCAAACTAGGAAAGAATCAAACACCATTACCACAAATAATCAGGAGGAATTACTACAAGAATTGCCTAATATCTCAACAAAGTTTGCCCTAGAAAAGAAATCTGAAAATAAATTCCTTACTATTATAAATCATTATTAAAGGTAAATGACTAATGAGTCTGCCAAAAATTAAGAAAAACATACTATAAATATCTCATGTTATTTAACAAAATACTCACTTTATCCCTTATTCATTGAAATACCAAAAATTTCATTCGAGTTTTGCAAATTATGTTAAAAGTATCCTTAGATCGGTTCTCGTTGATTAATTTTTTTTAAAATGCATGAAATACCCTTTGTATAATCATGTTATTAACAGGCGTTCTAAAATTAAATCCATAATTAATTCAAATAAATAATTGCATAAAAAAAATAGCATTTGGATACAAGTTTTGTGATATGTTAATATAATTTAGAAGGAGTTTTCCTGAGATTTTGAGAAATTTTTTTCAACAAAAATCAGTGAAAGAGATACTTTTGACCTCATTTGCGAAACTCTGAACATTTTTACATTTTCAAAAACATAATGGTAAAGTAGGTATTTTCGCTAAAACTCCGGAAAAAAGTTATGATGTTTTGCCAAAATTAAAATAGTGACTATAAAACTGTAATTTTCTTTTAAAAAAAAAATAGCACAAATGTGAAAACTGTTTTGGCATTACCATGTATAATTCTTTCATGAATGGAGAAAATCCAAATGCTTTTAACCTTTTAAAGAATCACAATAGAATTACCTATTTCCATTTCCAGAGATGGGTCACAACATTAATGAGGTTGTCAAACTAGTCACGTTTCGGACAAATTTCAGATTTCACCTCCCCTTGGCTATATCTCAAGAGAGTAAACTGACTCATTTCTTCCATATAAATAATCACATCTTCACCCCAAAGTTTTCATAAAATAATCTTTACGGATTTAAAAAAAAAAAAAAACGTGGAGAAATTATTTCGACTAGAGTGGATTCTGGTCGGTCAATGATGTACCAGAAAGCAATTAGAGAGTAGAGGATTCTTTTAAGCTTTCTGGTAAATCATTGATCGGACTAGAGTTTAATTCTATTAAAAGACTGATGCTGGTTTTGGATATGAGAAATACTACTTGGTAAAGTGAAGATAAATTCAAGTCGGTTGGCGATGTATCAAAAAATTATAGAAGATCAACAAATTTGAAATCTTTAGTTTTTTTGGTACATCGCTGATCCGATTTGAATTTAGTTATTCAACAAGACTCTTATTTTATATTTATTTTTATGTTTTATATATATATATATATATATATATTTTTTCTTTTCATCGTAGTTTTGCTAAGCTTCAAATGGAAGTTACGTAGTTATGTGATAAGGAGCACTTACCAGTAGCAGATCCCGTTTCGAGTGTCAAATCTATCAAATTGTAATAGTCCTTTTTTTTTTTTTGTCATGAATAAATTTTTAGAATTAGTGTAGACTGAATGCACGCAAATCTAACAAAATATGATAAAAATAAAGTTTTCAAAATGTTTACTACTTGAGGATAAGATTACCCGTCTCCAAATTTTGTCATCATCTGAAGCGTTAGAGGCATTTTTAGACAGTAACTATCAGTCCTACCTCAATGGAGATCGAGGCGTGTGACTTGAATGGAGAATAAGACATCTGACACTAGTATTTTTCTTATATTTAATGAAGATTAACGTACTTTTTTCTGTACCTAGCTCAAAATTTCCTAAATATTAATTTTTCTCTACTGAAAAATTTTATTTTTTTACTCCTTATTTAATTACAAGACAATTTATTTGTCTGAATAATGCTTTCTTGCATATATCTCGGCAACGCTCTTTTTATGATTAACGGTCCAAGTCATTTTAGTACGTCAATTGATTTAATTAGCAATTATGATTATGAGTTTTGTTAATTTTTCACGCGTGTAACCATAAGATTGGATATCACTTTTTTTTTTTTTTATATTCTAATTTCTTTTCCCCTTCTTGAATTTTTTTCTTTCTTAATTGCCTTGAAAACAGAAAGAAGTAATATCTACCCATGGATGGTTACAATGGTTTAAACCGTTAGATCTAATATCTTATGGTGGTGATTAGTTTGGTGGTTGGCCGAAAAAATTTAATGCTATTTATTACCATCAAAAAAATTTAATGCTATCATTACTTTTTTTAGTATCCATTCATGGTCACAAAAAAATTGTAACCATTGAGAAGTCCTCCATATATATATATATGTATATATATCACACAATATTACAGAATTTCATTCAAAACCAAGGTCTAGCTTGTTAAGAACTATATTTTCTCACCTAATTTAGAAGCATGTGGTGAAATATGGATTAAGAGTTCATTCATTTTCACAAAATGTTCTCATCTTTATAATAAATTTTTTTACCATGGCATAATGTGAGACATCCCACCATGGACATCGCCTGTAACGCTAAAGACGACCAAGTAAGGTTCGATTCGCAAGTTAACAACAAGCAGGAAAAGGAGGGGGAACGAAGGAATGGAAGTTAGTAAAAGGAGGTTCATTGGCGGCGAATTGTACCGCTTGTTAGAGATAATGTGTATTATAATATTATTTGTAAGGCTGATATGATAACTTTAGTCATTTTTATAATAAGAGTACGCAAGGATCTTTTATCCCAAAAATGACCACAGTTTCCATTGGTGTAGTTGGCCTCTCAAGGACATTGATAATTTTCTGTTACTCCCACCAAATTAGTCACTCAGCCTATATGCAGATCTTTGAATAAGCTTAAACTCAATTGTTTTCAGTTACATTGGTAGTTATCTTGGTCATTCCTGTGAGATTAACACAGAGAGTTACATTGTAAAAGTATAAATATATGAGGAAAAAGTCTGTACTGTTAACCGTGATAAACTTTCTTTTGGAAAGATGGTTCCACAACTAGACATAATAGTTTTGGGGAGTTCTACTGTAGGAGGGGCAAAATTGCTCCTAAACATAAGAGTGGATTTTAGTTAATTTTATTAGTTAAAGACTAAGGATTACAATACTTATTATAGACTTTATCTCACTTAAATATTGCTCTCAAGAGAAAGGTATCTCTTACATTAAAGGTCGTCTCTTTCTCCTCCGTCAGTAAACAATTTCACCATTCATTCCTCCCGAAATTGTTCAGTCTCAAAACTTTTAACTCATTTATTATTTTATTTTTTTTGAAACCTATAAATGGTGGAGCAATCACCATTGTNTTTTTTTTTTTTTTTTAAGAATGGTTGCATCATAGTATAATCTCAGAGTCCCAACAACATCGGGAGAGAGTTTAAATAATTTAGCTCGAGCGCCAACCACCTAATCTAAGAGTTTAAATTTGTTTTTGATGACTTTGTATTTAAGTTTGATGGTGTTCGACGGTCCTTGGATGGAGTTCGACGGTATTTCGATGGAATTCCATGGTCTTTTAATGGAGTTCGACGTTCTTTCAATGGAGTTCGACGATATTTTGATCAAATTTCAACGGTCCTTCGATGGATCTCAATTTCTTATATTTATTCTTGGAGTTAGATGGTTCAGCAATGGTGTTCGATGGTCCTTGCACAAAATTCGATAGGGTTTGACAGAGTTCGACGGTCTCCGGGGCTCGTCAGTCCTCGACGATATTTTACAGAGCTCGATGGTGTTCGATGGTCGATAGCTTCGACGGCGTTCGGTAGCCCGTTGACGGCGTTCGTCTGGTGGACTTGAAGTGTATGGTGCTCGAAAACAGAGAAGAGAGTGAGAGACAGAGACAAAGAGAGACGGGATCTTCAAACTAGATATAGAAAGATAAGAGAGAGCGACAACGAAGTCTTATTTGAATCAGAGAGAGCGACAACGAAGTCTTATTTCTGGGTCTTAGTTCGGGGGTATATATATATATAGGGGAGTTCTGCTGTAGGAGGGGCAAAATTGCTCCTAAACATAAGAGTGGATTTTAGTTAATTTTATTGGTTAAAGACTAAGGATTACAATAGTTATTATAGACTTTATCTCACTTAAATATTGCTCTCAAGAGAAAGGTATCTCTTTCATTAAGGGTCGTCTCTTTCTCCTCCGTCAGTAAACAATTTCACCATTCATTCCTCCCGAAATTGTTCAGTCTCAAAACTTTTGACTCATTTATTATTTTATTTTTTTTGAAACCTATAAATGGTGGAGCAACCACCATTGTTGCACCCAAAAAAAAAAAAAAAAACCAAACTTTCGATTGTTCAAAGAGATGCTTGAAAAGGTTTGGTCAATTTGATTATTGACAACAAAAGACCGAACAGGAAAATTGAGAGGAAAAGAGAGACGTTCTCATAAACTTGAAACTGGAGCTTTTTGTTTTCTCCAATTTTTTTTCCTTTCTTCTTCAACAAAAACTTTTTTCTTTAGAATTTTTCCAAGGTCTCTGGCAGAATATTAATATTATAATATAGACAACATACCTACATTATGGAGGAAAAAAAATCAATAGAGTGCATAATTGTTGGGATTAAAGGGAAGAAAATATATACAGTGAAAGAGAGAGTAATAGAGGGATAGAGACGTGGGTAGTTTAACGGAGGAGGAGAAATGTTTCTCTCACTTGAGAGTAACTTCAAGTGAGATAGAGTACACGATAACTATTATTGTCCTTAGTTTCTAACAAATAAAATTCATTAGAATCCACTCTTATGGTAGGAGCAATTTTGCCCCTCTTATACTAGAATTTCCCAATAGTTTTGTCCAGGGAAAGTTATATATCCGCTACGTGTAGATTTTTCCGATAAAATTTGTTAGAAATAAAGATAGGAAAATTATCGGGCAAAACAAAACAAAACAAAACCAAAACAAGGGACAAAAGTTACCTCCTCAAAAATGAAGCTTGGTTTGGTCCCAAGACTTCACTCCGTGTTTGTTTATGTTTGATTCGAGACTACTTGTTATTTTATTTGTAAGCACCCACTTTCTCCCTCCCTAAGAGGGTGTACGCAATGGCAGAGCCACATTAGCCCGGGGAAAAATTGCCCTGCCCCTGACTTTAAAAAGAATTAGTCTTTTACCTTGTTTTGTTAGAAAATTTTATATTTGCTCCCCTTTAAAATTTTGCATTAGGAGTATTTATAAGAAATAACCTTTTTTCTTTCTCAAATAAATTTAAAAAATGGCCTTTTTTTACACCAGTTTGATAAATGGCTGATTTTATAACTTTATTTTGATAAAATAAATCAATTTTTTATAAAGTAAATCAAATTTTGAAAACTGTATCAATTTTTTAAAAAATAAATCAATTTTCAAAAAAAAAATAGATCAATATATTTTGATAACTAAATATGAATAATGACTATTTTTCAAATAATTTTCAAAATTCGATAATCTTTTAACAAAGTTTGAAAAACGGCTATTTTACGAATTATGATCCACAATTCGGCCATTTTGCTAAAAAGCCCTTAGTGAACCCCCCTCTTGTGAAGTCCATTTTATCATTTTCTTAAGTGAAGCCTATTTCTCATTTCCTTTCATCACTTGTGAAATCTATTTTCTATTCACTTTAAAGTGTGCAGCCTACCAACAAAATTTATACTAAAATATATATAAAAAAAAAAACTGTAGTCTAAATTTGAAAACTTGGCTCTGCCACTGGGTGTACGGGTCTCGTGTAGGGGTTTCACGAGAGTAACTATAAAAATAGGGCAAAGTATGTCAAAATTCGGTCCCTCTCGAGATTTGAGGACACACTGAAGATTGGCCTGTGCTAGTAAGAAATATCGAGATGAAACAAGATAAATAGCAACACAAAACTTCAGAGGCAATAATATATGCAGTCTATGGTTCATCTGTCCAATTGTGCAGACAAAGAAAGATGGAATATTAATACGCAATGTAACTTCAGTAAACTCAAACATCAACATTCTTCAGATAAAAAGGAAAAGAAGGCAGGCGTGTCTCAGGTTTTTAGCCGATTGTGTACTAATGACATTCACTACATCTCTAATGCCTAACTTCATAATTGAATATTGATAACTAAACTAATGTCACTAAATCTTAAGAAGGGAAGAAAGAAAGGAGAGTTGGGGGGGGGTGGGGCGGGGGGTTTGGAGGGGAAAAAGAGAGAGAGAGAGAGAATGCTTATATTATGGGGAAAAAAGAAACATTTTGATTCCAAGAAACTCATCGTTGAAAAAAATAAACAATGAATCTATTTCCTATCTCCTAGCTTTGAGTTGGGGGAAAAAAGGGAAGAATCTATTCTCTATCTTCTTTGCACTCCACCATGGTCACAACTCACAGTGAAGGAAAAATGCACCACCTATAAACAAAGCTTTGTACATCTATGTAACTTATATATACACCAGAAAAGCAGCCGCACCTGTACTGAGGGTAGAATATAAGGCCTCTTGCCTGCCAGCAGAATAACACACAAGCTGATATCCTATTCCATAAACATACAATGTATCATGAACCAGACTCATGGGCCCAAAAAGCATCTGGATCCGGACAGAACAGCGAATAATCTTCGATTTCTAAGTTTGCTATGTGCCAGTCCACAAAACGAGCTTGTATTATCTTACACAACAGGAGAATGGTAGGCAAAAGCCACCATTTAGCATCCTCCCTGAACGAAAGTTCAATTGAAAACTCTTATAGTTTAAGCTGCAAAAGAAGAGAATCAGAATCTCGAAATTGATTGGAAATAAGAGGTTCAAGCCTCACCTTCTAGTGTTCCATGTATTTGCCTTATCAGGAAGCTGGACAGAGGAAAATCCATAATGACAACTGCCATAAATGAATGCAACCGCCTACAAGGGTCAAGACTAAATTAATCAGACAATGTTACCAAAGAGACTCGACCAAATATATTTTAAGCAATAAGACAATGCCTTCGCAAATATCTATGACTGAACAAGTATTTCAAAGTGTCAAAACTTAAATTGGTTAAATCATTAATGCCAAAATTATTACATCTACATCATTCAAAGATACAATGAGGACGCCATCTTCTTATTCGGTCTTCAATTAGAATGACAGAAAGTTCTTGTAGAACTGGAACAAGAGAGGGAAACTGAATTATCGTTTCAGCAGTGTAGCTCCATGTATTATGGAGCTTTTGCAGGTCTTTACATCTCTATATCATATAAACATATATATATGGCACCAATCCAGTAGATATTATTTTGCCTAATTAAAATTCATTACGCACGTCTTTTCATAATAAAAAATAGAGAGAGAAAAGTATTAAATAATGTGTACTTATTGTTATTATTATTTTTTTTCTAATTACTCAAATCATAGTAGCCATTATATAAATGATCCAACGGCTAAAAAAAAAAAACTTATTTATAGATTAAAAAAAAAACCTACTGGATTATGGCCCATATATATATATATATATATATTTCAATCCTATTAGTTAAAACTTTCTTTCTTCTCAGATTGCAACTGGTTAAATTGACAAAGCAATGATATTTTCTTAATCACTTGTGGTATGGAAGCAGTATTAGTTTTGTCACATAATGACCTCCAACTATTTCAGGTGAAGTCTTCACCAACCCCTCGCATCCCCAAAACAAGGATGAGATCAAAAGGCATCCACCTATGGTCACAAATTCAATGTAGCTTCTTACTGAACATTTTATTCAAAAAAGTCTGTTTCCTATTAAAGAAAAGAAGATGCATCTCACTTGCATTAAATATGCAAAAAAGGAATTCTAGCTAGCTAATGATATCACAAGTTTTTGCAACTTACAATGTTAAATAGAGATGTGGCATTCCACAATGCATAGACACGAGCAAGCGAAGCTCTTCTAGGTTCCTTACTGAATAATGCATTCAACCCAGCTGGGAATGGGGAAAGTAGGGACAGAGGGAGTATAAGCAAGATTGAAAGGAAAGCTCCAAGAGAAATCCAATAGAATTGAAGCAATGTAAGAAGGGTGACAGAAAGATCTGTCAAAAGCATGACAGTAATCAGCAGCTGCAGGGTTTCCTGAAAGACCAAGTTAACATTAGATGATTAAAATTTTAACTGATCACAATACATCAGAGGTGGCACAAGTGATTTCTTTAAACTACCTGACGACCAACTGGTCTTGTATTGTGCACTATGAGAGAAACTGGAAAGAGGAAGTCTCTTCTAAAATCCAATGATTTCAAAGTAGTTTCATTTATAAGACCTCCATTAATTCCTCCAGTGATCTTTTTAATAGACAATGCATGACCTACATATGGCAAGCTTTGCTGCGACTGCTTAAAAGTTGTCCTTGCAAATGCAGCATTATTCCTGCATATGGATCGAAAAATTTAAAACAATAAGGTCAATAACCATTTATACTAACCGATATACTGGTATATATGTATAAATTAAAAAATTTCATTCTTTGAGTTATGTTATGTCTGTGTACTCTATTCAAAATGGGGCTAGTAACAAGAATTTTGGCCCCAAAAAACGTTCAGTTCAGTCCAAAGTCTACATAGCGTAAGATAATATATCCTTATAATGCCATGCCATGCAAGTTTCAGTAGAAGGAAACATTTCCAGTGGGGAATAAGGGATACGATGTCGTTACTCAATTTCCAGTTTTCTGTTTTCTGATAAAGAAAAAATTGTCTTCAGTTAATGTTGTCTCCCCATGTAACAGTTTTCACATCAATAAATCAAATGTCATCATACATAGGTTGGCTAAAGTTCGCAGATTACCAATTTCACCCAAATTAATCATAATTTGGAAAGACAAACAAACTGATATCCATCTTGTTTATGCTGAATGCATACTCTGTCGGTCTTAGGCATTCCAAATTATCCGAAAATTTTCACTATTATATTATGTTTGTCAAATATGCAAGAACTATGTTTACAGTGCTGCTGTGTGTGAATTGTAGATAGATGCTTTTGCCTAAGCAATCTTGAAATTACTCAAGTTACCTTGGAGTTCCGCTATTACTTCTATCCAAAACTTCGGACTGGTCCATATTCTGAAGAGGATAGTCACCGACTACAACCAATATCCCGAGCTGATAGTACCCAGAAGCTGTCGCTTGAAACCATCCAAGCTCAACTTTAACCCCATGGAACTCAAGTTGAGGGTTTGCGTGGCTATTTATCCAATTAATGACCGGGATTAGATGAGAACGAATAGATCCATGCCTCACCGTTCTCAACTGACCATTTAAACCAGCCACCAGACGATTCCACACAGTTCCTGGGACATGCTGGCAGAATATAGTTTATACGTTATTTCAGATATAAATAGTGAAATAACAATGGACAAAATTACTTCAAAGGATCAACAAAGACCTGCCCAATGAGATTGGTCAATAATACATCACTATGAACATTGTAAGGTGCCATATAGCTACCATCCCCGCCAAATATTATGCACATGGGAAATCTCTTCTGTATAATTGACACCATGTCTACACGCTTCTCATCACCACCGAGGAAAAAATCAATATATGCCACCATCAAGTCTGGTGTTGCTCCAACCTACATTATTTGCCACTCCATGAATATGACTCAAGTAAATCAAACAGTAGATAATCAGTTCAGCTGTACATTTCCCTGAACAGCAGGGGTGGTAAGGGCCAAAATGTTAAAGGATACCTGAGCATAAAGAGAGGAGCTTAAATGAAGATTTTCCGAACTTTGGGATGAGATATAATAGCTATGTGAAAAACGTAAACATACTACACGAAAGATCCCTAAATTGAGAAATTAAAAGGGGTGAAAAATAATCAGCAATCTGCTTCCTTTCTTTTGATCTGGTGCAATTTTTCTCTCCTCAATAATCTGCTTCCAATTTTTCGATCTGGTGCAATTTTTCTCTTCTCAATGATAAATTACTATGACAGTTCTTACAAATAGGTTGAGAAAGGAGTGTTTCCGAGCACGACAAAATCAGCATTAGCTTAAATGAGCCAAATACATTCTGTATGTTCACGTGTTCTCTTAACCTCGTGAATGAAAGGCCCACAAGGCTAGGAGCCACTTTAATAAGTTCAAAAAAAAAAAGTGAAAATAGCATAATATTCATTTTTCCCTTTCTTTCTCTTTTACAATATAATTCTTGTGGTAAAGTTTCAAACAAGGGCATCCTTACAAGTTTTGAAAGATTAAAGGAAAAACGAGAAGGATAATGATGTGGAATAGGACACTGATTTGTTTTAACTCTATGCCAGTAAAGATAATAAGGGGAGTTCAGGACAATCACAGATACCACCAAAATATGAATGCAAACCTTGAAAATAGTAATTAAAATCTTAAGTGAAGATTTTAAATGGAAGGACAAAAAAACGATAAATCAGTTGTTGAAAAGGAAGTAGGTCACAATTCAAACCTTCATCCCTTTGTATAATGCTCGGGATCTACAAGAGCGGAGACATGAATGGTCATATTCAGACTTTACAAATTCCTGAAGACGATGAACTTTCGTTCGCCGACGCCACTGTTTCCAGGACCAGGCACAAGGATATGCAAGAACTGAAAGAATGCTATGAACTGATCCTTCCCACCAATCATAAGCAGCAACAGAGTTGACCTCATCAATAAATCTGTTAAAAGCATCTTCATACCTGTTGCCCAAAAAGGATTGTAGCATAAACACAAAATAATAATAATAAAAAATAAATAAATAAATCAACAGGATACCAACATAATTATGCTTCCAATCTTACTGGCTCTAGAGCATGCCGAGTCACTGTACAGGAAGGTGTTAATAAGGAGTAGTATTATACCAACAATAGGTCAATAATCCCTTTTTTTCGGGCAGAAAGAACGTTACTTTAAACAGAAAAGACGAAAAAGGAAAATCCAAACTTGAAAGAGTTTGAAATCTACTACTCAATCAAGTACAATAGTGTTGAGCAATGTTATAGTTCAAATCAAACTATTACATTAACATTCAAAATGCCATCATATGCTGTTTTAAAAGTTACTTTCTTACACTATTTCAATGATTGCATTAGGAGGAGAGTAGGGAAGATGCCAAGGTTCTCTAAAGGTATTAGGACCCATAAAGTACATCCGGTGAACATGGCTCTGAGCTTCTTCAAATTTGGTTCCTCGCACCTATTATATATAAATATATATAAACAATTTAAAACAAATAAAAAATAAAAAAATAAAAGAAGAAGAAGAAGAGGAGAAAGGGAGAGGTAAGTGCAGCACTTTTGTCAAATTCTGCAAAACACACGACAAAACTTAAGGAAGTGGTTGTCGAAGAGAAAAGCATGTGTATATTTACATACCTCAGACAAGGAAAGAAGAGATGGGAAATGGTGATGACTGTGATGTTGAATCGAACCTGCACTGTTATAAGAACCTGAACCGACAAACTTTATCCTTAAAGTATTTAATAACATAGCTAGAAGCACCAAAATGCATGATAGCAGAATTGAGAAAGGCCAGGGTCCTCCAAAAGTATAAAGTAGCTCTTCAAGAGGTGTATAGCAATTTGGCATTCTATACTTGTCAGATATACACTTATAGGGACATGATTTCTGAGTAACTCCGCCTGAAACAGTTACGCAATTTTATGTGAGGTGAGAGTACGTGACCAAGAATTCTTCTTAGAATTACACCGACATGATAAACTTACCTCGCATATATATGAACTCAGCACGACTTGGAAGAAGATCAATTGGACAAGGAACACAGAGATTTGCATCAGAGCCATCAGTATCTTTATACGTGCCAATAGGACATTCCTGCAGAATTGTATCACAAACACGTGAGATATTACACAAATACAAATTTTAAACTAAAATTTGTTTTAGATAAGTTTAAGTGCTATACTTAGTATATTCAACCGACGGGTTAGATGAAGTTTCACGTTTTCATTCAAGTGAAATTGAATACAACTTGAAGAATCTCTTTTAATTTCTAGGTGCCTGATTTTCACTTAATGAATCTTAGATTATTCTGATATCTAGTGATTATAAAGGAATGATAAAGTGACTTCCATGTACACTGTTCCTTTTGCATTTCAATGTTCTATTTCTCTCTTGCCTGAGCGTAAATTTAGGAAAGGTTCTCTCCACCCTACCAAGGAAAAGAAAAAAAGATTTTGCCACCCTACTCAACATTTAAGATACAAACTTATGCCCTCATATTAAACAAGTAACAATAAGGCAGCAAAGCTTACAAAAAAAATGTGACAGTTATATCACAAGGATATGACATTACTGAACAAATATGAAATTACGTCCAGTGGCTTCCTTTTATGTACTGAAAGTGTTAAACCCAATCACTTATGGCAGTAAAACATCGCTAGTTCCTTCAGAAGTGAAAACAAATATCACATGGCGGTAATATCAGAAATATGGAACGCACCCTGCAGAAAGTGCCATAGAGGCCCTTGGGGCATTTTCTTCCAGTGATAGTGCCCTCTTCACCATAAAGACCACCATTATCCCCAGCACCTCCGCTGTCAGTTAGCATGATTCATGAAAACGTAAACAGACATTACTAAACAAATATGAAGGTTGTAGGTGTACATCAGTTATAGCTTGAAAAGATTTTAGAACAATGGAAGTTGCATTAACTGCCAATAATATAATCTTTTCTACTCTTTCTAATATTACACTCAAAGACATGTTAGCAACGTAGTATATCTTTTATTATGCCGTATGTCTCAATGTTCAGCCATACCTATCGTTAATCGAGCCACTTATGCTCGCAACAGGAATATATTCATGCCCAATGTCGATCTTGGACCAGTGGAAATGAACTCTACCACCCCCACCCCCACCTCCACCATGAGGACCACCCTTCCCCCCCAAAACGGACAAAGATGAGTTCTTTGCAAGCCTGAGCTCTTGAAGGAAAAGGAGGATTGTTCCACCCGAACCTCCACCAACTCCACCCATTGTAGAACCATTAACGTTTCTTGATGTTTTACTTAAGCTTTGACCATCGGCACTCAAAGATCCATAGATATCAAGTCCCGAGAGTGGCCACTGGATTGATCCCATCACTAGGAAACATAAAGCATGAATAAGAAGAGTGAAAGTATAGTTAAAACATGAATAAGAAATGTGAAAGTATAGCTAAAACATGATGGCCATACATCAAACAAAAGTATAGCTAAAACATGATGGCCATACATCAAACAACAAAAACAAATTAAAGACCGGATTTATATTTTGTGGCACATAGGCAGCCACTTGATCTGTCTCCTTTCGAATATTGACGCCCTTTTATAGCATAAAGGCAGCCACTTGATATGTCTCCTTTCGAATATTGACACTAGTAATTATTGATCCTAAAACCTAATACGGTGGATCTAAAACGGGAGATTTCGTTCATGGTTCTGAAGTTTCCACACAATTCTATTTGGTGAGTGTTCTCTAGATCCATCTGCTTGCCTAACTTTAGCCTATGGTGCAACTCCTAGCAACTTAATTAATTTGCATTTGTTTTTAATATTAACTCATTATATGTGTATATTACCAAAGCATAAATGAAGTTTTTTCTTTGGACTGAGGAAATGAGGATGGTAGAGATGTTTACCAATCATTCCCCCTCCAACCACATTATTAAATGAGTGATTGGGTCCCTCAGCTCCACTTCCCAGTTCACATGGAAGGTCAGCATTGCCATATTTATTGCCACCATTGCTCATCCTCCCATTGAAATATCCAGAGCCCCCTCTTCCCCCATGTCCGGCACCACTTCCAGCTCCATTTGAATAGTTTCCCTTTCCAATACCTTCACTGCAACCTGAAAAAGGGGTGCCTTACTAATAAGAAGCTGAAGAAATGCAATCATTTGTATGTTTAGGTAAACTCTATCATGTTATTACCTGATTCCGATGCTGTGATCAAACCATTAGTACCAATAATTACAGTCCTTGCCCTGTGGATGTGAATTACACTTCCCCTGACAAGGCCACTCACAAGAATGTCCTCAACACGGCAGATCTGTAAACATTAAAAAAATAATAAATAAAAAATAAATAAATAAAATTATTTTGAACAAATATACTGCTAGAGTTACAAGATACTTCTTTCACATCTAACTTATCTGAAAATTTTAAGCAATGAGACAAATTCCAAACTCAAGTAGTTAGTGATAATATTCATGATCAGCACACAAGTAGACATGAAGGTGAATGTACGAAAATCACAATGAATTATGCTTCAAGAAAATGTGATATTATGCCAACTAACTTTCTAGATAATAGTCAGTCAATTCAAACTAAAAGCTGAAATCCTAATACAAGCTTAAAAAGGACTCCAAGCAATTTCATAAAACTTCTAAAACTGCAAGACTGCCAGGGAAAAAAATCCTCCATAGTCACTTCAAAGGAATAATCAGATAGTCATAAAACAATTCATTTAGGCCTTGTTTGGTGCAGTGGACTAGGATTGGGATAAGATCCTAATCCCATGTTTGATTTTTTTTTTTAACAAACAAACAAATATCTAATATAAAATAGAAATTTATAAAACAAGGGAACGAGATGTGCCCACAGAAATTAGAGAACTTAATTCTCCTCATAACAACAAATAATAGTACCCTTTCTAAATTCACAACTCCCAAATTCTCAATAAATCAGCAAAAGAAAATTTATTAAACTCCTTAATGCTATTTAACCAAATAGCATCCCAAAATTTCACTTTCTCCCAAATTTCCTCCTCCACAGATGTTTTATCCTCAAAAATATGATTATTTCTTTCACCCACATAGCCCAAAGAATAGCCAAAATAGTAATATTTCATAACAGTCTTCTCCGAATACTACCAACTCTCCAACTGATCAATGAAGACAACAAAACATGATCTTAGCATGACCTAACATAAATTATATTCACCCAAAAACTTCCCCTAGATCTTCGATGAAAAGCTACAATAAAGAACTAAATGGTCAATGCTTTTCCCAGGATCTCTACAAAGGGAACACCAGCCAGGAGAAATTGCTTGACAGGGCCTATGCCTCTAATGTAAATCATGAACATTAATCTTCTCCAAAGCCACCAACCACTCGAAAATTTTAAACTTTATACGGAACCGGAGACTTCCACACCATCCAATAAGAGTTGAAATCGACGAACTCATCCATCTCCCTCAAATTATGGAAAGAAGACTTGCAAGAAAACCTTCCACTTCTGTCTGGCCGCCATTCCCTTTTATGTTCAATATTCCTGCAAATGTTACTCGAATCCAAGCATTCCAACATCTCCACCACTTCACCGATCTCTCTATCATGCACGAAGATTCCAACAAAAGAAGTTTGATGCTCCTCCTCCCTGACCCTCCAAGAATTCCGAAATCCGGCTATTATGTAGACTAGATGCTCGATATAAGGCTGGAAATCTGGTCACAAAAACCTCTTCACCCCTCCAAATATCTCCCCAAAATCTAATACGGTCCCCATTCCCCACCTTAAAAACAAACAACTTAAGAAAATCATCATAATGTGAGAATATAAATTTCCAGGGGCTGGGAAAACTAGTATTTAAAGCCAAACCAGAATCCCAATAAATATGATGAAGCCCATACTTTCTTTTACTAATTAAATGCCTCAATGAATCTTTTTTCTTGAGGGAATTCCCAGAATCATTTGAAAATCAAAGCTTTATTCTGAAAAACCACGTTACCAATACCTAAACCTCTTTTGGACTTAGATCGACAAACATGTTCCCAAGCCACTAGATGATCCGACTTTTCACCATCGCAACCGCTCCAAAGAAAATCTCTCATCAATCTTTCCATTCATTAGCCACTCCAATAGGTATTCGGAACAATGAAAGAAAATATGTAGGTAGAGCTGAAAGTACTGATGCAATCAATATTAAAAGTCCCTCTCTCAATAAAAAGGCCTTTTTCCAGCCGTCAAGCTTCTTTGCCACCTTTCAGATAACCGGCTCCCAAAAAGGGAACTAATTAGATTCCTACCTAGTGGCAAACCCAGATACTCCAAAGGCTATTGACCTACTTCTTACCCCATTGAACCTGCCCACTCAATAATACTCTCCTCCTCTATATTGATACCTAATAGTTGGCTCTTTGCCATATTAATGCGCAACCCAAAAACTAAAATGCACACATTTAACAGAGTTTGTAAATTATACCTAGAATTATCTCCAGCTGATAGGAAGAAAAGAGTGTTATCTGCAAACTGTAAATGTGTAACCTCTACCTTGTACTTTTCAACCACTAAGCCTCTAATTAAATTGTTTTCAACTGCCCTCTAGATTAATCTGCTCAAACCATCTACCACCAAAGTAAACAAAAAGAGCGAGAGTGAATCTTCTTGTCTCAATCCCATAGACCCCTTGAATTTTCCCCTTGGTCTTCCATGAACAAAAACCGAATAAGAAGCTCAAGACAAACAACCAATCATCCGTTGTCGACACCATTCTCCAAATCCTTTCTTCTTAAGATCAAGAAAGGGACCATTCCACATGATTATAAGCTTTTGTCAAAATCAATTTTAAAGACTAAACTGCTCTTCCCTCGAAATCTAGTCTTTAACAACTTCATTTGCTACTAAAACCATATCTAAATCTGTCTTCCTGCTACAAATGCTCCTTGTGACTCTGAAATTATATCTCCTAAGATAACCCGCAACCTTATAGACAGCATCTTTGCAATAATTTTGTAAAGACTCATCATAAGAATAATAGGACGATAGTCTTTAATACAACGTGACTCTGCCTTCTTCAGGATCAAACACGTATAAGTCTTATTCGTTATCCCATTGACAACGTTTTTGTAAAATTCCTGAAACAATTTGAACAATTCATCTTTAATCATGTGCCATTGTGATTGGAAAATAGCCAAAGAAAAACCATCCAATCTTAGAGCCTTATTACCCTCGCATTCAAAAACTGCTACTTTGATCTCCTCTAAGTTAAACTGTTGGAGCCAATCTGCCATAGTACTAGAGACAGACTACCAAAACACCCCCTCAAAACCTCCAAAACCACCATATTGAGAAGCATACTAATACAATTTTTTCAAAAAATTCTACCACTTCCTTCACAATGTCCTCTTCCATATCCATCATTACCCTATTCTC
The DNA here is from genome assembly GCA_002914845.1 of Trema orientale. Taxonomy (NCBI): domain Eukaryota; kingdom Viridiplantae; phylum Streptophyta; class Magnoliopsida; order Rosales; family Cannabaceae; genus Trema; species Trema orientale. The sequence continues at coordinate 73,746 of JXTC01000518.1, read as the reverse complement.
CAATTCAATCTTTGACATGAAATTTTTAAATTGTCAAGCCCGCAATAAACAGTGAAAAAACTTGGATTTAGAATCCCCCTCCCTAACCCATTGAATCATGGACTTTAAACGCACATCTCTATCTTTGTTAAATAGTAAATTGTTCAACTTACACTAAGTGAATTCCTTTTTTCCACAAAAGTCTCGTTCCACACTGAGCAAATTGTTCAATACTTCTAGTCAATGCACTTTCTTTCAATCTCAAGTCCCCAAAAAACCCTCTTTATTCCAACTTTTTTCAAATTTTTTATAAGCTTTATTCTAGTCATGAATTTGTAACCTTCCCATCCTTGCACCGCCATTCCCTTCCATCAACCTTCAAAAGAGTTGCTGAAATCTTTATGTTTAATTCACATGTTTTCAAACCTAAAAAAGGGAGGACCCTAATTAGGTGGGTTAGAGTCCAAATGCATTGGATGATGTTCGGACACTACCCTCACCTACCTAAAGTATGGAAACAACACCTCTCACCCACTACTAAGTAAAACATCTGTCCAATCTACAACATATAGGTTGCTATCAAAAAGTAGACCAAGTGAAAAGGGGCATTATTTAAAGGGGGCTCCTTCAACCCCAACTCCCTGATAAACTCATCAGAGGCTTTCATACTACTAGTACTGCTGACACAGTTAAACTTCTCTCGAACCTCTCGAACCGCATTGAAATCACTACCCAAACACCAATTTTCACCACACAAATTCCATAAACCAGCTACTTCATTCTAAAATTGACTCCTAAAATATGTTTTGCTCGGACAATTATACCTAAAAACTAACATTCCTTACCTTTCTCTACGAATAGAGATCGAAAATTCACCCACTAAGCTATCAATAATCTTCACCCTCCTAACAACCTACATAATTAAAATACCCCCTGATCTACCTATTGCTGGTAAAAAAAAAAACCCATTCTTTAAAACGTGATCTCCAAATACATCCAATAAATCTTCTATCTACTTTCTCCTTTTTAATCTCCCGTAATAACACCAAATCTGGATCTAATTTGCATCTTCATCTTTTTATTTCTGTTCTTTTACCTGAAGAGCTATTATCTCTAATACTCCACGACAAAATCTTCACTGAGAGTTTCTTTTCCCCTTTTCCCCGATCACTTTTCTTGTAATTCACATTGAATTCTAGACTATGCAATTCTCTAGTACCGGATTTCTTTTTTGTTGTACTATAACAATCACCTTCTTCATTAATGCACAAATTAATTGGAACATTTCAACTTCATCGCTAGCAGTAAATCTTCTAAATCCTCTAATTCACCCCAGCACCCCTGTTTTTACTATGTTCTGACTTGTTGTAACACAACTTTCTGACTCCAAATGACCTTGATTTTTAACAACCACTTGATTAAATTCTTCTAGCAAACAACTTATGCTTCCAAACTTGATTCCATGCCCATCTCTTTAGCAACTTCACAATCCACATCCGAAATCTAGTTGTTATCTTCTTCAGAACAACTTTATTCTGAGCAAGAGTCAAGACCAAAAACATTCTGACCAGAATCGCCTAAGAAAACCTCATCTTCCCCTTCTCTAAGCAAATCCTTTGCTTCCGCCTCACACATACCTTTGCCGGGTGTTACAATTTATTCCAAAGGTTTTCTAGCTCCTCTGTGTTTAAATTTAGTGCCGCAGGACCTTCTTAGCCTTCACCATCCAATAGTTCGATATATCATTCCATATTCCTGGCCTTCAACCACTATAATCCCATATTTGATGCCAACTTCGGACTGAAAGGCTATGAGTATGCGGAAAACGAGAGTCCTTACTTTTCTTTCTCTTGCGCTGACACAGTTCGATATATCATTCCATATTCCTAGCCTTCAACCTCATTATATCCCATATTTGATGCCACCTTGAGATTAGGATAAATAATTCAATAACCCAAAAATTAGTCCCATTGGAGTGGGATAAATAGTCTCATTCAAAAGTGTGGGATTATTGATGACCACACACATGCTTGTTGGATATTATTGTTAATAGATACATCAAACATCGAGTTCATTTTTATGCAATTTCATCAAATGATAAAAACATGTTCCAGACACAAATCCAAATCCTTCATAAATAATGGCAGTGAATATTTCAATTCTGTTCTCAGGCAATATCTAATAAATCACAAAACTTTTCACCAAAGTTCTTGTGTAGGAACTCCACAACAAAATGGAATTACCGAGAGTAAAAATTGCCATCTATTAGTAGTGGCTCATGCAATTATGTTCACTCGTAATGTCCCCAAGTATTCTTAGGAAAAATTTGTCCTGACTGCCTTATGTCACATAAATAGACTATCATCTAGGATCCTAACTTTAAAACTCCATTAAACTTACTTCTTTCTTTCTATCCACAAACTCATCTTTTCACAAATCCTTTTTTTTTTTTTTTGGGTAAGAAATAAGGATCATAAATTGAATGAAGAGAGGAAAATACAAGTATGGGATAAGAAATCCCAACAAACCTAAAAACAAACACAAATGCCTGGCCCCAGAAAGGAATCCTGAGAAAAAAACAACCCAACTCAATCAGAAACCGCACAAGAGTCCTGGCTAAGCTAAACCAAAGAAAAAAGAAAAGAAAGGTGAACTCCCCTAATCTAACCAATCCCTAATTCTCATTAAGTCAGATAACGCAATATTTTTATACTTTTTATTATTCTTAAGCCAAACTGTCCCCCAGAATATTATTTTGTCCCATAAGTCCCCCTCCAGACATGACGAATCTTCAAAAATTCTTTGAATTCTTTCAGACCAAACAGCCCACAATAACGCCATGATGTAGCCGTTCCACATTAAGAGTTTTGGATATACAACATTCTTTCATGTCTCCACAACTAATCGTAGTAAAGTTAGACCTAAAGCCATCAGATACATTTTCCTAGGCTATTCCCCAAGTCATAAAGTTTATGAGGGTTACTGTCTCATCACAAAAAAAATGTCATTCTAGACACAACTTTTTTTGAAGGTCAATCATATTATCTAAACCTTACTCTTTCTTGGAGACAAAGCGAGTAAAGATAGTCTTTGGGAGATCTTGGGATGTAGTGGAGCTACCGAAGAAGGAAAAAAAAAGCCAGTGGGTTGTAGATGGGTGTTCATCACAAGTCAGATGAGACAGTAGAGAAACAATTAAGGTGGAAACTACGCAAGGCGAGGTTAATAGACAGTAGAAAGAAACAAGGCGAGGTTTGTTGCTAGAAACTACTCAAACCTTTGGTGTATAGATTACACAGAGACGTTTGCTCTAATTGCCAAACTCAACACTATTCAAATACTCTTATCACTAGCAGTTAATCATGATTGGCCTCTGCACCACATGGATATGAAGCATACTTTCCTTAATAGAACACTTGATGAAGAAGTATATATGGAGTTGTCCTTAGGGTTTGAAGGAAAATATGATAATAGAAAAGCTTATAGATTGATTCTCAATAGGTTGAAGCAATCACCAAGAGCCTGACTCGATCTTTTCACTTTGTCAATAAGGAAGCATGGATACTACCAAGGACAAGCAAATTACACTTTTCTATAAACACTCTCAAAATGGAAATATCACCATTCTAATAGTGTATGTAGATGACATTATCCAAATAGGGGATGACCTTGCAGAATTGACACAGCTAAAGAAAGTCCATGCAAGAGAATTTGAAATCAAGAATTTGAGGCAGCTACGGTATTTCTTGGGAATGGAGATAGCGACAACAAGACAAGGAATTTCCATTTCAAAGGACGAAAAAAACAAAAAATGAAAAACAAAAACAAAAACAAACACTATTGACCTACTCAAAGAAATAGGAATGCTTGGGTGTAAACTAACTAGACACTAATAGAACTCAATGGAAAGCTCAAGAAGAAGGAAGATGGAAACCCAGTAGACAGTAGGAGATACCAATGTCTGTTTGGAAACTAATTTACCTCTCTCACACCAGACCTAATATTGCTTTCGTAGTGAGTATTGTTGGTCAATATATACGCACATATTTTGAGGAATAATTGCTATATATTATATCAGATTTACAGGCCTATTTATAGGAGATAATAAGCAAACTAAGAACAGAAAAGTCAAAGACAATATCTATCCTATTAATTACAAAATAACAACTAATAAATGAGATCCAGTTAAATAGTAAAAATACAGCTGGTAATGACAGCCTTGATTCTTAGCTTTCTACAGTCAATGACGGCTTGTCCTTGACTCTCGTTCAGTCAAGGGCAGATGTTCTTTTAACAGCTCATCTTTTTCAACATAATATATGCATTCCCCATTTGAAGAACATTTTGAGGCGGTGTATTGAATTCTAAGGTACTTAAATGACTCCTCGTAAAGGATTATTCGTCAGAAAGAATGAGCAAAGAAATGTCGAAGCCTATGCTGATGCAGATTGTGCAGGTTTTACTGACGACAAAAAGTCTACATCTGATTATTACACAATTGTTTGGGGAATCTTGTCACTTAGAGGAGTCAAAAACAGTTAATTGTAGCACGTAGCAGCACGGAGGTAGATTTCAGGGCTTTAGCAGAAGGAACATGTGAGATGATATGATTGAAAAAGCTATTGGAAGAATTAAGAATGCCAAGCAATTATCATATGAAGTTATACTGTGACAACAAAATCACAATAAGTGTTGCTCACAACCCAATCTATCATGATCGAACTAAGCATGTCGAGGTTGACAAGGACTTCGTCAAACAAAGGGTAGAAGTCAGAGTAATCTATATGACTTATGTGCTAACAAAGCAGCAAGTAGCTGATGTTTTGACCAAAGGATTCCGAGCAGTTTTGAAGGTATGGTCGATAAGCTGGGAATGATTCACTAGCTTAAAAGAGAATGTTGTGAATCTTTAGTGATTTGTTTTCTTATCTGCTCTCTATTCTTTTGTACTGATTGTTAAGTTTTGTAGGTAGGTTGTCATTTCCTTCCGTTTCTAGTTTTCTTTTAAATCCCTAGTTTGTAGAGCGTATATTAATCCCTGAATTTGTAGGGATTAATTCAAGATATTATGTACAGCACCTAGGTCTTTTTTCTGCCATTTTATATTGTTTTTTACCTTCAATAAAATTAGTAAAGAGAGCAGTTTCCTATCTCTCTGCATTCAAAATAAATAAATAAATAGAGAGAGAGAGAGAGAGAGAAGCGTTGAGTGATAATTGTCTGGCCAAACTGTAGAAGATGCAACATCCAGATCCATGCACACATACTGCCTTACAGACTCACATGACTGATAAGTAAGGTGTAAGCAAACTTTTGAGAAGATTGCTCAAGAAATTGCATGAGAAATATATTTCATTATGCCATGTAAATCAAACCCTGATGATGTTACTTACTTGAATTGAGAAGGAGAGTGTATAATTAACATGGCAATCATCAGGTGGAGTAATCAAATCCATTGGGCATGTCTGACTCTCACACAGGGATCTTGTTATCCTGCATGAAGAAGTTCAAAAGATATTCATTATTCACTGATTTTCAATAATGAAGCAATTTCATGAAAGAGAGCTATGGCCTAAGTTCCACACTAACATGATTCTACTAGCATCATCATCCAATGGAGCCTGAATTAAAGAACCACGTCCAACCTGTCCAATACCCATTGTAAAGCAGTTATGCTCAAAACAGAAAATCCAAGAAAAGAATTATTTTGGAACTATGGCAGTAAAATAAATACCAAAAAAAAAAAACTGCCAATGTAATAGCAAGACGTTAAAAAAAAAAAATAATAATAATAATAATACAAATTAGTGAACACAGTTTTTTCTTGGTAATTTGTGAAATGTTAGCCAGAAGTCAGAAACTCTTAGAAAATGATGATAGGGCAGAAACAAGCTTTTTGCATGGAAATATTGTACATTGTACAGATCTACTATTTGTTGGTCAAAAAATAAAACAAAACATTGCAATAGTACAAATATAGTCTAAGTAAGAACATATACGCTTACTGTTATGTTATAAAACAGAGACAAAGAGAGTCTCTGGCTTTTAATAGCATCACCAGGACCAGTCAGCCTCAGCAATCCCTGACCGTAAACACCCAAGTTTGCATTTGAACTAATAACAGAATTTTGCTGCAAATGACAAAGAATTAGATTTTTACAAGTAGTGAAGAATTTATTAAGAAAGAGGAGAACAAAATACAAAGCTAAGCAAAGGTCCAAAACCAAGTAATCTGTTACAGAATCAGCTTTTGAATTTTCTAGGAGCAAGATGATAATTAAATCCAGCCATAGTAAAAGTAACGGGTGATGTTCAAATCCTACCCTCAGAACAACCAGATTTCTGACTTCAAGGACTGAGGACGTAACAACAGTATTTCCACCACCATCAATTTGAATTTTAGAGTTCCACATAAGTAACATCTTGACAGCAACTCTAAATGCACCAAAAACCTAAGTTCATATAAAGGAGATGTTTAGATCATGGTAGAAAATACGGAAAACTTCATAGAATTGAGAGTGAAATTTAAAAATATCTCAGAGCCTCACACACACGCGCGCGCGCGCACACACACACACATATAAAGCATATATGTCTAAATTCTGTTCGAAATGAGGGCTAGGTAAAACGAAACGAGATAAGGCTCCAGAAAAGCCTCATATACATTTAATTACTACTTAAACAAAAAAAATTAAGGCTCGATTTCAGGATTATTTTATTAATGTTATCATTTTAAGCAAAGAAAATTCTGCTTGGTTCCACTTAGCTAGAAATTTCTGAATAAGCTCATATGCAAATGTCTTTAATATAGATTCCAAATCTAAACTATTTATCCTTTTATTTTATTACTTTGGTTAGTTGGTAATTGGTATCATTTTAACAGAGTTGGATTCTAAATCTCTTTTTACAAAATACTGCATTGGTTTCTCTTTGAGATTCAAGCTCAAAGCTCATATTCATTATAATTTTCCAATACAGTGTTTCTATTGAGTTTAAGCTTCATGATGGTCGTGAGTTTCTTGAGACTGAATTTAGGTTGTCTTAAATTATTCAGCTTGATCTTGGCCGATATTTGACTAGACCAATGCAACAAATCAAACCATCATTCAGTTTGCTTTGGCTTGTTTCATCCTCAACTCACTTTTTTTAAAAATGAAATAGACATAGTAAATGGTGTATGCTTTAAAAGAGAAAGAAGGGGAGGACCGTTGGAACAGGACTTGCCTTTATGGTGGAATCACTCATCAAAAGTTCTTCTGCAACAAGCTCAAATTCTGAGACGGGGAAGTCTGACAATCCAAAAATGATACTGCCTCCACGGTATAAACCAATTTGACCTCTCACCTTCATAATAGAGTAAAGACAAACCATAAAATACGTTCAAACAATAAAGATGCGTGCCAGAAATTACATCTCAATGTGAGATATTGTATTGAGTAGCAAAGTGCATAAAGGACTAATTTGAGAAGTGAATGATAGAAAGACATATCTCTCACCTCGGTGACTCAAAACCCACCAGAAGAAGAAGGAGAATAAATAAATCAAATTAAATAAACAAAAAAATAAAAGGTCTAAAAAAAAACAATTGTATTTATATATAAGCTTCATCCTTGGTTCGCTCTCTGTAGTTAAAAGAAAATGCATAAAAGTAGAAAAATCTGCCTCCAAGATCCTTGATACTAATGAGAAAGAGAGAAATTGATGAAGAATAGGAAAGGAATATTTTAGGAATATTATAATAATTATTTTAGGTTTTATTTAATTATTAGGTTTAAAATTTTAATTTTGAGTAACTAGTTTTAAGTTTCCCGTTTCTATCAGTTTTTAGAATGTGTCTAGTTTCCTAGTTGTATCGAATTGCCTATCTATAAATAGGCTTAGCTATGTAATTGTTTTTCAGATTATGAATGAATATTGAGTGATTATTGAGTTTTTTCCTCTATAGTTCTTCTTCTCTTTGAGTTCTTATCTTGATTCTCTATTGCTTTTCTACCAATTCATCTATTTTTGCCTCAATTCTATCACCCCTTGCTCTTTTACCTATTCTCTTTCTAAATTCTCATCTCATCCTACATCAATTAGTATCAGAGCCTAGTTCAATTTTCTCTTGCCTATCCTTTAACTTTTTTTTTCTTTTGCACTCTAAAATAAAAAATAAATAAAAAAATCATTAGCCCTTAAATAAAACTAGAAGTAGAACAAGAGTGAACGAGGCTGTGATACCAATTGATGTAGAACAAAAGTGCAAATTTAGAATAGATGAGAAAGAGAAGAGAAAGAGAGGAATTTAGGAAGAATTTAGAGAAGGAGAGGAAGAATTTTAGAGAGAGAAGAAGAATATTAGAGAGAGAATTTCTGAATAGTTGTATATCATTAATTAAGTCTGAAAAATAATGAACATAGAAGAGCTTATTTATAGAGGAGCTCTTAGACAAAACTAGGAAACTGACATATTCTAGAAACAAACATAAAAAGGAAATATCAAACTAGTTACTCAAATTTTAAATAACACTTAATAAAATAATTAAATAGCTAAATATCTATTTTCTATATGTACGCCTAATATAAGTACGAAAAGAATACGTATGATCTCCATCAATTCCCCTCGGTTGATGAGGAACATGAATATAGGAATCTATATGATTATTATTAATTAGACTATTTTAGGTTATATAATTATGTTTTATTTAATTATTAGGTTTTATTTAGTTTTAAGTAACTAGTTTGATGTTTCCCTTTTATGATCGTTTCTAAAAGATATTAGTTTCCTAGTTTTGTCTAAGAGCTTCTCTATAAATAAGTTCTTCTATGTTCATTATTTTTAATACTTGATTAATGATATACAACTATTCAGAAATTCTCTCTCTAATATTCTTTTTCTCTCTATAAAGTTCTTCCTCTTCTTCTCTAAATTCTTCCTAAATTCCTCTCTTTCTCTTCTTTCTCTCATCTTTTCTAAATCTTCACTCTTGTTCTACATCAGAAACACAGTATAAGAAGTGCACCAAAAAGCTCTTAAATGCATGTAGAACTATAAAATTGGATTCCAAAGCCACTCGTGCATGCATCCCAGAAAAATTAAGTGGCACACTTTTTTACAGAATACAACACAAACAATAAATTTAATCAATTCAAGTATAAAATTAACTGAGAATTATAAATTTGGCAACCTGAACTCTGGTCCATAGCAGTGGAACCAACACCTTAGCATTATTCTCCACAAGCACATGTGACCATAATGGTCTGGTGGGAAAATCAAGCAAAGGGGTTTCAGTTTCTGTGGTGATATTGTCATTACCAACTCTGAGACTAAGTAAATCTAAGTTAAAATAGGTTCCAGCTGCTCCAGCATTCCCAGGGCAACCAACACTCAAACCACCTGGCCCAACAAAAAGCATATTAAGCAAAATGTACTTTAGTATCCTTTACAAAACTAAGAGCATAACTCAGAAAACAGAACCACTGTATCTAAATATTTCCAGGAAAAAGAAAAGCAACCAAAACATGTTATATTTGGATCCATAAAAGTTACATTTTCTTTTTGTTGTAAGAAACAAAACTTTATTTCATGAAACAATTGCAGAAAAAAGAGAATAAGATGCCCTCTTTCAGGAAAAAGCAAAGAAAATCACAACAAAACAGACCAAACAGGATATAAAGAACGAATTAATGCATAACAAGTGGAAATATTAGTGAGAAATGCGGCATGCACCATAGAAATGGTTTGCTTACACGATCAACTAACTTCCATCAATCCTTGGTTTCTAGAAGGATCAAGATACAGTCAAGGATTCTGTGGTTTGACCAAACACCCCCAATAAGCCAAATGTATTTTTCTTTTCTTTCTTTACGTTTTTAATTGCAGCTAATGGCAAACAAAAATAACAATAGTAACAATAACAAAAATACAAACACAGATCTTCTTTTCTTAAAAAGACAAGAGTGACATAAGTTNTCCATATAGTGTTCTATCCATAAGAGCTTCACTCAGTTATCTAACAAGTCATAGAAAAAAGTCCTTAGTAACCAGTATTTGACACTAAACATAATGCGGTTAAGAATCAGAACTTAAAACCATATAAGAGTTGCAGGTCCCAAGAAGTTATTGGATAGTTGCAATGAGATTTTCCCCTAAATGATGGTTATGTTATCATTAAGAATTACAAAGCAAGCCGAGACTCTAAGATAAACTAATATTTAGCAGTTCAGTAGCCATAGTAACAACTACGAGATACAAATGTGTAATTGTTACGAACCATGCACTGCAACTTTTACATCTTCTTGTATGCTGTAACAATCCAGAGAGATTCTTCCACCGCCACCTCCCCCCCATCCAATCCCACCAGCTGCACTTATAGTTCCATAGCCCTTCCTATGTGACAGGATATAATGCCAACAACTTAGTAGGACTTAGAATGTTGACTAGGTCAAATACAATGCTCCCAATATCTATATCTGACATGGGTCCAGAGCCATTAATAAGTGCATGGAAATTAGTTGTCACTTAGCACCATAAAACTTTACAGAAAAACGCATGATGCACAACAAGATATTGAGAATATTGGGGAACTGCTATGTTAAGGTATTGATTAATATCTTATGTTGTATATGAAATAAAAGCCACCAAAGTAAATGTTTAATGGTACACTTTGAAGAATGAAGATCTATTAAAAAGCATTTGTAGTTTGAGAAACTTTTCCTTCCTAAGTCAGAAATCTTTATCTGTGGAGCTTGTTATTGTACAGGAATGAGATCAGAATGAACAGGGAAGTGTGTACTCACAGCTTTACAGCATGCACAAATATACTTCCACCGGAGCCTCCTCCACTAGCTGACCCTCCATAACCACCTTCTGCAGTAACAGACCCATTGATATATAGTGTATCCTTTACTAGAAGTTTAACACGTCCTCCACCATTCCCTCCAAATGGACTTTTAGCAGATGTCCCGCCACCCTTACTCCCATAACTCCATGGCTCAGACAATGAAGACCAAGCATAAACATCACCACCCCAAAAACTTGTCTTATTATTTTTCACACAAGAAGCACCACGGCCACCATGCCCTCCACCAGCACCGTCATAGCCCACTGGTGTACCACTAGTTTGGGAAGGTGGTAATCCACCCAAAGATGTTGTATTTATAGAAGAATTATAGTCCATAGTGAGATTGGCGGCTGAGAAAATTACAGAACCAGCAACAATTCTCGCATGTTGACCGACTTTAACATTGCCAGACAAGTTAAACGTAATCACACAGCCTTCAATGGGACACACAATGGAGACATGAGGGAGTATCTCCAGGTTTCCAGTACCATATACATAGAGATCAGATTTCAAATAGAAGTTCGAATTCAGCAAACATGTGGTATTAAACGATCCAACTCCTTCCAGGTCTTCGCAAGATATCGGCCCGACTAATGGGGATGACAAAGTTGGAACTTGCTCATGAATTGTGGTGCTGCTTTGAGAATCATTAGATTCATTAATTGTAAGTAACTGAGAGTCACGCGACCATTCTTCCAATCTTGTACCTCCGCTTCCTAACTCAACTGAACTAAAACTAGGGATGACTATATAGAGATGTCCCACTAGAATGAACCACAAAAGATACTGGTGCCTTAGCAAAGGATGCATCACCATATTCAGTCATATGTATGAGTAGCTGCACATGAATCCACCGTCTCAACTTGTCAAATCAGGAAGTATAGTTGTACAATTACTAAAATATTAAGTTGTTCAGACCATCAGCAGAAGCAACAGTCCTTTCATGAAACAAACAATATGACCCATCTATGTACCGATGTTGTCTAAAAAGGTCCTTTCCATATACTTGTTAAACCCAAAATGTGGAAAATAAATAAATTGGAGGAGAAAATTTAAACCAAAGTCCAAATTACAAACAAAGAGTTCTGATAATTCAAATGTTGTCAGTGGACTTTGACTTAAAAATTAAAATCCAGACACTAGTTGGTGAAAGCAAGCAAAACTATATCAGAGCTGTTATAGACACTGTTAGACATAGTTCAACTATTTCACCTGCTTATTTCTCAAGTTTCAACATTTTGAGGGGCTTCTTGTCGTCTACACCTGGCAAGCAATGTCCAATTTTTATCACTTCTGTCTCTTCAGCATCAAATAGAAAGAGTAGAAGACATATAGCATTTAGCACACAATAAGTGCCTCGCTACCGCTAAGTGCAATTATTCCAAACCTACATTAAGAGTTCCTTGATCAGAATTATGCCGTTCACTGTTAAATTCAAATAGAATTCGAAACACATATCTTCAATTACAGTTACATATAATAATATCCTAAATGCCTTCTATTACATCCATTTGCACAACAAAAACTTTTTCTACAAGTCTTTTAACATTTTCACATGAAAGTCTAAAGGCACGTATTTCACAATGCAGCAATGCTTTCTTTTTTTTGTTCCTTTTCTTTTGCTTTCAGTATATTCTTTCCAACAAGTGATCACAGTTTCATATTCATATATCAATTTTCAAAACTTCTAGTCCTAAATTTCAAACACAATTCCAATTCAAAATTCAAAAAACAACTAAAAAAACTCTTAAAAGAAATAAATAAACAAATAAATTCCGGCATGCTTTGCCGACAAACTCATTCCCTATACCAACACTTGAAATGAACAATATACATATATATATATATTATATACTTATATTCATGTACATCGATATGCATCCACAACAACTAATAACAGAGCAAGAGAAAGAAAATACAAGAACAGTGATGCGATCGGCCACCTCAATTTCCAATTTCTACATTCCAGCCATGAAAATCAAGCTCCAAAACCTCCATAACCATTAACGAAATCATCAAAATCTCAAGCAATTCACAAAGAACAAAGCTTCCGAGAAAAGCAAAAAATCAAAAAATTCAAAGAAAACAAAACGAAGAAGAAGAAGTGAGTAAGCAGAGCAGTGAGAGAAACTTTACCGTTTGGTTGGCAAGAAAAACAGAAAGTAAAATAGCGACACACTGGAGAAGAATTCAACTGAATCTAAACCAAACCAAACGAAGCTTCCTTCTCTTCACTCTCTCTCTCTCTCTCTAGTTTCTCTCTCTAGCTGTGAGAAACTTTCTGAATCGTCGTTGAGTCAGAAAATGGTTTCCGCTTTGTCTCTTTGCTTTTGATTCGCTTTTTCTCTTTTCGTAATATATATATTTTTTAATATATTTAGATTAAGAGAGAGAAAGGAGAGAGAGAGAGGGGGAGGGGTGGAAGAGGCCAGTGTGTATATGGGAGAGTGAGAGAGAGAGGGAGAGAGTCCCTACGAGTCCAAGCTACGTCTGCATAGCTGGACTTCAGTGGATATTATACGCGTGTAACTCTTACGTATCATTGGGCATTCTTTTAACGACTTTGCCCTTTTCTTTCACATATATTACCGTTTGCCCTTCGTCGTTAAATACCTGCTCTCTTTTTTTTAAAAAAAAAATGCATATATTTTTCGGATAAAATAATTAGGATGGATCATGGATGGATGTACATGTCTTCAACTTTTTTTTTCTTTTTTTTAGGTGACGTGTGATACGAGTAACTAACACCATGAATACTCATACGTTGGTATTATTATATGAGAAAATTACGAATCACACATGTAGTTCCATTTTTTCCACTCTTTAATTATCGTATAAGAAGTTACTTATTCAAGTTACAAAATTTAAATAGCTATGTTGAAATTTCTAGAACCATACAAACAAGTAGTGATTGTGGACACCAATTTTTGTACCAAAAGTTACGAAAACTAATATAATGTCATTTTAAATCATATATTATCTCAAAATAGGACCATTAGTATTTAAAATAGTGATTATTTTGTACAATTAAAAAATTTTCAAATTGATTGGTTTTAAGTATTACTACAAAAAATATTGTCTCTAGAAATACATTTATAGCACGCACCAATATAACAATATCAAAAGTGATACCAAATGTCCAAGATGGATGACATAAGTTGACTTGGCCAAAACAATACGGTTTTATATTAATATTTAGGTTATTTTTTCTAAAAGAACATGGGAAGGTTAGTTGGCAAAACGAAGGGGATGACTAAAAAGTTCAGATTTTTTTATTTTTTAATTATTTTATTTTTTCGATTATTAGCCTGTATGGGTCATATAAAAAGTGATCTTGTGGTTATTCCATAACTAAGTGACTCTCGACTCACTAAGTTTAGAAGCACTATGTCACAACTCACAAAGTTATTAGGAGTGACTAACCAAGAGGCTTGATAGTCATTTAGTGGGTAACTATGTATGCACAGTTCACCTACTTAAATATAGTAAAAATTGCATAAATGTCAAAATTTAAAATTTAAAATTTTCAATTCATGACCAAAATAGCATAGGTGACCAAATTATTTCCTACGAAAAAAAAATTAAGAATTTGTTGTCACTTTAGTGTAGTGGATTCAATCTAACTAGTGTATTTGTGCACATCATTTGAAATTTGAAACTTGCTTACTTTTTATATTATAAATTTCTAAATTTGTGTAACAAAATACAGTCCTTGGACAATAATTAAAAGCCCAGAATTCAATAAGAGATTGAATTATAAAAGAATAGAGAGATATAAAATCAAATACCTTAAGATTAACTGTTTTTTTTTCCTCTTATAAATTAGTTATCGTTTTCCTTTTCTCTCTTAAAGAAAGCATGGTTTTAAAATTGTCATGTCGTTCTCATATTTGAATAACTAGCAATAAACTTTTCAATAGAAACTTTAGATTATGGTTTTGGTAAAGGAGTCACCGCTCATCCAAATTTTTTCAATACACACTAATATGTGTTTAGTAAATTGTCATGTTCAAATTGTAAAATACACTTTGTTTTTATGTAAAAAGATGAAATAATATTTTTTTAAAGTTAACTCAATTACAACATTCATTAGCATAAAACAATTTTAAATAGTTTTTAGGACACCTAAGATTATTCTTGGTAAAATTTCAAAACTTCACTGATAATTTATTATCAAATGTGTACGAAAGTCAATAAGCAAACGAAATTTTGTTCTTTAATTGGTTGGTCATACTTTAAACTAGATAATCAACTATATGCTAGGACTTAAACCTAATCATGCATCTAGCAGGTACCTAGTACATCAACACCCTTAGGTTCTGGTAAATTTGAACAGTTGAACTCGAACTAAAGGATTTTCGTTTATAAGAAAATATAAATGAAGATGAAGTAATTAAAAGGTAAACATAAAATTTAATAGTAATAATCAATATGAACAAGGGTAAAACTGATATTTGAGGAGTGAAAAGGGGGTATTTGCGTACTGCTACTCGTATAATAATCCCAACCGTTTTCATTCCCTCTTTCCCTGAGCATGTGGGTCCCGTGTACCGCTCCCAGTTGTATAGCTCTGATCTCGATGTCCAAACCTGGTGCTTAGCGTTTGATTTAGCCAAAAAAACGCAATTACGGGCATCCCATGAAAGCACGTGCTCGGTCACGTGACATCGGAATGGACATATTTTCTTTTCTTTTCTTTTTAATCCTCTTGTTTAAACGCTTTTGCCTTTTATAATTTAAATTAACACCCGTGCTGAGATCAGTGGTGAAGCCAAAACTAAATAATTTCAGTCCAACTACTAATTGGGCCACATGTTAGATGCGAAAATAAGGACGAAAAGAAACTAATAATAACGAATTGGAAATACCAAAGACAGAAAGTTTACCGATACCAATTTGAAGTGAACACATAAATATTGAACTTTTCAAAGTTTATATGCAATTATTTACCCATGGTGGCTCGGCCATGTCAATATGCATGTTGTCCACAGTACACCCATTTGCATGTCAGAGTTTATTTTGAGAGAGAAAATAAATATAAAAAAAATAGTCAACCTTTCATTGTTACTACGTCTAAAAATTTGTTCCCTAGCTACTATAAACACCATAAATCACCTTTTACTAGTTTCAATTCTATACATAGAACATTTCCAGCAAAAAGAATAATTCTATACATAGAATACATTTTTTTCACTCCTCAGTTTGTCAACCGGATAAAATTTTCCACTTTTGTATTTTTTTTTTAATGTCAAAGTACCTTGGTCAAACATTCAAATTATCCATGAAACCTACAACTAAGCAATGCTTCATTTTATTTTCAAAAACTCAAATAAATTTCAAAGAAAAAAATTAAGTGCTTAGGTATAGGGTTTAGAAGGTACTATGACTTTCCCTCGAAAATATATATATATATATATATTTCAAGCAAAAAAAAATATATATATATATATATACTGTGTCTATTTAATTAATTTGATTAATGGTAATAATGTCACTTCATAAAGTAATTTTAACCAAATTTAACTCATGCGATACTATTGAATTGTGATATGATTTTGCAAACTACAGGGATATATTTGGATTCCAAATATACCGGATTGAAAATGGTATTTTGCTAAAAACACAAGATATATTTTGGTATTTACGCATAACTCAATAATATGTCTCATTATTGTTATTATTTACTATTATTGAAAGCATATATGCCTCATTATTTGGTTTAGCAGTAACAATATTGATAGCAAATTCCCAATTGCTTCAGTTCACCATATTTTATCAAAAGTATTTGGCTCATTCAAGGAGATCAGGAAGAGCACTAATAAGAAATGACCTTTTTCTCCACCTCATTTTCCTATTTAATAAATATCCTTTTTATTATCACTTTTGTAAATGATTGTTTTTTCAGTTGATCAATTTTTTGTATATCAGTTTTATTAGTATATCGATTTTATATCAGTACAACAATTTCAGTGTATTAGTGTATCAATTTCATATCAGTATATCGATTATTGTGTATTAGTATATAAATTTTATATTAAGTTTATCAATATATAAGTCTCATTTTAATAAACTAATATAAGTATATAGAAACTGATACATTTTATCCTTTTTGGATAAACTCGCCCATTTTGCAAATTTTTTTAATAAATTTGTCATTTTTTAATTGTGTTTTAAAATTGGCCATTTATTAAACCTGAACCCAAAATTTGGTCATTTAACAAAGAAGCCCGATCTGATTCACCCAACAAAAAATTCGGAATTTTCTTTTTGGAAGAGGGGAATTAAGTTCCAATTCCTAATAGATAATTTTAATGCTCTAATTTATCCTTTAAAAGTAAATTAAAAAATGATGATGTTACTTTTTTTTTTTTTTTTGAAATGATGATGATGTTACTTTTGTAATCAACTTATTTTCATTTATATTCTGTTACGACTCGCTTTTTCTGTAAGTCTACTGTAATGATTATCAGTGAAATCTTTTGTACTCTCTATTTATTTTGAATTAGTAAAAAGAGTAATTTTTTTGAGAATAGTATAGCGCACATAAGTTGACGAGAATTAATTCTGTGAATTTTGGGAAAAAATCATAACTTCGTTAGAAATCGGAAACCAAAGCCCTAGTTTCAGGGAAACAAGAATTTTGTGCAATTTTTCGAGCAAAGTCCTATATTTCATTTAAAATTTAACCTACCTCTAGTTTTGTTTTTAAACGGAATAATTATGTTATTAAAGTTGATTTTTGAGGAAAAATGGCAATTGGACATACGGGATGCATTGAGCAAACCAAATCTCAATTTAGGGGCATTTTTGTCTTTTAGTACGAATTATGGAATTTTGTTAATTTGAGGTGACTAAAGCGTTTAGAATAGCAGTTAAGACCATCTCCAATGCATTATACTAAAAAAAGTATACTAAATGATAGATTTAACATGATATGTTAAATATAACATAAACTTTTTGAGTTTTGCTCCACTATATACATGCTAAAAGAAACGCTATTTTGTATTTTAAATATAATTTTTATTTTTAAAATATCTTTTTCTACTTATTATTTTGTCATCTAATTACTCATTATGAAAATTAACTTCTCCTACCAATTTACATTTACTCATATTCTAAATAGATAAACAAAATGATCAATGCAAAAAAAAAAAGATTGTAAATAAAATTTTACTTTATTAATAATTTTAATTGATAATAATTTCGTAAGGATAAACTTGTGAATAAAATTTAATAAAAAATACATATACGCATACATTAAATTTGACAACATTGTGAACAATATAACTATTTTATAGTAAAAATAATAGCAATATTGTAAATTATATCATATACTATAATTTAGCATGTGCTATTTTTTGTGCTATATTTAGCACAAGACATAGCATATACTAACAATTATATCAAATATAAAATACCATTGGAGAGCTATTTTTTAGTCGAATGCTAAAATTTAGCAATGACATGACATATAGCACACCTATTGAAGATGCTCTAAGTCATGTATTTTAAGATTGGTAAAATTCACGAATTAAAATAAATAAATAGTGAGATTGTAAAGGAAATAGAGCAAAATCTTAGAAAAAGTTAGAAATGATATTTTATTTATGCATAAGAGTTGATTTCTAGAGAATATTTCATTAAGAAATCTTATAAATGAAAAAGAATGGACCAATGAGAAGTTGAGAAAGTGGAGGGGAAACTATTAAACAATTTACAAAAAAAAAATTCAAAATAATGACAAGTAGCAAATTCAAGTAGACATCCGTAAAACAAATGGTCATTTGGCATTATTATAGAGACTCAAAAGGAGCTGAAATTCCTCATCTATGTGCAAAAATAGGAGTCTAAGGACCAAAGCCTTGGTCACAACTCCAATTGCATGCATTTTTTTTTCTTCTTTTAATTTCAAATTTTCTTAAATTTCTCTCTCTCTCTCTCTCTCTCTCTCTCTCTCTCTCTCTCTTTTATTTATTTATTTATTTTTTGTCTTAACCAAAACATAGACGGCTCCTAATCTTAATTTCTCTTCCTGCAATCTTTCATATTTTTTCACAAAAATAATCCTTAGAGCAATTAGTTTAACATAAGTGAGAATTAGAGGTATCTACTAAGTGAAGATTTTCTATGCAAAGTTGATTTTGAAGAGTTCTAAAGGAATGGAACTTAAGTTTTTGGTTTATGTTCTTGAGTTATAGTTTGGATGATCTTGATAGTGGTTCTCTCTTGTTATGATGAAGTTTAAAAGACAAAAGGTGAATCTTGGTAGGACAGCTTGATCAAGAAGAGAAGAGATATCCTCTTTGGAGAAGCGAAGGTAAATATTCAATTTTTTTTTTTTTGATGATTTCTTAAGTTTGATGATCATTTGAGGACAGGTCATATCATGTAATAAGTGTAGATGAGTTATACTTATGGTGATTATTTTTTATGCTGGATGATAATACCTAGTACTTGTTAGGAGTCATGCACATTAGATACGAGCCTTAGAATGTTTAAATAATCAAAGCTGATAGTGGTTAGAACTAGAAAATACCTCGAACACAATCTGCCCGAATTTCAAAAATGGATTTTTATGATGGTTTTGATGAATTTTCAAGTGATCTCTGAGTCTAGATTTCAAAAAAATTCTGTATGTGTTTAAAATCAAAAGTTAGGTCATTCAAGTTTTTGATGAATGAGTTACATCCTAAAGAGTGCCGAGATGTCAAAACTACTGTTTTTGAGTTTCTAACAACAATAAAATGCCTTAACTTTGAAAAATTTTCCCTTTTTTTTTACAATATATGGGCGGCACCTTTTCTGCAAACATTGATCACGGTGGCATCAATTGATGCCACCAATGTTGAATCAAAATATGCGGCTTAACAGCCGCATATATTGACCATATTCTCCTACTTGAAGACGTTGATTTTAATCATGTCTTCACACTTGATAAATCTCTCTTTTCTTTCCTTATCAATTCTTCATGCTGCTTACGTTTCTGCTAGGCCATATAAGGATCTACACTATTGGAACTTGTCAGTGTTGATTGGTTTGGTTAAAGCATCTGCTAGGTTCTCCTTTGTGTGAATCTTCTTTATGTCTACACTTTCATCTTCTACTACTTCTCGACTAAAGTGATATTGAATGCCAATGTGCTTTGTCCTGGAATGAAAGGCTGGATTCCTTGCAATGTGCAAGGCACTTTGACTGTCACAAAACAGAGTAACTCTAATAACTTTTGAACCCAAATAGCTTCTTTGCAAGCTTGTGTAGCTGCCATGTATTCTGCTTCTGTTGTAGATAAAGTCACAACAGTTTGTAGTTTCGAAACCCAGCTTACAGCTCCTTCTGCAAGAGTGAACACATAGCTTATAATAGATTTTCATTTGCCAAGATCACCCACAAAATCTGAATCAACATATCCTCTGACAGTAAATTCTGATCCTCCGTAACATAATGCAGCATCTGAGATTCCTTTGATGTACCTCAGAATTCTCTTCACAGCATTCCAATGTTCTCTACCAGGATTCGCCATATATCGACTAACCGCTCCCACTGCTTGTGTAATGTCTGGTCTTTTACATATCATAGTGAACATTAGGCTTCCCACCGCTGATGCATACGGTACTCGAGACATCTCCATTCTCTCTGCTTCATTGCTAGGACACATCTCGGAAGATAACTTGAAGTTAACAGGAAGTGAGGTAGAAATTGGCTTACAATCTTGCATATTGAAGCGTCGCAAGATTTTCTTCAAATAATTTTTCTGAGAAAGCCAAATCTTCTTGTTACCTCTACCTCGGTGAATTTGTATCCCTAGAATCTTGTTTGCTGGTCCCAAGTCCTTCATATCAAACTCCCTAGCCAACTGTACCTTCAATTCTTAGACTCTGCCTTTGTTGGGGCCCACTACCAACATGTCGTCCACGTACAATAATAAGATAATAAAATCACTATCTTCATCAAACTTCCTAAAGTATGTGCAGTGGTCTGAACTGAGTCTGCTGTACTTAAGGCTTATGATGAAGGAATCAAATCTCTTATACCAATACCTTGGCGCCTGTTTGAGACCGTATAAAGATTTGTTCAATCTGCAAACCAAGTCCTTCTTGCCTGTTTCAACAAAACCTTCTGGTTGGAGCATATAAATTTCTTCTTTAAGTTCTCCATGAAGAAAAGTAGTTTTCATATCTAGCTGCTCTAGATGTAGGTCAAACGTAGCACACATCGCCAGAACCACTCTAACTATTGTGAGTCGAACTACAGGTGAAAATATCTCGTTGAAGTCAATACCTTCTTTCTGAGCATATTCCTTTACCACCAATCTAGCACAATACCGCTCCACTTGATCATTACTATCTCGCTTGATCTTGTAGACCCATTTATTTCCAATGGCCTTCCTTCCTTGTGGTAGCGAAACAAGATCCCATGTCTTATTCTTGTGAAGGGCTTCAATCTCTTCTTGCATTGCTGTCATCCATAGGGATACATCTGGGCTTTTGATAGCCTCATAGAAAGTTGTTGGCTCTCCATCCTCTGTTAGAAGACAGTATGCAATGTTACTTTCAGTAACATAATCTGAGTGCCATGCCAGCGGTCTTCTCTCACAAGTTGACCAACGGATTTCAGGAGTCTCTTCCTCGACTGGTTCTTCTACTTTGTGCTCTAGTATTATCTTAGAAGAATTTGAATCTTCAGTATTCTTTTCTACTTGAACTGTAGTAGTTTCTGATCTGCTATCATCTCCCTTCTCTTGTAGTTTATTCTCTGCAAATATCACATCTCTACTGATGACAACTTTATGGGCAGTGGGATCCCATAAGCGATACCCCTTGACTCCATCAACATATCCCAAGAATACACATCTTTTGGAATTTGAATCCAGTTTTGTGATTTCTTGAGCGTTGTACATCACGTACACAGGACATCCAAACATATGTAAGTGAGAATAATCAGCTGGCTTACCAGTCCACATCTCCATTGGTGTCTTCAGATCAATCGCAGTTGATGGAGATCGATTGATCACATAAAAGGCGGTTTTGACTGCTTCTGCCCAGAATGTCTTAGGTAGACTTGCAGCTCTCAACATTGATCTTGTCCTTTCCAATAAGGTTCTGTTCATAAGCTCTGCCACCCCATTTTGTTGAGGAGTGTATACCACTATGAACTGCCTCTTAATACCTTCTTGTTGACAAAGGTGATCAAATTCATCGCTTGTATATTCTCCTCCATTGTCCATCCTCAAACACTTGATCTTTTCTCCAGATTCAAGCTCTATCCTCGCTTTGAATATTTTGAAGACTGAAAACACATCTGCCTTCCTCTTGATAGGATACATTCAACCTCTCCTGGAGTGATCATCAATAAAAGATATAAAGTATCTAACTCCTCCTAGGGACATCACCGGTGCTTGCCAAATATCAGAGTGAACCAAGTCTAGAACTTTTTTACTTCTGGAACTGGATATCCTAAACTTTAATCTATGCTGCTTGCTTGTGACACAATGCTCACAAAAGAGTAAAGATACCTTTATGAGACCAGGAAGCAACCTCCGTTCAGAAAGAATCTTCAAGCCTCGTTCTGACATATGGCCAAGCTTACGATGCCACATCATCGTTGATTCTTCTCCAGAATTTGTTGAAACAACCGATGCTTCTGCTTCCATCAGTATATCTCCTTTAAGTATGTATAGATTCACTGCGATTTTCTCTGCCTTCATTACTACAAGCGCGCCCTTCATGATCTTCATGATCCCATTCTCGGCACGAGTTTTGCAACCAAGGTTATCTAATTGTTCTAAAGACAATAAATTTTTCTTCATGCCCTTCACATGTCGCACCTCCTGAATAGTACGAATAGTGTCATCGTACATCTTCATCTTGATAGTGCCAATCCCAGCGATTTCTAAGGCATGATCGTTACCTATGAATACAGATCCTCCTGAGACAGGTCTGTATGTATGAAACCATTCCCTGTGAGAAGTCATGTGCCATGTTACTCCTGAATCTACTAAACAAACATCAGTGAGCTGCCTTCTGTCCTTAGAAACTGTTGCTGCTTCACTATACAGGATTTCTCCATCATCTGAAGTATTTGCAATATTTCCGTGAGCATTTGATGACTCAGGGTCCTTTCCTCTGGAATCTCCATTCTTCTTGAGTTGCCAACACTCCCTTTTGACGTGCCCTTTCTTGCCATAGTGATAACACTTGACATTTTTCTTATTTCTTGACTTTGATCTACCATGACTCTGACTCCCACTGAGGCTACGTTCCGTTGATCTTCCTCTCATCGTTAAAGCCTCTGTTTGCTGTGAACTTGCCAATCTGTCTTCCTTGTTCTTACGCCGATTTTCTTCTTCGAGAACAGTAGCTGTAAGATCGTTGAAAACTAGAATTGTAGCATTGCTAGTCATATTTATGATGAGTTGATCATACGAATCAGGTAGACTCTGAAGTAAGATTTCTGCACGTTCATTATCATCTATTTTATACACTATAGCTGTGAGCTGTGAAAATAGAGTGTTGAGGGTATTGATGTGATCAGTCACCTTTGTTGATTCCGCCATCCAAAGGGTGTAAAGCCTTCTCTTCAAGAAAATTTTGTTGTAAAGCGACTTAGCCTGATACAAATTTGTCAGTGTATCCCATATCTCCTTGTCTGACTTCTTCTCCTCAATGCTCAACAGGACTTCATCTGCTAATGCCTGATGTAAGTTAGCGACAGCATTGCCATCCATCTCGTCCCATCTTTTATCATCAGTAATCTCAGCATGCCTTTCCCCAATTACTGCTAGGTAATTATCTTTTCTCAAGATTGCCTTTATCTTTATTTTCCACAGCGAGATTTTGCTCTCATTAAACTTCTCAATATCGAATTTTGCCGCCATTTTTATTCACCATGATTTGTTCAGTTACTACCGTCTCACTGTATGTGAACAGTACCGTATATGTGAATAGTACTGTATATGTGAACAGCACTGTATACGTGAATAGTACCGTATATGTGAACACTACTCCAACCAATGGCTCTGGTACCACTGTTAGGAGATCGGCTTTGCGGAAGCGACAACACACAGCTAAAATACGATTTGAGAAAATTTAAGTAAAATGAAAAAGATAAAGCACACAAAAGATTTAATGTGGTTCACCCAATTTAGGCTACGTCTACGGACAAGGCTGTGAAGAAATTCACTATGAAAAGGAGATTACAATTCACTTCTCTCTAAATACAAGGAGAGTACAAATGAATCTCTCTCTCTTGAAATAGGAGAAAACACTCTCTCTAAACAAATTAGGAGAAAACTAAAGTTGGACACTAAGAATAATTCCTAGGTTGAACTCTCTCTTAAGG
Organism: Trema orientale; assembly: GCA_002914845.1. Lineage (NCBI taxonomy): Eukaryota > Viridiplantae > Streptophyta > Magnoliopsida > Rosales > Cannabaceae > Trema > Trema orientale. The sequence goes on along the minus strand of JXTC01000518.1, from coordinate 49,603 downwards.
AGAGAAGAAAATGTTTTGAATGGGATGATCATAAAGGAGGAGGGGGGGTATTTCTAGGTGAACCCCTCCTCTCCTCCATTCTTCCCCTTTTTTTTTATAACATATAGGCGGCACCTCGGCACCTAAAAGGTGCCGCAAACATTAATCACGGCGGCGGCGGCATCAATTGATGCCGCCAATATTGAATCAAAATATGCAGCTTAACAACCGCATATATTGACCACAAAATTACCTTAAAAATCTTAGTTTGACTTGAAATTTTTATGATGTAAAGTAGACATATAATAGTTTCCAGAATGGTATAAAATGTGAAAAATGAACTTAAAATGAATATAGGGTGAGCTCTACAAATTGGATCACTAAACTATTTTTGTAATTTGGGTGTGAGTTTTGCATATTTTAACCAAGTAAAGAAATTTTTGTTATTTTTCTTAAAAACTAGATTAAAAATGGGTTCTAATAGCTTAAGAAAAATGATAATTTTTGACATTTGAGGTAAAATACTAAGAATTGATTTTTGAAAGCTTTCGAACTAAGTGAACAAAGTTTTAGAAATGGACAAAAATGATAGTAATAGTAGAATTTTGGGAAAACTTTAATCATTTTCCTTAAAAATACATTTAAAAAAGAACCAACCGTTTAAGAATTTATTGAAACCGAGTGTCGGTAAACATTTTAAAATTTCTGCAAAATCAGCCGTCAAAAAGGAATTTTACAAGGGACGGTGTTGGGATTTGTTTCGAAATGGCCAAGATTGTTTTTAAACCTAGAAATCAAGTTGTGGAAATGGTAAAATGATTTTATGTAAAAGTATGTTAGAGTGCAAGTTTACCCGGTAATGCAATTTTCGATAAAATTACATTTAAAAAAAAAAAAAAGACGTAAACGGTTTTTTTAATTACGAAGATAATATTTTAGTTATAAATTTGGTTCAGACTCTGTTTGTTTTATAGATACTTTGCTAATGAAAATATTTTTACTGTGATTATTTATATATAAAGTAAAGTTTTTGAAAAGTCGTATTTTTTAAGTCCTTATAAGTAGTGTCTCTTTTCGCTATATTTATTGTAAAACTTGTGTTTTAAATGGAGGTGGGAGGGATGCTACACATTCCCTAAAAAAAAAAAAAAAACAAATTGAAAAGTAAACAAAAAGTGTACTTTTGTAATCAAATTGTTTTGATTTTATTCATTAATTTAGTAAATAAGAGAATGAGAATTAAGTTGCCCCTCATTCTAGTTCCTAAGTATAGTAGTTAGACATAATAAATGAATCCTTAAATTCCAATTCTTTTACGTTTATTTTTTCTAATTCATGAATAACTTGATTATGATTACTTTCAATTACATATTAGTAAATGTATCACAAGTTTCCTATATATTACTCAAAGAATGAAGCCAACGAACTTCAAGGAAATTTGATAGTGAAATTTTGAAGTTTTGAAAATTCCTTAGTGAATGTCATCCTTTGAAATTAAAAGAAAAATTCCATGGTCGATGACCACATATTAAATTTTGAGGACGTTTTGGAATTTAGAGAACTCTGGGGTAAAAGTTTGAGATTTTTTAGGTGAGTGACACATTTGAAATTTTTAGGCATTTGGCTTGATTTGGGATTACATGGGGACTATTCATGGGCATTTTATGAAGAGGCATAGAGCAAAATAGTCGAAGTTTGAGCTTCTCTTTAATAATGTCCATTTTTAAAACATTATAGCAAAATAATGGAAATATCAATTTTAGTATAAAATATATCATATATATACTGAATATAAAAATTATAACGATATATAAATTGACATAGTAATATATTGATAAACGACCATTTATCAAAGAGATAAAATGACATGGCCATTTAGCGAAGAGATGAAAAAAACAGGCTATTTCATTAAAATGAAATATAAAAAAAAAAATAAACAAACAGATATCATATATCTCTACTATATATACTAAGTGTGGATAAGCAGTTCTTCGTCCAATTCTTTTTTCATTTATATTCATTCTCTTTTTAGATATTTCCTTTATTAGTTTTAATAAATTTAAATAACTTATTATTATGTAGGGCTATATTGGTATTTTCACATTTTTTTCTTTTTTTTTTTTAATTATAAAAACACGTGTTGCCATTTGGGCTTCAGACTTAACATGCTACATTACCTGTATTCCATAATACAAGTGTAATCCTAAAATTTAGCATATGAACTTATAGATGAAAATGATCACTAAGTCAGTTTAATTTGGACGGTTTAATTTGGGCCTTTGGTGGGCTGGCTTGAGGCCATTGTTTTATCACTTTTCGTTTTGTTTTAATTGACATGTACTAAAGAGTGTATTTTATTGCGTTAATTATGAGAAATTTAGGTGGATGACCAAAATTTTTAATTTGATTAAGTAGATGTCTATTTTTAAAATTTTATAGCTAAATGTCCAGGTAGATATATTTTTACACTTGGTAGATACACAGATCTACCAATTTTAGTTACTGTTCTGAAATGCACTGGGTATATAATAAAATTTTACACTTGGTATATATGCATATATACCGGACATTTTGCTATAACTTTTGACAAAGGGACATTTACTGAAATTAGGCCCAAAATTTGGTCATATTTCTATAAGCCCCATTATTATTTACCTTTGTTAGTAGATTTGCCCATCCAGAATATTTTTTTCGTATTATTTGAAAGTTATGTTTGATCACTTGAGCTGCTTTTTGAAAAGAAAATTTTCTTTAAAAAGTTACTTTTTTTTTCTTTTGAGTGATCTTTAAAAAATTATTTAGAACTCAATTTACTTGTGATAAGTCTGAAACTGACTTTGGACGATCTGTATGTATATATATTTTCTTTTACTTTCCAACCTGCATATATTTGAACCTATTGTGTGATTCTCTCTGAGAAAACTACTCATAATCTTCTTCTTACCTATTGTGTGATTCTCTCTGAGAAAACTACTCATAATCTTCTTCTTTCTTGAGACTCATCTTTTTTAGCCTCTAACTCAGTCTGGACTAGTCTTTCTTTCGTCTTTTTTCATTCATATCCATTCTCTTTTTAGGTATTTTTTTATTAGTTTTAACAAATTTAAATAACTTAATATTATGTAGGGCTATATTGGCACTTTCACATTTTTTTTTCTTTTTTTTAATTATAAAAACGCGTGTTGCCATTTGTGCTTCAGACTTTACGTGCCACATTGCTTGTCTTTAATTTCATAATACACGTGTAATCCTAAAATTTAGTATGTGAACCTATAGATGAAAATGATCACTAAGTCGGTTTAATTTGAGCCTTTGGTGGGCTAGCTTGATGCCATTGTTTTATCACTTTTCGTTTTGTTTTAATTGATATGTACTAAAGAGAGTATTTTATTGCATTACTATTTACCTTTATTAGTAGATTTGCCCATCCAAAATATTTTTTTCGCATTATTTGAAGGTTATGTTTGATCACTTGAGTTGCTTTTTGAAAAGAAAATTTTCTTTAAAAAATTTTTTTTTTTTTTATTTTGAGTGATCTTTAAAAAATTATTTAGAACTCAATTTACTTTGTGATAAGCCTGAAATTGGCTTTGGACGATCTGTATATGTATATATTTTCTTGCACTTTTTAACCCGTACATATCTGAACCCGTTGTGTGATTCTCTCTGAGAAAACTACTCATAATCTTCTTATTCCTTGAGACTCATCTTTTTCAGCCTCTAACTGGACTAGACTCTCCTCCATCTAAAATCATAATATGTATGTATGTATATATATGTATATATAAATATATTTGATAAAAAAAAATGTCTTCGCCAGGTGAATGCCTGGATATGGACTTGATGAAACGGTAATATATTTTTAAAATTGTTTGGCATTTTTATTTATTTATTGTTCATTTTCATTTGATTGTTAGTACAAAATTAGGATCACGAGTGATTACAAGGTGGAGATGATCAATGATGCAATCCAAGAGTTTTGTATGGATTTTTATGGACCTAAAGAGAGTAAATCATCAATATCCATTTTTTAATTTCACCGTTTTCTTATGATTTTCCACTTTCTTTGTGTTTATTTGAGCTTATTTTGGTATTTTCTTTCTGGGTTTTCATCTTTTTTATCTGTATGTCTATGTATCTATTTTTTTTTTTAATTGGTTACTATGTGAAAAAGGTTTAAGGTTTGGATAAGCATATAGTTAAAAAATTGCTGACTTTTTGTTTATTCTATGAGAATAGAAGTGAACTTACAACGTTCTTTTTTTGTCTTACTCTTTTTCAATTGGATATTTTCATTTATCCTTTTAAACCTAGCTTATATATGATTTGTGTAGTTCCCATTTGAAAGTTAAGGCTTAGTAATTACATCAATTCTGAAAAGCTACATAAAACCATCTTTTTTTTTTTTGGTTTCTGAATGTGTCAAGAAAATGATAAGTCAATTAATCATTGTTGAGCTTGTTCCAATGAATTTAGTTAACCTTAATAGTACTCTTTTTTAGATATTGCCAAACAAGAAAGGTTTTGATATAATTTCTTGTTTTGACAGTACAAGTAAAAATCAAAACTCTAGAATTATAATTTCTAATTACTGTAAAACACCTCAAAGCATATTCTAAATCATCACCTGCCTTGCACGTGCTACTTTCTTACTAGTTATATATACTAATCGTGAATAAGCAGCTCATCATCCATCTTTTTTTTTTTTCAATTATAACATTAACTTTTTTACATTTTCCTTTTTGGATTTTAATAAAAATTAAGTAACTTATTGGTTTTAGAGAGGCATACTAGACAATTGTATTTTTTTTCCTTATATATCCTAAATCTTAAGGTTAATTTCGTAATTTTAAATTTTACACAAATTCTTTATACATGCTTAGATAAACGTGTGTCTATATTCTAATACGTGTTAACCGATATGTACATTCTTTTTATTTTATTATTTTTTTAGGAAAAACTGCACGCTTTTTATAAGCTTACAATAAAATATACATTTTTAGTAATGGCTTTGGAAAGCCATGTAATAGATACCAACCGTTAAGAGTGTACAATTATATTTGTTTCAGCCACTTTGGCCCATTTTTCTACGCTCATGTTCATCTAATTTAGCTTTCTGGTTCACCCTTATCTTTTTCCTCTCTCTTTTTGACCTATCAAATGCAACTGGGCAATTTTACACTGAGATGATAGTTCGTTTCGTACTTTTACTGGACCTAAGGTCATTGTGATACTGATCTTAGACGTCAATTTAATCTTGATCCGTGTTTAAAACATTTTGACCCTATCTCATCATTATCATATATATGTCTGACTGATTAATTTTTTTCAATTTACTTATTTCACATGAATGACAAGTACTATTATGTTTGTGAAGTATAATAGTCATTGGACGAAAATAATATTTACACTAATTGTGAAAGTATGTATGTTTTGCTTCCTACTAACTTATCATATGTTCGTTTGTTAGAGATATTCTATGAGGCATTTGGGTTGAAACCTAAAAGTCATACGTTACAGATTAATTACATATTTGATCTGTTGGGTCAAGAACAACTTGACATGTCAGGTCAATAACTCCTTGACCATGGGTAATAAACAAGTTCTTTACCATAGAACCATTATTGCCTACTTGTCAACATAATTTGACCTGTGATAAGGTCAATAAAAATTTGACCAAAAGTCAAGAACCATTTGGCTTAATGTTAAGTATAATTTGACTTGAAGTCAAGAATAATTTGACCTTAACTCTTTTTTTATATATTTGACCTGAAGTTTAGTCATATTACAAAATTTTAGGATATAATGATAGGTGTGCCAATAACACAATAAGTACCATTCAAATAGTATAAAATACATCAAACTTGTAAAAAAATATGACTTGTATACAAAAAATGTCCATATCTTCATTATGACTTGTATACAAAAAATGTCCATATCTTCATTCTTCCATCTTCTTAAATGGAGGAGTCTTCTATGTCAGTTGTTTCTACATTTTCATTCTTCTTCATTAGATGATAATAGAATTCATACGAAAGCTTGTAATGAAAGTATTTTATCCTTTTTGGAGTAACCATGGATATTGACTTGTCACATATAAAGAAGTCCGTGTACTTGATGATAAACATAAAAACAATCCACCCATTAAGTTAAAACAATTTGACTAGTAAGTAGTGACTCAAAAAAATTATTACTTCCAAAGTCAAAAATGATTTTGACACCATATCAAAACATTTTGACTGCATGTCAAAGTATTCTGACCTTTGTCCAAATTAGTACCTATATCGCATTTATCTCATGATCATCTCCAAAATTCATTACAGCTTAAATCAAGTTTTTGCTCTTAGGTCAAGAGCTTATTAACTTCTGCTGCTCTTGTATTAATAGCAAAAAAGTTTTGATTAGAGGTCAAGAAGCTTTTGACTTCAGATCTAAATATGTTTGACTTGATCAAGAAACTCTCGACTTACGTCTAAGTTTATAAAATATTTGACTAGAAGTTAAGAAGCTCTTGACTTAAGGTAAATAATCAAAAAGTGTTTTCTTAAAATCAAGAAGCTTTTGATTTAAAGTCAAAAAATGTTTGACTTGAGGTTAAGAAGCTCTAACTTCACATCAATTTTTTTCCCCAAAATATAGATCATAAATTTTTTACCTTTCCTGAAATAGGAAAAAATAACTAATTTCCCCAAAAATAAAATTTTCCTCCAAATCAACACTCACATTTAGAATTTAAAATAAAAATATTTACTTTAATCTTACAAGAGGTTTGCTACCAAATAAAAGCTAATAACAAAATAGAATTTGTTAGAATTAACTCTATGAGATTGTACCCACGAGATTGTACTACCCAAATCAATAACCAAAACTCACAAATACGTTACTATCGATAAAAACATCATAGTATGTTATGTCATATGATTAATGTCAAAACAGAAGAAATATTTCCAAAAAAAAAACATATAAAGGACTCACCTTTGCTTTAACCCCACTTTTTCATGCTCGTTGCCCTTTAATTTTTTTTTTTTTTTTTTTTTNTTGCCATGGCTTTTGGACGAAGATACTGGCAACTACGAATGGGACTTCAATAGAACTATAGTGGTAGGGGTCTTCTAGGTGGTCTCCTTCCCCTTGCCCTGACTTTGGTAAGATCAAGTCTTTGCATTTCGCCTTAAACCAAAGAAAATAGAGGTTGATGGAGAGTTTATGAGAAGCAGAAAAAGATTTGTATGGAATTATAGGAGGATTTTTAGCCACATTTCAGGATTTAGAGGGTGATTTGTGGTGGTTTTGTAGGGTTTTTCCCCAAGTTCTCTCTCTATTTGATTTTCAAAAAGTGAAGTGAGAGATTTTTGTGAAGTAATGTGAGGAGTGGATGGGAGTTGTACTATCAGCAGAGGGATATCATATCGGCACAGGAGTATATATATGTCTTTGTACTAGCGTGGAGCCCAAATTTAACTCCTTAAAATACTCATTCCAATTCATAGTCCCAAAATTTTCTCAAAAAAAAAAAAAATTCATAGTCCCAAAAAGGTCCAAACGATGTCAAATACTCCTATCCTTGTCCTTTTCTCATCTTTGTGCCATTTGGGCTTTGTTGGCCTAATAACTCATCATCCATTGCGAGAAAAAGACATGAATAGGATTAGTAGAGCTCTATTTGACGGTTTTAGGACCAGTTTGTTAAATAAGGTTTTTAAGGAGTAAAAAATAGGGCCCACAAGAGTTAAATGACTAAAATTGCCCCCAGCCTAACCCCAAACATAACCTGACATAACCTTACTTGAATGTGACATATCTCCACATTTTTCTATAAAACTCATCTCTCTATCCTCTCTCACCATTTCTCTCTCTTATCTCTATTTCTTCTGAAAATAAACCTATCAAACCTGAATTCAAAACCACCTAAAAATCTCTCAAAACCACCTTATGCTCAATATCATCTCTGCTTGCCTCTCTATTTTCTTCATTTTTTTTTCTCAGTGAACTTTGAAACATCTGTAATGGCTAAAACTTGTTCAATCGAAAGTAAAAAGTCGTCCTCTATGAAAATTCCAGCGTCGAAATCGTTGGAAAGAAAGAGAAATACACCGTTAAAGTCACCGATAAAGACTCTAGTGCCGAAGCTTGATATCCCAGACGAAAATCCAGTCGATTTGAAGGGGAAAGTGGTGAATATTAGTTCAATAGAGGAATAAAATGTTGGTTTTGTATTTAATAACAAAATCTTTTTTTTTTTTAAGATTGTATGTCAAGAAAAAGTCTATCTTGACTTCATCGACTGATATAATTTCTGATTTTGGTGAAAATTTTCTCCTTTTTGGGATTTTGTTGGTAGTATTATTGCTAGTTTGGTATGGGTATTTGTTGTTAGTCATTAATGTACAGACTTTGACCTGTGTTGGTTTTGTTGATGGTGGTTATGGATTGAATTCGTGTTAGGTATTCTTTATTTTTATCCTGCATAAAGGTCAAGATGATCTTGACTCAAGCCAAGTGATTCTTGACCATAGTCAAGATCTTCTTGACCTAGGGTCATATATCACTTGACTCTCACTTAATATTATTGCTTTATTTAACTTTATATTCTGCTATTGTTTAGCTGGGACTATAATATGTTTGTCATTAAGTATGCTGAGTTTCTGATGTCTGACAAGCGAATCACATATGTCACTGCAGAAAGGATAGAATAGTTCCGTCATAAGCTTGTATGTGAGTTGTATTATCATGCATTATAGAAATATAAGAACTATACCGAAACTGACTGACAGGAGTGACCCAATTTAGAGAAGTAAAGATAATATTTTATTTTAGTTGTAGTTCAAACAATTACTTTTTTTTTTTGACTTGTGGTTTCTATGGTTGTTGTATAATATCTAGTTTTTAGTAATATTTTTTGGCATATTTGATGACTATCATTTTGTCAAAACTCATCTATTTAGTAAATATTTCAGCAAAATTTAGCGCATTTGATAAAGACCTTATTTATTACTACAAGTCCAGCAAAACTTAACTCTATGTAGGGCTATCTTGACTTTAAGTCAAATATTACTTGACTCAAGGCCAAGAACTTTTTCGAATTGACAAGCATATAAAATTGTATTCAATTTTTCGATATAAAGATATTGTGACCCCAGTCAAAAATATCTTAACATGGGGATCAATACGTTCTTGACCTAATTAATGAATTGAAAAATAAAATATAATAAAGTTTTTGACCCCAAACAACAAAATCTTGACATGAGGTCAGTAAGTTTCAATTTATAAATTTAAGACCACATCAAATATAACATCATGGCCAAATTTCATATACACATTTCATGACCCCTATTGAAAATGTTGTTGACTCTAAGTCAAGCACTTCTTTCTTTTAGTCAATATCTTTTACACCTCAGATCAATAAAATCTTAAACCCAAGTCAATAATTTCTTGTCCCCATTTCAAGAATTGCTTAACCTCAAATCAGTAACTTCTTACCCCCAAGGCTAGGATACGCCTATTGAAGACTGAAACTTGAGTATTTTCACACAAATTAGACCTATAAATTTCTGTATATTATTTAATAGCTAAACTGCAATATGTTGCATGTCACCGGAATGCAAACATACGCATCAATGGGGAACTAATTGGTGATATAACGTCTACTTGGTCCTTACAGAAAAGTTCTCTTCCTTAACAAGCAAAATTCTACACTAAAAATGAACCATTGGTAAGGAAACCTGATTCTCCAATCGCAGATTCAGAGCATCAATGTTGGATATGCTACCGTGAGCTGTGGCATTTTGCACAATCGCCTCTATCTGAGTGTCCACAAGAAGAAAATACATTAGATTCGAAAATACATTTTTGGTTGAGAACTAATAATTGGCTCTATTTACAAAGATTTTGGATTTTCCCATAATGAGCAAATTATATTTCGGTCTTGTTTCTACTTTTCCAGTCATTTTAGATACAATTTTTAAATATTGGATCTTTCGTTATTTAAATCATGTATCTCCGTCACTTAAGTTACAAGAGTTTTTTGATTCAAAATTAGGATCCTTTTGTCCCATTCTTGTAAGACAGTCTAAAGATTCACTAATCGTATTACAAAGTAGAATTAGATTGCGGCAAGTCTATCTATTGTGCCTTGAATTGCCACAGCAAGAATACTTTTGCTTGACTGAGTCCTCACCAGTTGATTCAATATAATGTTGACCAAAGGTCAAGAGGATATTTACCTAAGGTCAAGTTAGTCTTGATCGTACGTCAACATCAATTTGACCTATCTCTTTAAGTCAATATAATATTGACCAAAGGTCAAGGGGTTCTTGACCTAAGGTCAAGTTAGTCTTGACCATATGTCAAGATCAGTTTGACCTACGCCGTCATAACGAGATCTACAAGACATTAAAAAGATGATGAATATATCCAAATATAGAATTTTTAGTATAATAATACCCAGATTAGTATTATGGTCCTCATTCAAATATTACTCACTCAATATCAACCATAACAAACTAATATTGAACAAAACTTCATTACTTACTTTCAAAATCCAAATAATTCCCTAATACAATCCTTACATCTTTCTAACTAAATTTTTTTTTTGAACAAAATAGTCAAATAGCTGTTGAGAAACACAGCTATTAACAAAGAAAAAAAGAGATAGCTAGACATAGAAAGTATGAACTAGAAGAGAAAGAGAGAGAGAAAGAGAGAGAGAGAGAATGAAATGAAAGACACTGAGACATAGAGATGGAGAAACTAATCGGGTTAACAATTTAGAGCTTTCATATTCTTCTAGAGATAGAAACGAAACCTCTGATCTTTGGAGAGAGAACTGAAGAAAAAGAAAAAGAAAAAGAAGAAGTGAGAGAAAAAGAGAGAATGAGAATGTGGAGAGAGAGAGAGAGAGAGAGAGAGAGAGAGAGAGACATTTAATGCAAAGGAAAAAGTGATGGTAGATTGTGGAGAGAGAGAGAGATGAACATTTAATGCTCCACCTATCATTTTTACTTTTGGCTAAGGGGCAAGCTTGGAAACCGTTTTTTTATCTCTCTACCTAGTCCTTTTTTTCAGTCTTAAAAAAGCCACTATATCATCCTAGTCCTAAAAGAGACTAAAGGTCCCCAATTAATCATAGCCATGTCCTTTTCTCATCCATTGGTTATCCAAGAGACTTGAAAATTAGACTTTGCACCTTTTTTAGTTTATTAGTTTACATAAATGCTTGTCCTTTTTTTTCTTTTGAACAAAAATGCTTGTCTATTTATTTCTTAGTTTATTACTATTTTTTATTTTTTTTTATAAAAATGTGCAGATTACTCTCACTATTCTTTTTTTTATAAAAGAAATTTCCTTTTTTCACATTAATTTAATAAATGGTCTTTTTTCTTGTCTATTTAACAAGTGGCCTTTTTTTTAGGCTAAATTGCCTTTTTTAGCATATCAATTTTATGTATAATATATCTATTTTATGTTTGTGTATCAATTTTTATGTATCAGTATATCAATTTTGATATTGATATATTTCTTATAAATTTGATGTATTTTTGATAAACTCAGATATTTTTAATACTGTTTACAAAACGAACATTAATTAAATAAGGACAAAAAAATAGACTATTTGGATAAGAATTTTTTTTTCCCCCGATTTATGGTGTTCTTCTGTTGCAAAAGATAAGTAATAAGCCCATGAACAATGAAAAGCCTTCGTAGAATAGCAAATGGGTTTCTAATACTTTTACCTATAAAAACCTAAAAGAATTACAAAAATACGGAGGACAGGTACTTTTTCCAATTTATGTACGGTTTTTATTAGAAAAATATAATTTTTTTAAATTTTTTTAAAAAATACGATTTTTAAAATTGTTACTAGTTACCAATTATCAGTCATAAATACTTTTGGTTATTAGTTTCCAGTTTCTAGAAACTAGTTACCGGTGTTGAAAAATTCAGGTTTCAATCTTACTCACTCTTATTTTGAAGATAACAAATATTTGATTTAATATTAATGATTTAACTTGAGTGTGTAGTGAAATGGTTTTAAAGTTCTTGCTCAAGTTAATCAAGGAATCAAGCTTGAAGATAAATGCATATGGACATATTAGAATCAAGCTTGAAGATAAACAATCAAGATATAAGATCGTGTCTAGATAAGATATATTTTATACTTAATCTTGTATTTGATTTAGTTCATTGCATATAGATTCTATTTGCATTAGCTCATACTTTCAAAAGACTTTTCAAATATATTCAAAAGAATTTTCAAACTATTTTAAAGTTAAAATAGTTATTTTACTTTAGAAGTTTGAAAATAAATATCATTTTTAATCTAGCCAAAATTCCCTCAAAAAGTCTATTTTTAGTGATAAAAATGTTTAGAAAATAATGAGATTTTAAATATCGACCAAAAAGGAACCAAGGAAATCAATCAGTAGAATTTGGTCCAAAAATGATTGACCACCACTACAGCTTAATAATTTGACCGTTGGAGCTGAACTTTACTATCAGACTCCAACGGCTAGTAAAAATGGTCGGCTACTTTCTAAAGTGGTTGACCAATTTTTCTGGTAAATAGCTAGTAACAGTCGAAAATAATTAGTTTTTGAAGATAACTTTAAATAGAGCCAAGTTTGATGACTTTAAAAAATAGAATACAAACCTTCATTGATACCCAATTAGTTTCTAAGTGCAAAAACTCTCTTTTACTCAACTTTAACTTTCAAATCATATTGAGCCAATCTTAGAGCATCCATTATACATTGTTCTCATATCTCCTAAGTCAAAATTATATTCATTACTTTGTGAGGAGAGTTCTTGAGTGTTTTCACTCTTGATTATTGAAAAACTATATAGTATTAGGTGAGGTTGGCACCAGATTCATAAACAACCAGATTTAGGTGAGGTTGCCACCAAAGTCTAAACAACCCGTGTATATGTGAGGTTACCATTGGAGTCTAAATAACCCGAGTGCAGGTAAGATTGTCACCGAGTCTAAACGACTAACGAGTTAGTGAGATTGACACTATTGTCTAAACAATCTGTGTAGGTGAGGATTGGCACCGGAGTCAAAACAATTCAAGGTTAGGCCTAATAGAGTCAGAGTCAAGACTATTGTAAAGGCGTAGGTGAGCCTAAAAAGAATTCAGTCTTTGTAAAAAGGTCAGTCAAGCCTACAATATTGATCTGATAGTAGAAAAGTCAAAGCAAGTTGCCGAGGGTTGGGGACGTAGGCAAACTGCCGAGGGTTGGGGACGTAGGCAAACTGCCATATTTGTCGAACCTCGTAAAAATTGAGTTTGCATTTTCTCTATCTCTATACTCTTTACTTTATTGCAAGCTATTTGATTGAGTGTTTGAAATATAGTGTGCTTAATTTACTTGGTATTATTGTTATATGTTTGGTATTATTATTTATTTAGCTTAAAAGTTTCAAAATAGTAGTCTATAGTTTTACATAGATGAAAGGTTTCTTAAAAATTTTTAAAACTCAATTCACCTCCCCTCTTGAGTTGTCAATCTGGGGCTAACAACCGGTTAGTAGTTACTATTTTAAAAAATGGCATTTTTCTATATATTTTTTAAAAAGGGAAATTTTCTATTAAAAACAATATTGGATCTAAAAAAACACATCCTACTGTATTTTTCAAATTTTTTTTTAAAAATATCGTACAAGGCCTAATTTTCACCCAGCAAATCAAACTAAAAGAGTTTGGGCATAGAAGCATTTTGGGCTAAAATAACTTTTTATTGACTCTTTTTTAAAATGAAAATTTAGGATAGTCCTAATTTTTTTGACATGTAGTCAAAATTTTTATGATCGTAATTTTCACGATCATAAAAATTATGATTTTTGATTAAAAATTTTATAAAATCTTTAAAATATCATTTTTGAAAAAGAAAATTAACACAGAGCACTTTCTTTAAAAAAAATAAAATAAAAAATAAGCCTAGAACTTATTTCTATATGACTACATTCTTTAATCTCACCCAAAAAGTCTTTTCTGTCTATTTTCTGGCCTATTGAATCAAGCTCACATATTCTTATGTTATGTTTGTATGAAGGAAAGAAAAGTGGGATGAAGAAAAAAATAGGAGAGAAAGAAAATAGAAATGATAGAAAGAAAAAATATTTTCATTTATGTTGTTTGATATATAGAGAAGAAAGAAAATAAGTAATAATACTAAACATCTAACCTCGTAACCCAATTTTTTAATACCACCTGATATGGTATATGACTTTGTAATTTTATTTCAATTCTAAGTGTTACAAGCCTTCTTTCCACTTTTGAAATTATGGCGGGCCACACTCCAAAATTTTCTTCTCCATTTTCCTTTCTTCCCTATTTTTTCTCCTACCAAACAAGATAATTTTCACTTTTTCTTCATTTTTCCCTCCAACATTTTCTTTCCTCTCCTTTTTCCTTATCTATCAAACATAGCCTTAATTCCAAAGCCGCTCTTCTAGGTCCTTTAATGAAAGGACTCCCTTCGGAAACCGTAGTTCCTCCAGAAGCTCAATAAATTTATTCGAAAACTTGGGGATTACGTACATTTAAGCTTCAGTGGTGTTTGATGATTGAAACTATACAACACTTTCAAATGTTTTTCGATTTTAATTGTACTAATGCCCTTTTATCTTTGAAATTTATTTGTAATATATGCCCCAATTTACAAAGTCATTTAATTACTCTATTTAGTTTCTTTCCCATAACCAGTTTTTATCTCCTGTTATTTATTTAGAATTTGTTCTCTCTAGCTTCACATTCTTTCAGAATAACCGATACCAATGTATTTAATATAAAGACATAGACACTAGAATATGGCACCAAATACTTACACGACGTTCACTTCCATTACTATCTTATCTTAAAATAGGACCACACTTATACTAATAATGTAGCATTCATTATTTAAAAATTTAGTGATTTAAAATGAATGTCGTATCATGTGATACAATATTTTAGTATCACTAATATCACTCAAAGCGGAAATAACAAATTGGCATACAATAAACTTGGTCATGATCGCTTTACAATAATTTAAAACTTAAAAGAAAGAAAAAAAAATGATAAACAAATAGAGAAGTCACGGATATAAAATTTCAAGCAAAATAATTAAATAAACAAAATAAGCATAAATATTGTGATAAACCCTCCGTAATGGAAACAAGAACAGAACATGAAGAATATGTCTAAGAATAATAATGGGCAAACCTTATCACATTACCAACTTTAAAGAATCAATTTGTCCACATCTTTTCCCCATCTTTTCCTCTACTTTTATTTTTTATTTCTTATTTTCCCTAACAACCAGCACGTCTTATATCTCTAGAATAATATTCTAATAGTTTTTTAAGTCCACTATCTAGGATCCAGCTCTAAAGCACAGCAATAGCATCAAATAAAATAATTATCTTTTAAGGAAGACTCTCTCATGAATTTTACGTGCTTTAAAATTTATGAAAAGACCACACCCAAATTTAATTGGCCAAGGTTGTCTATTAATATACAAATTATACAATTTAAGAACCAAAAAGACCACAAAATAATCATTATAACTATTTTCAAGCAAAAAAACTCTAAATGACATGTAGATATGAGTTCTCAATATCCAAGCAAAAAAAAAAGATATATAAATTATCAAATATGCATTGCATTTCCACAAGAATATAGTTTTTAAAAAAAATTAAGTCTACCCAAAATTCAGAATAATATGCTACTTTTTTAATTAAAAAAAAAAACAAAATAAATAAAATAAAATAAAATAAATCCAGAACCGAAAGTAGTATAAAATAGGTGATGCCACGTCCAAAACTTGGTCGTCGAGTCAGCTAAGGAGCTAACGAGAATATGGTCATGCGAGAGATCCAAGTCGCAGACCAAAGCCTCGTCGTCTTCGAGCTCGACGACCTCTGCGACTCCGTCACCGGCCGTGCACTCACCGGCGCGTGGGTTTGGGACTCGGCCCTTGTCTTAGCGGAGTGGCTGGCCGCGGCTCAGGACCAGCTCGAGTTCTCCCTCCGGGGAAAGTCCGTCATCGAGCTCGGCGCCGGCGCCGGACTCCCTGGACTGGCAGCGGCTCTGCTCGGCGCCAGCCGCGTCGTGCTAACCGACGTGGGCGCGCTGATCCCCGGGCTGAGGAAGAACGTGGAGGCGAACGGGCTCGGGGACCGAGTCGAGGTGAGTGAACTCGTGTGGGGATCGGACGAGTCGGTGGGCGAGCTGGGCGAGTTCGAGCTGGTCCTGATGTCGGACGTGTTCTTCGACGCGGAGGATATGGCGGCGCTGGCGAAGACGCTGAGGAAGGTGTGTAAGAGAGGGACGAGGATATGGGCGGCGAGCGAAGGGAGGCCGTGGACGGGGGAGTGCCTGAACGAGTTGGAGAAGGAAGGATTTGGAATCGTTGAGTTGGCGAGTGAACTCGCTCCATTGGTGGGAGCAAAGGAGGAATCGGATTCGGTTTCGTTGTACAGTCTGATACCGCCTTATGTAGGAGATAATGTTATAGCCGTTGGAGTGAGTGAGTTCGTTACAAATATGGAGCCAAATAATTATGAGTAATTTTTAATTCGTTTTTTTAAAGGAAAAATAAAAATTCATTTGCAAAAATAAAAGGGCCATGCCTTTGTTAATTTGGTAATTCTCCAGTAAAAATCACTTTCAGACTGTCGTTTCCCAAAAATTTTTATGGAATTATCATGGACTCGAACAGAAAGTCTTACAGGGCTGTCGACTGTGGATCTGAAATAACAATGGTCAAATATGTCCGACCAAGTGAATCAAAACAATGAGAGGTCCTTCTATGGTTATTAGTTGAAAAAATGGTAAAAGATAAAAAGGTTATCTAATCAATAAGATTTGTTTTTTTGTGAATGCTTAGTACGGACCATTTATCTACTTTTGAAAAGAAAAATAATAACAAAAAGTGCAATAAATAAGCAATACCCACAAAAAATTGACACCAACGATTTAGCATCATTCTCATCACAATTTCAAATGGCAAATTAAATAATGTGAAATAATGATCCTATTTTGAGATAAAGCGTAGATTAAGTTTAGATATCACATCATTAGTGTACCTTTTCTATCCGAATAATGTTATAGAGCACCACAGCACCACAATAATGTGTCAGCTTATCACTAACTAATCATAACTATAATTCAGGCAGAGCTCATGTGAGACCTAATTTATTAATTAAATCATCCACTGACAAACAGACATGTCATTGTAGTACTGGACACTACTAGTGCCTTATAGCATTGTTCTGTCCGTCCCTAGCATTGGTCTAAAATCTCAAGACTGAAGACAATAAATTCACATTAAAATCTACACACAGCTTTTGCCAAATAAATGCTTCCACATCCTCAGAACACTAACTGCGAAAGTGTAAGAAACTGGATCACGACAATCATTATGCAATACCCCATTACACATAACCAATCACACTTTTATATACCACCAAGGGTTCTGTTGCAAAGCTAAGTATTTTTACTTTAAAAAAAAAAAAGGGACCCTCTTTTAAGGTATTGATGGCTCTATTTAGTAGTCATACAGAGTATAATTACATGTCAGGAAGAGCTGAAAAGGGGGAATTATAGGCGACCTTTCCCAGCATGCTGTACAAAAATCCCTTTCGGTAAAACTGCTTTCTGTACGAAAAATTGGGTCTTCCCTATGATTAATGTTAAAACTTAAATAGCCCTCTCCCGCCTATTTCCACTGTCCGAAACCCTTTTCGCCAAAACCATGCCACGTAATGCTCTCATCCTCTTGAGCATTTCTTTTTAATCTTTCCTCAACACAAAACTTCAAGCATGTAATTGGGGTTATCATTTTCTTTCTCAGCCCCGGATGTGCCGCTTGTGCTTGCTTAAAAACGACCCTTGGTCATTTTGCCTCAGTCGTACAAATCTTATTCCCAAAACCCAGCAAGTAAATCCACTATATGGGCAACAGATATAGATAACCAAAACAGTCCTCAAAAGGCAATCCATTCTGCACTTTAGGGCACACAAGAGAGCACAACCAGAGTTGCTGAATGCAAAAGACTAACCCATCACATCAATTACTCCCTACGGTCTCTTCAACCATTGTAGTGGATTTTCTGATTTTGAGAGCTCTGACTCGGCTGAGGCTGCTGCTGTGGGGCCTGCAAGTTCAGTGGCTGTGTGTTGTAATGAGTGAAGGGCTGGGAGTAGAGTGAATTCATGAGTCCCTGCAAAAACATTTTGAATGTTGTTTAATCATTTGTATTGGAGATGAAAAACCAGTAAGACATCCACGGAAGGATGGCAAGATAAGCGAAAACGTGACACAGCATGTGGCTAAAAACAAGCACCAACTGTTATATGAAGTTAGTAGCACGATGTGCAGGAAATAATAGGGCCATAGCCAAACTTGTCTTACACATTGGCATATAAAGTTAGTAGCCACACAAATTCATATCAAGAAGCATTGTTGCCAGTAAAAACCTGAGACTGAAGTTGATTGGCATTGGCCACACCATAGTGGCTCTGTGATGCATCATCTTGTGATGGATCATTAAAGCCAACTTGAGTAAATAAACCCTGTGATCCATGAGGCATATAGTCCTGTTATGGACAAATATTTTGAATAAACAAGTTAATTAGCCATCAATGTAAACAAGGCTTAAAAAACGAGAGAGAGATGGAACTCGACCAACCTGAGACATGAAGTCATTCCCAGCACCAAAGCGAGAATATCCGGCCTGAGAATTCTGGTTAAGAAAGTTCCCCGGAAAGCCACCTTGTGCACCTTGCGTGACATAATCAACACCATATCCACTTTGTGAAGCCTGTCGAACAAGTATTCAACACTTGGTCAAAAAGCAAAGTCTCTTAATTTTCTTTACGAGAAAGGCTTATGTCATACATCGATATAAAGCACAAGTGAAAATAATACAAGTGAAGCAACCTTAAATATATATATATATAATATATATAAAATCTAGGGTTTATTTTATGTTTGCCCCTGAATTATATAAATTGCCTTAGTATGCCCCTAAAACTATTAAAAGATTCAACTATTCCCCCTAAACCACTAAAATCGTCATTTTTGTCCAACAAAAAGACGGAAAATGACAGGTGTCATAATTTGAGTGTCTTTTGAAAACCCTCGTGAGTGTTTGGGACTGAAAACAGTAAAACAGCACTGCTATTTTTCGTCTGTTTGCCTAATAGCTCAGTGAACTCGAAACTTCTAATAATTCGAGGGCATATTGTGACACTACTTAGTTCGGCGGAAGATATGAAAATAACCCTAAAATCTTAACCTCCTATTCAAAAACTTTCTCATGGCATACCAGAGCAATAGACCAGTTTGTGCATCAAATATCCAATTCCTTGATTAGTAATCCATAAAAAATTAAAAACTTATCTCGAGTAGTCAAGTAAATATGACTAATAAATAAAGGAGCGCACGCAAACTTAGCATATGAAAACAATAATAAAGGCCTCCAAATTTTCATACCTGAGTGGAGAAGTCAGCAACATTGTAAGAAACATGTGATCCCTGACTTTTAAAGTCGTCACCCAAGAAGTCCTGAACCATCATTAAAAGACAAATTAAAAAATGAACACCAGTAGCCTACATGATCAAAACAGCAAGCAGATAAGCTATCAACATACTTGAGACATGCCAGCCATGGAGAATCCATCACGAAAAGTTTGGGTTGGCCCTTGAACTGGCATCTGCTGTATAAAAGAACATGTTGTAAGGACAAAAAAAAAAGAAGGTAGGGAAACAGGTTTAGAAAGAAGTAAAATAAAAGCAGCTAACAGACATTATTGACAAATCCTGGTTGAGATAATGGACCACCCACGGACGGCTGACTATTTGGATTTTCCAAAGCAGGAAAGTTAAAGGTGGATCCAATATTTCCAAAAGATTGCTGGGTGGCTTGCTGATGTGGAAGATGACTGCCAATAGGAGCACCAGCATTTCCACGTCCAGCACCAAAACCTCGGCTTCCAGGCTGGGGCACATGAGGCACTGCTCCAACTGGTCCATGTACAGCTCCACGAGTTGGAATAGCATATGGCTGAGAAGCGGGGCCACCAGGAAATGGTGGAAGGGGAACTCGAGGCATTGCATACCCAGGAGGATGCAAGCCAGGCTTATGGGTTCCATTGGGTGGGCTAGGAGGTACATAAGAACCTGCATTCAACACAGAATTATCTCACCGGTGTCGTATCCTCAAAAGACCAATAAAAAATGAGCGATGAGCACACTGTTTTATAGCACAAACTGGCATACTACAAGTCATTATTCCAACAAAAAATTCTAGAGGCATGTTGCGATTAGTGCCAAAAAAAAAAAAAAAATTCAAAAAAAAAAAAACGAACAAACAAACGAATATGCAACCGTCGACATACCCCTTCCACGACTGCTTCTTCTTTCAGCATTTTGGTTAGATGGGGAAACAGATGCATAGTTGTCACTAGGCACAACTCCAGGACCACCACCAAAGAAAAGACGACGATCATTATATATCTGCATCAATATAGAAGAAACAACCATGATATGAGTTGACATTAACAGTGCAGAAGGCTTTCAACAGACAAGAACAGCATCAAAACCACCCTCACCTTTTTAGGCTTTTGGAATTGGACCATACTCTGCTTCAGGTTATTTAAAGGCCCTTCAACCAAGCACTCATGCTCCTGATGGAAGATGAGATAAAATCCAATTAACAAAATGTCTAAGAAATGTATTAATAATAGTCAGACACAATATGAAATTGCATCTAAGCACCCTCCCAACAGACCTAAGTAAACATTGTCACAAAAAGATATCTATTTTATACACGTGTACTTTATATATATATAGACACACACACACACACACAGAGATGAAATAAACATTGTTAAAAAGTACTAGCAAAATGCAGCAGCTACACAAATATCACCAGCTTGGTGCCATAAACACACCAAATTTTCTTCCCCTCTAGCCCATCTTTTTTCTAGTACATTGAAATAGTCTATTTAAAGCATGAAAGAAAAAGATTACACATTACCTTGTAGTGAGTCAATAAACCATTCCACAATGGCTGTTTACTTAAAACTTTTGGGTTTCCCAGAATCACAATACCATATCGAGCACGTGTTAAAGCAACATTCAGCCTCCGAGGATCGTTGAGAAAACCAATTCCCTGAAAAGAACGGTTCCAGCAGTCAACCAATATTAGTAATTATCTTTGAGAACTGAAAATCCAAAAATATGCTCACAGAAACATTTTATTACAAAATAGAGAATAAACATCCTAATAAACTTTTATAGCATTTTGGTCCAATAGGAGATGTCATCTAACATAGAACATAGAATAACTCTATGCGAAGTTCTCTCTCCTATTCTTTGGCAATAAAGTTTCTATGTCAAAGATACTTGTGCAAGTCCAAAAATTAAAATGAAACAAAATCCATAAGTAAAAGAAAAGAAAGCATAACATTAAACCTTAAGCCTAGAAAGAGAGCCAAAAGTCCATAATGCACAATAGAAGACAAAAGATCATATCAATAGCCAGACTTGCACCTTTACAAAGAGAATTTGAGTAAAAACTTCAAAGTTTAACACCGAAAATTGATTCTAATCAGTAAATAGTAAATTAACCAACCTGATGTTCATTACTTCTCACACATGACAAGATGATATAATCTTTTTCCCTTCCCTGAAATGAATCAACGCTTGCAACCTGTACAAAAGAATAATGTGAAAGAAGAACAGTATGATTCTACATAGCATATATGTTTTCTTCCAAGACGAAGCAAGATTAAGTGATTTACACTTGAAGGCAGAAACCAAACACCAAAATGAATAAATGACTTCAAAGGCAAAAATCAAACATCAAACGTCTCTACATATGTTAAGTAAAACATTGTACCTCAATTTCCTTGTAAAGTTGTTGTCTGAGAGCACCATTTCTTGACATGTAGTTCACAATATATGCTCTTTGTCCCTCGTATGGAGTTATGACCCCTATCTGCAAAATATTACCACATTAACAAAATATGAACTTCGTGTCCATCCAAAAGGAAGGTCATAAATTTACCTGACTGGGAACTACACCACTCCTTAAGAATGTGGTTACAATCTTTTCAACATTAGCAGCCTCTGTCCTATTTAGATAAGATGTACCACTAGCACTTATCTCCTCTTGTCCCATCTGAAAAACAGCTTTGTGAATAAAAAGGTAAAATTGCACAAAGAGAGTATAAGATGGCAAAAGAAAAACATAAGGATAAGACAGACAAAAATCTGTTCACACCAAAGCAAATCAAACAATTTGATGGTGCTCATTTACCTGCACATAAAAGAACATAGGACGGTTGGGAACTGGCCAAGGGAAATCAATGCCAGAAGATTGCCTTTCATTAATAGTAACTCCATTTTGCAGTGTGCCTTCATAAAAGCTGTTAGAGGGAAATTCCGATAGAGATGGATGCATGCGATATTGAACCTAAAACATACAAACAACAGAATAGCATGCATCAAATTTACAATACTATTTAACCACGAAAAAAAAAAACAGATTTAAGAGAAAATCCAGATGATCTTTAAGTAATTTGTGAAGGACAATTAGTCCATGAAGGAAGAAAACATGAAACCATCCATTTCAAAAAAAACACACACAAAACTGTTATTTTGAACATTAGCTGTACTATAACCAACACAAATAACGTAACAGAGAGACAGTAAGACTAATATTTTCTCCATTTGACCATAGCTTAAGAAAACAAAAGACGATGAACCTCCTGAGTTGAAAAGTCGTCAATTGTTATACACGACAATACTAAAAGCAAATATAGATACGCAGCACATGCATGTACATGAACAAAAAGTGGGAGGGGCATAAAAGGGCAAGTACCTGCAACCTAATAGGTTTCACACCAAGTAGCACAAGCCGTTCAAAAAGAGATTGTGCTAACCCAGCACGAGCAGCTTTTTTGCACATAATGACCGGACCAAGCTGGCAGTGGTCACCAACAAGAACCACCTAAATTGGAAAAAATTAGGCAGTTCGTTTAAAAAATAAAGCATAAATAGATAATGTAAGATATGTTTTACCATACCTGCTTTGCTCCAAGAACTAAAGGAATAAGACATTCAGGTTCCGTTGATTGAGTAGATTCATCAATAAGTACCTGAAATTGAGGATGGGTTAGTTATACCCCTTTAAGTTAGACGTTGTCCAGCTAATCACAAAGAACGTAATCCAACCTGGCGGAACCTAAAATTTGCTAATCGAGGATCTCCAGCTCCAACACACGTGCAACATATGACATCAGCACTCTGAGAAATCTCCCTCTCTGTCGCCCGCTTCAGTGCTTTATATTTTTTCTCATCACTGCTGGACAATTCTCCTGCAATTTTATAGCAAACATATAGCTNAAAAAAAAAATAGAAATAATAAATAAATGAATACTAAATATTAAATACTAAGGGGTAGAATTTTAGCAACAGAACCACACTGCCCATCAAAATTTAATGGGAATACTAGATACTAAGGGGTATAACCTACTTCAAATTAAGAATCACTTCTTTATTGGAAAAAAAAAGGGGGACCCGGGGGGGTGGTACATCTCAAAAACATCAACGTATTACAAGCAAAAGAGATGAGCATCCACAACAAATAAAAGCTTCGCAAGAGTTCCCACTAAATATTTCATTAAAAAGGCTTTCCACATCAAAAGAGAAAATCTATGGAATTACATCCAGAATTACCAGTGAAACCTCTCCAGCCTCACTGGCAAAAGAAATTACAGGACGAATCTATCTTCTTCCTGGGATGGGAATGATCCAATCATGAGAAAGGATGAAGTTTGAGAGGGATAGGGGGAGTGAAAAACCTTGTTCATCTTTCAGTTGTTGTAACTTGTGAAGTTCGCTCTTTTCAGATGTGTCCAGATGTCGAACCTGAAATTACCGTCAGTGTTATGCGTTGACTGGAAAAAGAGAATCTATTTAAGATAAGAACACAAATATTTAAACAAGGATGAAGGAAGTAAGCCAACAAACCTGGTAGTGTAGGGTTAAATGCTCAACAGGAGAACTTACAGCTTCCCTTGACTTTGCACAAAGCCTAACAACCTAGTAACCCCAAAAACAAGATTCAACGTGAAAAAAGGAAAATGTAATTAAAAAAAATATTGGTGTCATTAAGAGGTAAAGCAGAAATATAATGAATAACACTGGTTTACAGACTCCAAGAAACACTGGTCTACAGACTCCAAGAAAATCAATTTGTGCACATTTCATCTGACAATAAAGTGCATTGATTGTCTGTTCCTTTATAGAGTTACAATGGCTGGACACGGCAACCACGGAATTGAAGTACCTTAAGCAAATTATGACCATCCAATAATTTTATGTAGTTTAAAAATTTTTCTTTTTCAACGAATACACCTCAACAAGAGGCAACATCACTATGAAATGAAATTAAATATGTCTATACATGAACCACCTCATGATAGTATGATACATATTGGCTGCCTTGTGCTTCAATTAAAACATTTCACAAAAGAACAGGTAATATTTACACCGATTCTGATCTTTTTTAAATTAATATGGTTCACTAATATCATGGCAAAATTCTCTAGTGAAGAAATTATTAATTTGTCCACCCAAAAAAAAAAAGTCCAGTTGATATATATTAAAGAGTGCCCATGAATAAGTTGTCTACGTATAGGGGAGAAAATCCATTATTTGCAAAGTCCATATCTACAAGCCATCCTAATTACACAATGGTCAAAAAGGCAATAATAAGTAAAACACTACAAAAATAACCACATAAAATGACCTTTAGTTAATATACATTTACCTTTAATCCTGTGGCACTTATCTTTTCAGCTAGTTGGTCTACAGCCACATTACTAGGGGCACAAACCAAAACCTGAAACGAGAATTGAAATCATAATCACATCAGATAGTACACAAAGAAACACAGGAAAGAATTGGAAGCATTTTAGAAACTTACCTGCCCCTGGCCTTGTTTTGCCATGTGATACACAATCGCTGCTGAAGTAACAGTTTTCCCCGTACCTGGGGGACCTTGAATAAGACTTATAGGCTTCTGTAGGACACTCTTTACAGCAAACACCTAAAAATGAAGAAATGATACAACTTTGGATTCTGAGAAAAGTGCAAGTTTGCAACTTCCATCATCATAATACACGGATATACAATAACCTCAAAGCAAGTCATATTGCATGCAAGAATCATGTAAATGAATAGATCTTAAAAACATAAAACTATATTCACATAAGGAAACAATAAGGCATTAACAAGCCCATCAAGGTCTCCAATTTAGATAACGATCACAAACAATGAACAAAAAAGATCGAAAAAACAAATAAATAAGAAGGGAAAAAGAAAGACTAAGCCAAACTATTTAAAAAAACAGTGCATATCCCTGAATATTAATGAACAGGAAGCAAGTAGGCCCTGCTTGGAGGTCTTGTACTCCATGTAAATCTCCCATTTCTCAAATTCAAGGAAGATAATGACCCAAGTTATGAAATATTGTAAAGGAGCAACACATTCAAAAAATCTGGTATGGTTGACTTAAAATGTAACTTCACACAATTATTTTACAGTCTAGCATTCTTAAACCATTTGAACAAGACTAAGCAAATTCAGCATCTCGAATATCAAAACAGTGTATAAAAACAAGCTCTGACAAAGGAAACATACATTAAGATTATAGCTACACACGTTACATTCGGAATAGGAAAAACATAAGTAAATAATCAGGTAACATACTTGAGAAGCATTTAGCTCAGGAAGACCAGGAGCACCAAAACGACGAGGAAGCGTATTGCGAACCATCTGAACCTCTACTTCATGGCCTAACAAGTGATGGTAGATATACCTGCCCAAAAGGTAGTGTTAATAAAATCTTGCATCCCTTTGTATCACTCTTAAGAATTCTAATGTACAATGAACACCAACCTAGGCCGCATAAAACATCACTGCATGCCCACAAGGGATAGTAATAACCATAAACCTAATCAACTGTAAACCATTTACAAGAAATATTTCCTATCTGAAGAAGATTTAGCACTATATGCCTATCAAAGTAAATCAATAAACACGACTAGGAGCAATTTCCAGAACTTTATTTTAACAACAAAAAAATAAATAGACAGTGTAGATACTTGAGCTTCCAGAAAAAATAAATAAATAAAGTTTAAAAAAATTTACAAAAAAAAAGAAGAAAAAGCTAACTTACCCACTGACACTGGTCTCATCCACTGCGAATGTTTTCATCGCACCTTGCATCCGATCAAAGCTTGTACTCTTCCAAACAAAGTCAACACTGAAACCATGGTTCACATCAACTGGCACTCCCTGTGCACAGAATATCCAAAAGTGTTACGAAAACACCAATCTCAGCAAAAATACTACTACAAAAAAAGCAAGACTACAACACTAAAACCACCTGACTGGCACGAAGTTCAAGTGCAACCTCTTCTTGTGCAGTTAACTTAATCTGAGAAAAACAGGAAAGCAATATGTTATTATCATAAATGAAATGAATTCCCTTGCAGAACAGAGTATACATAAACATGCATCCACAAGTCCGTAACTGGTTCTGTCTTAAAAAAAATTTCAAAAAAAAATGTACCACATGTCCAACTGATTGCCATGCGGGATGAGCAGCGTCTCCAGAGTACCGCAATCGCAACTCATCTCCAGGTACAAGACGCAACTCATTGTCCTCCTACAACAACAGAATTTATCAACTAAGTCAACTGAAATATTGACAATAACAGAAACCAAGCTCAGAAAGAATTGAAAAAATGAAACAATGAATAAATTTTGTGGTAAAAGTTGAACAAAAATGTATTGAAAATAACAAGATAGTAAAGCACCTTTGGGAAAACAAAATAAGCAATACGCTTTTTGTTTAGACCAATATCCCATCGAATCGTAACATTATCCTTGCTTTGAGATTCTTTCATCATCTGCCACAAAATTGAGAACATAGGATGTCACATGATATACCAGATGAACCGAAATCTTAAAAAAAAAATTTATATATATATATATATATATATTTTTGAAGAAGAAGAAGAATGTGTTGGACGCATACTTTATCATAGTCAGCTTCGAGCTTAATAAGTGGTGCAAATACATTTTGATACTGCAAAAGAGAATTAAAAGCATCAACTTATCAGTAAACAGCCATGTAAGGTCACATAAATATGAAGAATCCTCATATTAAGAAACCATACAAACAAGTTTACCTGGTAAGCATCTTCATATTTCAAGGCTACAGGCTGAGGTTCATCATCCACGCCAGGTTTCTCAAGATCTTCAAGTGAAGCATCTGGATTTGTTTTCCAAAGTTCTTCTACCTTATTTATTTGTTGAGCACTGATTTGGCGTGCTCTCAACTGCTCCTGTTCAGAAGGCACCTGCAAAGAACAATATCTTTGAAGGTAAGGCAACATCAAATCATATAGGAACAACATGGACAAATGGAAAATACTAACCTTAACAAGCCACTGCAAGAAACACCTATCATCAATCAAGGGACACCATTGGCTCAGGTCCCAGTTCATATCCTTCAATGCATTAACACTTAAGCAAGGTTCCCTACAAAGAAGAACAACTACACTCTCCGTTTTGGCTGATATAAATCCAAGAAGGAAAACATTGCGACATCCACAGTTGTAGCATTCAAGGATTGTTTCTCCTAGTGGACTATCTTTATGAAGGCAGACTTCTTTATGCTTTGCTCGAACCTACACAAAGAACCAATATCTTAACTACTTCAGAGAAGATCATTCTATTTCTACCCTAATTGGATGAAACGCGTAATAAATGAATTCTTCATATTTATACAAAAAGATATCAGTATTTTTTAGCTTGTGCAAAGGCCCGTGCAGAAACCAATTATACAACCATATGAAAAGTCATTAAATGTCTTTGAATAATTGCTAACAATAGCATAAACTAAAGTGAAACCCGCATGAATATTCCTATATTAGAAAACATAACAAATCTGCACAAATATGATAATACAACTTAGAGTATCTAGATGGTAAATTTGATGACCCTCAAACATTTAACTAGGGGATACGCTCAGAATATCTACTGTCAAGTGTCAACCACCATACACCACACAGGGCCATCAAATAGAAATTATAAACGTAACACTCAAGATAAGGGGCCATCTATCTATTCTAAGTGGAAAAATGCGACATAAGTTTCTTGTTTTGTTTTCTTGTAGCTAGGTGGTAGACCCCTTGTCCTTTGTTCCTATTTCTAACAAAGATTCTTAGTATCTTATTTAAGAAAAAAAAAAAAAAAAACAAAGAAGAAGAAAGAAAAGATAAGTTCAGGTCATGAGGTCAACAAAACCTACCGAAAATACTAGGTGAACAAAAATGTAGTCTCAATACGTTCAACGTGAAACACAGGCCTTAACATGGGGGAAAAGAATCTAGAAGCATTGTGAACACAATGTGATCCGACTTCAAATATCAGACAGGTATTTTCCTTAAATCAGTGTATAGCAGAGTTAGAGCATAAAATGATGTCAATTTAAGACATCCGCAATTCATTCCTATATGTGACAAACCCATATTCCGACCAAGATATTCTAACTGAAAGTACACTATTAGGGATAAAAAATAGAGCAACAGAGGAAAAAAAAAAAAAAGAACCTGCATACCAAACCTGATTAAACAAATTTGTTTTTCGACAATCTTCAAAACTAGCCTCCAATGCTAGTTTCCTAAACAATTCATGATCCTAAAGGTCCTCTCGTTAATAATCACTAGCCCGAAATTTCCAATCCTAAAATGTTAATCACTACCCTCAACTTTTAGTTCTCAACCCAATTACCACAAGACCCATAACGAATTTCAAGTAAATTTACACAAACAAGAATCAAACATGAAAAATAAATAAATAAATAACCAAAGTCGGCCAAGTTACTCACCAGGTGATTCACAATATGCGAGCCGGACGTGTTTCCCCGAGAATTACAGAACCACTTGCGACACGAAGGCACATTACACCTCACAACACAGGCCGGGTTCGACACACCGCAATATCTACACGCGTGCTCCGTGAAATCCCCCTTGGCATAATCATAACTATCATCATCCCCAGTATCCTCAAAGTTCAGCCCACTCATGCCCGCCGCTAGAGCGTCCACCACCTGATTATTCGAGCTACTACTGGCCCGGCCCTTAGTGGCACTCCCAGGCGCGGCCGAAACCGGCGAGGCATCAGACTGGTGATCGGACCCGGGCCCGCCCCCGCCACTTGCGCGGTCCGTAGGGTCCGCCAACGAATCGGAGGGCGTGGGCCACGCACCCGAGGACCGCATCGGGTCACGAAAGTCAGAGTAGTCGAAGTCATCCCCTTGGGTGTTAAACTCGAGGAATGTATAGGCGTCGTTCCCCGCGTCGGGCTGCGAAGCCGTCTCGAAGAGATTGCTCTGCTGAGAATCCATTATCGGAACTCCAAACCCTAATTTCTAGGGTTTTGGGACGTCGCTGTTTGGGAAATTGGAAAATCAAAGAGAAAATTACAGAGAGAAAAAATGGGGGTTAGGGTTAGGGTTTGGTGAAAGGGGAAAAGAATGAGGGAGGAGGGAGAAGGGGGAAGAGAGAGAGAGAGGGGGGGGAGTGCGTGTGTCTTTTGGTGGTTTTGGGACGGTGCGTGGGGTATAAACGTCATTGAGGGCGAGAGTGCGTGACGTACTGCCAACACGAAAACGAGAAAAAAATATTGGCGATTTGAGTCACGCGCTACTCTGATTGGGGGGAGGTACGAGGGAACCGCCTGTGGGGGTCCCACTGGCACGTGGGAGAGCGGTTAAGATTCGCAGTTTCGTTGGCGCGTGAGGCGCGTGTCTGTGGGTCAGGCAGGCACGCGCGAGCGCAACTACGAAGAGAGCGAACGCGAAAGGCACAATTGTTGAAATGGGGAGAGAGGGAGAATCAGATGGAATTGGGGGTTGTGATTTAATGTGGGCCCTCCACCTTAATCAGATGTCAATTGGCCCTTTTTCTCGTTTAATTTTTCTAATGTATGGCTATAGGTGTTTTTTTATTTCTTTTCTAAGGTAAAAGATAAACATACCCATGATTCGAAAACATGTCTATACTATACATATCCCATCTTAACAAAGAATTGAATAATGATGAGAAAATTCTCTTTAAAAAAAAAATTACGAAAGAGAATAAAGATAAGGAATTATGTCATCTTGACAACGACAATTCATCTACTATTTTAAATTTGATTAAGTAGATGTTCATTGTTTAAATTTTATAGCTAAATGTTCAGGTATATATATTTTTACACTTGGTAGATAAACATATCTACTAATGTTAGTTATTGTGCTAAAATGTACTAAGTATATACTTTTTTATACTTGGTATATAAAGTTTTATACTTGGTATATAAGTATATATATCAAATATTTTGCTATAACATTTGACAAAAGGACATTTACTTAAATTGGGCCCAAAATTTAGTCATATTTCTATATGGCCCATCTTGATTCCATGAGGAAAAGATGGGTGGGAGTGGGAAAAGCCAGAATACTGACCTCCACCAATGCTTCTTAGATATAGATCTGTTTGACATCCCTTTTAAGGTAAGGGCCCGCACTTGCTTGGTCCAACCGCGGAGATAGTGATCAGACGTCAATAATCACTTTCTATTTTTTGCTCTGGAAAAAGAAAACATTTTCTATCGAGTAATAAACAATAATCTAATTGTAATTTTTAATGAGGGGAGGAATAGAAATAAGGCAAATTGGGGACAAGATTTTAATTATTATCTTCGTTCTCAAAAAACTATCACAACATCATACGTATCCATTTATTATTATTTTAGATGTATGGACTTTGGAAAATTAACCAACGATTAATTGGAAAACTATAATTACCTATTACAAATTGAAAATTACAAAATTAGAAAAATATTAGATAACAACATTAAGGAATCATAATTTTTTTTAATAATTAACATAAGATCAAATACATATATATATATATTTAGAATACTTTTCAAGGCTAAAATTAAAATATATAAGCATATTCCCCAAGTTCACTGCTTTTCAAAACATGTATGATGTAAATAATGTAAAATTTAATTTATATTTATAAATAATAATGTACAATATAAATATATATATACACATATTGGGACAGGTAATGCTAATACCATTCTCATACCATACTTACATATTTGCATGATGGTTATTCACCGTCCTAATTGTTTTCTTATTTGAACGATTTTACCTCTTTTTATTTGGATTGGATAACCACGCCCACCTATAAGCATGATTTATATTACCATTGTGAACTAGGTATATAGTATTATTTGAAAAAAAAAAAAAAAAAGGACATTTTCTTGATGTTGTGCATTCATGCTAATTTAGAGAAAAGAAATGTGAAAAAAATTGTCAAGGTGGCCAATTCGAGTTAAATTTAGGAGGGAACAAAATAAAGACAACTCAACCAAAATTTGTGGTGAATTTGTTCCCTCTTTGATCGATGCTGAATTTGGCCAATTCTAGCTCATACCCGATTAAATCAAACACAAAAAACGCAATTGAACCTGAACTTACATAAAATTTTACTAGAACTATCATTTTCTCAAATTTTTTGTATATTTTCATCTTTAAACCCGAAACCAACGAAACTTAAAAACTAAAACCAATAAAATCAGATGTGTTTCAGTTGGTGCTTGGTTTTTATTTTTATCAATTATAATCTGAATACCAAAAAATATATATATATATATATATATCAATCTTTTAGATGTAAGGAAAATTTTTGTGACTAAATATTAGTTTTAGTCATAACTTGTGACTTATTATACATTAGTACACAAAAATTTGTTTAGTGTTTGTCTTTATGAGATGAAGCAAATCAAGCCTTACTTTGGGATATTACCTCTGTTTTTTTTTTTTTTTTAAATAACAAAGATATTATCTATTTTTATGGCTATATTTAGTTGGACAATGAATTTGGTTATGTTCAAAGTCTTTTAATGAGAGCTATAATTTTGCTATTTGGCTTCTTTTTCAGCAGGGATGAATAACATGTGCTCGCCAAAGTTTAATCTCGTATTTTCTTGTTAGAACTATTAATGGATTATAAAATTAGTTTGAACTAGATACTTACGAGTATAGTTTAGTTGAAACCTAGACTATGAGTATAAAATAATCATTTTAGACTATAAGAGCAAAATAGTCATTATATTGAGAGTAAAATAGTCATTTTAGATGTTTATTTTAAAGGACATATTGATTTTGTAATTACATTCAATAGACACATAGACCTTTTTGGTCATAGTTAATTTTTGCCCACAACACAACTATAATAACAATGCTATAACACAGCTGCACACAATAAAACTAAATTAGCCATGTATTTATAAGAAGAAAAGAATTTTTATTACTTCCTCCAGATGACGGATAATATAATAAAAGTGAAATATTAATATATAACTTGATCAATATATCTCCACCGAGTCGATAAGTAACTACTACTCAATAATAATGAAGATGATAATAATAATTATAAGAGAAAACATCGTAAAATACCTTGTATTTCATAATTTTTTTTTATAAAATCCTGTATTTTGAAAAATATGGGAAATTTCTTTTAAATGTATTTTTATTATAAAGAACCTTATAATTTAATTATTTTTAAAATTCGATCTCCTCATATCTATCAAAATTAGAAAAATTGATAAAAACAGCACAATTAACGTTAATAAATGGTAGATATAGATTTAAAATAAATTTAAAGATTGTCTATACTAATTTCCAAATAACATTTTAATTTTTCAAATAATCTTGTACGTGATAAAATAGCTTCTAAATAGTTATTTGTGTATCCATATATAAAGAATTATATCATAAACCTATATCTACCATCTACTAAGATAACTTTGTCATTCCTTATTAATTCTCCTAATTTAGTTAAACATAAAGATATTAGATTTTCAAAAATAATCAAATCACAAAATTTTTCGTAATAAAATATCAAATTCAAGGGAATTTTCCCACATTTTAAGAAACATAGGGTTATGTAAAGAAAAAAAAAAGAAATATAAGAGTCCCGTTTGTTTCACCCATTCTATTCCATTCAAATGAAAAATTCATTTTAGGAATGAGTACTTATTTCAATAATTCCAGTTTTTCCATTTAAATAATCTTTTAGAATAGATGTTGATTTCAACAACTCAATTTTTCCATTCAAATGTTCTATCAGTCATATCAACCATTTGAATAAATTTTTTTTACCTTGGAGTGAGAATGAAGCCTAGGAATACTTTTGAATGGTCAATTCTAATATCTCTTATTCCAATTATAATTCATTCCACTTTATTTTACTTCAAATGTCTCATTTCTAATTATAATTCATTTCACAAATTCTATTTAAAATATATCCATTTAAATTGGTGAACCAAACAGAACCCATGTCATTTTATGACATTTTCTCTAGTTATAATGTAAAACCTTATCCATTTAATCGGTTGTTTTTGTAATAAGCTAAATTACGGTGACCATTTGTGATTGAATTTTTTTTCCTTTCTTTTTTTTTTTCTCGCTCACAAATTCCATTTAAAATACACCCATTTAAATACACCTATTTAAATTGGTGAACTAAACAAAACCCATGTCATTTTATGACGTTTTCTCTAGTTATAATGTAAAACCTTACCCATTTAATCGGTTATTTTTGTAACAAGCTAAATTACGATGATCATTTGTGATTGAATTTTTTTTTTCCTTCTTTTTTTTTCTTGCTCAGACAAAATTGCCATCTAATCCATAAAAAGAAAAAAAATTGCCATCTAAATATTCAAAACTCAAAAGTCAACTAGAATCTCTCTCGATTGGTTTCCCCTTAAAATAGTGTAAAGTACTAACTTTAATGGGGGACATTTTAAGCATTACATTAATGGCATGCTTACTTTGCCGTAATCGTAATCAGAATAAATGAAATGGAAAATGAATGGGAGAAAAATAGAGGGGAATCGAAATCATCATTTATATTATGTTGTTTACTTTAAATTTATGGGAAAGGGAATCAAAACCATTAAAACACCATTCATATGTTTACTTAACACAAGAAACGTAATGGGAATGCTATAATTGACTGATTTATAGATATTTTGGAGATAAAATTATATTTTAATATTTTAATTATAAATATATAGATAAAAGTCTTTACAGGTAATGGTATTCCTTAGGATGTTAGGGGGGGAAGCATTCCCATTCTTTTCCCCCAATTTTATGTAGATCTCACACAGTTTTCTCATTCTCATATTTTGATAAACAACTAAATGGGAATCATTACCACATATATGATTCCTATTACCATTTAGTAAACATGCCATAAAAGTAATAATACATATTGGACACTAGCTTTCCTAAATTGGAGGAAAGGTCCCATGCTCTCGTAGTTCATCCCACCTCTCAATCTGGCACCAAACACACAATTCATGAAAGAATAAAGTGGCATAAATGTAATTTACAACAATATAATAAGGCTATATTTGGTAGAGAGGAAAAAAAATAAGAGAGAAAAAAAAAGAGGAAAAAAAATATGTATGAAAAAAAAGAAAGTGTATTTCTCTTATAGTTGTTTGGTATGTAGGGAGGAAGGAAAATTGGTATATTTTAAAATGATTATTTTATTCTCTATATTATTATTTTAAAAATTGGTACACAAGGATAATTTAGTAAATTAAATTCTTCATTAACTTATTCTTTTTCCTTTCCTCTTGAAAAAATTTTGATGGGACTCACATATTATTTTTTCCTCCCCTTTACCTTTCTCTCTCCTTTACCTTTCTCTTCCCTTTTTCTTCCTACCAAACAACCCCATTTTTCATTTTCCCTTTACTTTTCCCTCCAACTCTTTCTTTTCTCTCACTTTTCCCTTCAAGTCTTTCTTTCCTCTCACTTTTCCCTCTTACCAAACATAGCCTAAAAGTATGTACAGCTCTGTTATCATTTACCAAAGATGTTATTTGGTCTTTCATTTAGGAAAAATGCCAAATGCATGTAAATATTCCTTTATAATTGTTTTACATTGCTCTCTAGAAACAATATCTGAGAT
The DNA here is from genome assembly GCA_002914845.1 of Trema orientale. NCBI lineage: Eukaryota > Viridiplantae > Streptophyta > Magnoliopsida > Rosales > Cannabaceae > Trema > Trema orientale. Next base: position 14,510 of record JXTC01000518.1, on the reverse strand, counting down.
AATTTTTCAAACATTTAAAGAAGCATCATGTGATTTATCAATGCAAACAATAATGAGAAGATTTTTTTTTTTTTGGGAGCATTTTGTTTTCTAAAGGACTAATCAAAAAGCAATTTCTATAGCCAAAAAAAAAAAAGGAAAATAACATGGAAAATTTACCCATTCAATAGGACATATGGCCAGATAATGCTTCTCGAGCTTATAGCATTTAGGAGCACTTTTTCCTTTATCCTTGACGCACCTATCAACCAACCCAACAAATCATTAATGCTAAAAACAACCAACCCAACAAATCATTAATGCTAAAAACATCCTAAAACATGAATGACCCCCCAAAAAAGAAATTGTAATTATCAACCCACCAAACAATGTCCTAAACTTAATTATGAAGCATAACACAAAAATAAGTGACATTATTAATAGAGATAAGTGTCATAAATTATGTTTTTGGTTTTGGGTAGATGAGTGCTAGAAACATCCTCTCCATTAAGATATAGCATCTTTTGATGATATAGATAAAATATATTTCGATATTATTGAACTCATTTAATATAAGACTCTAATTTGCAAAGGAAAGAAATAAATAAAAATCATTTAACAATATTTTTTTTTTGAAATTAATCATTTAACAATTTGAGAGTGAGAAATTCAAAATCATAAAGTGGGGAAAAAGAAAATGCAAACACCTTGGCACCTTGAGAATGATAAATTCAGGACCCGGGTCCTTTCAAAAAAATAAAAATTAAAAATAATATCTCATAATTCAACAATGATATATAAATCATACAGAATTAGTCAGTTAATAACAGTAAATTTGAAAATTTGATATATAACAACTTGCAAGTGTTTTTTAATTCTACCCAATTGAACACTCACCTATGGTACTTCACGTAAGCAGCGTAGCAGTGGCGAGGTTCGTCAGCCGATGTCATCTCCGTCTCCTCAACCTGTAGTATGTTCATTCCATAACGTGAATTATTATTGAATAAAAATAGGATTATTACTTCATTGAAATACTAAGCTTAAATCTGTAGACCAATGGCAAATGTATTAGTATTGTCACGTTAATTATTTTTTAGCTATATACATAAAGTTTTATGATGGAGTTTTATGTAATATGGATCCCTGTCTTCTCTATATCATATTATATGGATCTCGATAGTTACATATTGTTGCATACCTATTTCCACCAACTTAATTCTTTTTTTTTTTTTGTTTGAATTCTTCACTATATTGATTCACAACATATATACTTTTAACTTTTTCCCTGTTCAGGAAATTAAATCCACATATTTCTATAACACAATATGGGTATGCAAATAATATTAATTGAAAAGTAAAATGAAAATAACAAAATAGTAATAACACAATTTGATGAAGAAGAGAGAGATACATACTCTTGTGATGTTATTTCTGTTAATATTGGGCGGAGGTTGGGTTGAAGTGGGAGGAGGTGGTGCAGAAATGGTGTCGTATTCATGAGTGGGGTGAGGAGCTTTTGCTCCCCACGGGCCACTCTATTCACATCTCTGGATCTCATCTTGACATGTGGATCCACTTGTGCCGACGACATGTCGTTTATCCCTTTCCTTGACTAATTACGATAATCTGAAGAATAATGCTATGGGACACTAGTGGTGTCCAGCACCACAATGATGTGTCAGTTTGTCACTGACTAATCATAATTATAATTTAGGTGGGACCCAGTTCATTAATTAAATCATCCAGTGATAAAAAGACATGTATTGTAGTGCTGGGCACCACTGGTGCCTTATAGCATTGCTCTAATCTGAATATCCACCGTTCGTTTAGGTTGTTCTAGAAAAGTTGCAAGCTTCGCTACCCCTAGATCAACAGAAAATGGTAGCTACTAGCCAGCTCATGATGTAAATGTGTCTATATGTATAGCTATATAATAATGATGTGTTCATCTATAAACTCATCCCCAAGACACGTTGCAATGGAGAAAGACACTTGTTTATGTTAATATTGTTGATGTGTCTATACCAAAGAATTCAGCTAAAATGACAGCCTTGGATATATGTTTCGTGGCACAAGTTTTTGTCACGCGGTACAATATTCTTATAATATTTTAGGTTTCCATAAAAGTCCAGTATACGTTTTATATTATTAATTAATTAATTTTATATCATCAATCTATGCTCTTTTTTTTCACTCAATAATAAAGGGTTAGAAGAATAGAAAGGAAGTATCCAAACTATTCCAGAGTGCTTTTACATATTCTGATGCCATATCGATACAAGCGATTTCAACTTGAACCCAAAATTTTTATATAATAGATGAGTAGGTTCCCCAAACTCTATTAATAAAACAAGAAATCCTAAGGACAATCTTGACTAACTAATTAAACTTAATAGTACCACCGAGTGTGTGGTGTAGTGACAGGGAAGCCTTTCCTAGGGACCTATTCGTGGTCGTAGTTGTCTTCAGGAGTTCGATCTTCATGGTTTGCAATTCTAGTCTCTGTCTTAAAAGTGGTGCTCCTTTTGAGAGTTATGGGTATCGAGGTACCCAGTGAGTGGCAGTGAGATACCTAATGTGGTATATGGGCCTTTGCTGACAACTCGAGAACAATATAGGTCGGACCCCCATAACTACTTGGTGATTCCCAGGATTGCCATAGGCCGAAGGGAGGGGGGCATGAAGTGCACCACCAATCCCCTTCATTCTCAGCAAAAGAATAAAAAATAAAAAATAAAAATTAAACTTAATCGTAGTAGATATCACACTTAAGTGATTTGGGCAAAAAGAAGAGCTGACCCACTTGCCCCTTCTCAATTTTTTATATTTAAATTTTACATATAAGATTTTTGAAAAGAAATGAACTAACTCATTTAATTACTTGCCCTTGTTAAATTTTAAATTTTACCAATATATTTTTAAAAAACTCAAATTACATGCTCCACTTGATAATTAAAATTTCAATTACAGTGTATTTATTACCACCAAAAAAGAAAAGAAAAGAAAAGCAAAAGATAGGATAATAAACTTTCTACTTCACTCGTTGTTTTTTTTTTTTTTGAATGGAAACTTCACTCGTTGTTTTAGTATACCATGTCTCAATAATATCGCTACCACTTGACCGAAATGAATGAGAAGTTAATTGATCATGATATTAATACTTATCTTGAATCATCAATTAATTTTTTTGAGAGATAAATCATTAATTAATTGTCATTTGGAGGAGTTTATATTCAAATGTTAGTTATAATTTAACAACTAAATTCAGTCAGATTTTTTCGTGATCCTCCTGAATATATAACTTTGGCACTTAATTCCAGAATTTACTAATATTTCTAATTGGAAAAAAAAAATATCGTGTGGTCGAGTTCCCACTAATTGTATCTACTATCCATATTAACATTGGCCAGTTCATATATGTGGCGGGTGCATTAGGCTCTCGAGAACTTCTTTAGGACAAGAAACAATAAAACCAATGAAGTTTTTTCCCTTTATTTTTTTTTCCTTCTCCCTTATTGCCATTTTAAGTTTTAGCTATAAAATCGATGTTATAATGTAGAGACAAAACAGAGAGCGAAATAAATGAACTGTTGACCTACTAAAATAATAAACTAATTTTGGCAGAATCCCAAGCAATAAGAACAAACAATGTAATGCTTTATTTAGCATAATAATGATAAATAATGGTAATAATTTGATGCTTCGACACATCACAAGCTAGCTAGACGTATAAGAAAAATAATTATTTTAATTACTTTCAAAGTTATGGCACAAAAAATGCTATTAATTAGCACATGAAAGGTTCGGCCTGGAAATAGACGGGCAATAACATTCTTTCTTTAACTCATGGCAGCACCTAAAGTTCCATTTTGCTATTTTGTAGGGTGAAAAATCATTCAAAGACCAATTCTAAAAAATTGACCCAAAAAAAGTGTCTATTGTGAAAATTTTAATTAAGGTCACATATTCAAAACGGTTGCGTGACAATATGTCCATAGCCAGATAACCAAAAAACTATACATATCTATAAAAGGGAAAATATAACACATAAGAAGTTGGATTTACCAGAATTCAGCTAATAAAACAGTACTACATAATAAAGACATTATTAACAAAGTTTCACAATCCCCATATCTTCTTTTTAGTTGATCAAACACAATTGAAAGTAGGTTATCAAAAAATAAAAAACAAACAAAAATCATGGGATTTCCCTTCTCTTCACTTTACATTGTCATGTTTATCTTCTCATCTCTTCAAAATTGCTCTCTTGGTTCTAATTTTATCCAACAATCATGCAAGAAAGCCGTGAAAACCGATCCGAATTTGCGGTATGATTTTTGCATCACAACCCTAGAGGCCAATCCCAAGACAAGAAAGGCTAAACACCTTGAAGAACTAGCCATTATTTCCATTGAGCTAACCATATCCAATGCGACCGAAATCGCTTCCAACATTTCAAATCTTTTGAGGCAAAAGACAGAAGTAGTGATCGATCCATACGCGAAAGGCTGCCTAAAGGACTGCTCGGAACTCTACTCCGATGCCATTTCGGCTTTGCGTGATGCGAAACTTGATATCGAATCCAATGACTTTGAGAAAGCTAATGTAGACATTAGCTCCGCCATGGATGCTTCCTCCACTTGTGAAGATGGGTTCAAAGAGAAAAAAGGTGAAGTTTCTCCTTTAACTAAGGAGAATAGTGTGTTCTTTCAATGGACCGTGATTTCTCTTGCTTTTACCAACATGCTTGTTCAACAGTAAGATGAATACTATACTTCGTTTCATTTGGTTTTAATAACATATACGTCCTTCAATGATTTATGTTTCATATAGCTGGTGTGGGTATTGTACCAATTTACAAAGGGAAAATTTTTATAATGCTTACAGACATATCTTACTTTGGATTTTATTTTTGTTATTAGTTTGACGGTCTATTAGCATCTTGACACATGATTATCAGATTATGTAGTACTTTTATTAAAAGTAATTATGATAAGCATTGTTATGCCTACGGATTAGTACGGTGACTTTGGTTTTTGGCCTCCCGTGTAAATTGCACATAAAATTATAATAAGGGATACAATGTTACTTTTACTAATTTTTTTAAAGTTTTGACCAATAAAAGTAGAAAATGATATAATAATTCAAATAGAAAGTATTTATTTTAAATTTTTAACATACAATGATTTTTTCACATTTTTTTAATGCAGAAAGTATGTTAGTGATAATTTCCCTAAAATAGAAAGTACTTATTTTAAATTTCTAAAAACACAAATTTTTTTTGACAGTTTTTTAAAATATAGGGTATTTTAGTGATAATTTCCTATATATTATGTACTAATTAGTTAGTAGTTATACATAAAAGAGAATCATAACATTTCCTGCATATTATTTCTTATTTCTCTTTATTCCATGTCCCTTCTATTATTTTTTTAATTATTCCCTTTACATATTAGTAAAAGTGACCGTGGTAATCAAGATCCAAAGACTATTTATGAGAAAAATTTAAGGGCACTTCACCATAATGATGCTCTCAGCACCTATATATACAACTATAGATTCAGAAGAGAATCGAGTTAATAATCCAGTTAGCGGCGCTAAGATATGTGATACTATATTACTATTGGCGAGATTAGTGCAACGAAGTTAACATTTTTCTTTAGAATAAGACTCAACAAATATAAAAAGCAATACTGTTAAGTACACTTGTAGTGTTTAGAACCACAATTAATAGAAGTATGTGGTCTACATACAAAAATTGTCAAATTTCAAGACGCGGACTTCACCTCTTTAACAATCGTCATATTTTTAACATATAAATGGTGGATGCTAACGTATCTTATCTATATGTTTGTCAATTGTCATACAAACAACATTACCGAAGGAAAATATATAGTATGTTCGACATGTAAGAGAATAAAGCTAATTAACTGACAGGCAAATTTATTTTATATGGTAAATTTTAAAAATAAGAATAAAAAATTCTGAATTTTAAAATTCTTTGAAATTTTTTGGATTTATTTAGAAAAAATACCGCTTTTAAAAATATTTAAAAAAAAACTATTTTCGACAATTGATGAGTTACTTGAATTCAAGTTATTTGAGGTAACCAGATTAGTTATCTCAAGTAACCTGATTGGTTACTTCGAGTATTTTTGAAAAAAATAATTTTAATTTCGTAAATATTTTTGAAAATTAGTATTTTTCTAAATAAACTTAAAAATTGATTTTTTGCTAAATATACCGAGATTTTTTTACATGAAAAAATAAAAAGGCTTCTAACACTTATACCTACAAAAGCTGAAAAAAAATTACAAATATATGGAAGTCACACTTTTTTCCAATTTTCGTATAGTTTTTATTAGGAAAATATCATTTTTAAAAAAATATTTAGAAAAATACCATTTTTAAAATAGTTACCAGATACCAGTTTCTGGAAACTGGTTACTGGTTACTAGTTATATACCAGTTATAAATATCTTTGGTTACTAGTTACCAATTTCCAGAAACTAATTACCAGAAACTAGTTACTATTTTAAAAAATAGTATTTTTCTAAATATTTTAAAAAAAATAATATTTTCTTAATAAAAATCGTACCGCACCTTATAAAACACAAAACTACTGTATTTTTCAAAATGTTTTTCTCAAACACCGTATATGGTGTAATTTCCCCAAAATAAAAACCTGCCCATCCGGGATATTTCAATTTTTTGGACACTAGGTAAGAGGCCCATTAACCAAATGGCCTTTAGGAGAATAGACAAATTTTCAAAGTAATTAGGAAAACGTCCCTTTTTTTTCAAAAAAAAATCTTTTTAGTTTTCATTTAGGTTCATAACCGTTAATATAATCGCAATATTAAATAGGTAAATCATAAATCAATTGGTATACCAGGTATGTTATCCGTATAAATGTTTTAAACTAAAAGATTGAAAAAAAAATAGACATTTTAAAATGAAGTGTTCAAAAGATACACCCGTCCTAATTAACCTTAACAAAAATTGAGGCAGACATGTAGTCACACGCTTAGCCTTAGTTAGTACCGTTCCGTACTTGCCTCTAAATAAAGGAGTTTGAAATTCGAATCCCTATCTTCTTAGTTGGAACTTGGACTTTTGGAGGGAAAGAAAAAAAAATTCGAAAGAATTTTATTTTCTCTTCTTTGGATTGAAACAAAAAATGATAAAAAAAATTTTCAAGAAAATTAAAAAGTTGATTTGATGTTATTTTTTAGTATATAGAATGCTAACACATTAATTAGTAAAACCAAAAATGTGAAAATAAAGTTCTATAAACTTTTAGGAAAAGTATTTTTCTCTTTCTTTTTCTATGATTTTTTCCTTACAATTTTTTTTCCTTCAAAATTCAGGTTCAAAACAGAGCCTTAATTTGTAAGAAAATAGGGGGGAAAAAAAGCGAGAGTAGATAGATAACTAGTTTGAATAACCCCACATATAAGCTATATTTTCCCTTAAAGATATATCAAATTAATTAAAACTTAGACATAATTGGTTTTTATATAAAAGATAAGAAATAATATCGCTTCAACCTTTATCTCTCTTTTCCAATATGCCAATAGGGTTTATGACACGAATGGTTTCTCTTTTTCCAATAGGCCAATAGGGTTTGTGCCGCACAGATAGTTTCTCAACATACTACTTGTAACAATTTGGTTCTCGAAGTTCTAATTTTAATAATTAAGTTTTCGAACTTTTTGATTTCTTATAATTAAGTCCAATTACAACATATTATCACATATTAACAAAAAACACATTTGAGAAGCATGTTGTAGCATTTGAAAGAATAATTAAAGAGTAATTCGGAGATTTTGCACAATAGCAAATATGAGGGAAAAGAGATAGACTTTTACCATGAACAAGTTCCTCATGATCGCCATTTTTCGAGATAAGACATAACTTTAGCAAAATTCAGGAAGTTTCTCCCACAAACCCAAAATTTCTCCACCAGAGACCCACATATTTGTGGAGAAAGTTTTTAACTTCTAAGAACTCTAAATCCCCTTTTGGCAAAATTGTCTATTAAAAGGTCCCCCTCCCCACCCCAAACTACCTTTTTTTCCCTCCTATTTGCTATTATAAAAGGAAAAAAAATGCAAAATCCTCCGATTATCCACATAAAATACCTTTTTTCAGTTGCTAGTAATGCACCTCATGTGTGTTTTCTATCAAATATATTTTAATTAAAGGTTGTAATTTAGACTTAGCTGCAACAAAACAAAAAAATTAAGGAATTTAATTATCAAAATTAGAATTCTGGAACCAAATTATCTCAAGTTAGATAGTTAAGGGAACAAGTTTGCCATAAACTCTCTGATATATAATATTTCAGAGCTCTTAATAAAGTAAGTGATCAGTATTTGTAATTTTGCACACATATTTACACTACAAACATGCTATATACTGGACATAAAGGCAATTTAACCGGCTGTCCTTGCATTACTTCGTCCCTTTCGAAAAACTATATCTATATATATCTACCTCACTAATATTTCCTTCACAAAATTATACTACAAAAAATGTGTCTTTTGCAGGCGCAAAAATACGTCTGCAAAAATAAGAAAGTGCGCCTGTAAAAGTTTTGCGGACGTAAATCCGCGTCGGCAACACTCGTCTACAATTCCTTGCCTGCAAAAAGTCATTTTTTATACTCTGACGCAATAGTGAAATTAGTCTGCAAAAGCTGCTAGAAAATGCGTCTGTAAAAGAGCAGACTTTTGCCGGCGTGTTTCTACGTTTCCAGACGCAAAAACGCGTCTGCAAAGGATTTTGTTATTTTGAAACCCAGAACCTTTTCTAGACATGTTAACATGTCTGCAAAACATTTGAAAACCATTTTGAATTGTATATTATTCCTAATAATTGTTCGTGACTACCTGACTTTAATAAAATAAATAATAAAACTAATAAGAAAATTTATGCCATGAATATTTTCTAAACATTCATATATTGTCTAAGTAAAAAAAAAAAAAACTATTACACTAAGTATTTCTAAAATTATGAAAACAAAAAACACAACGTCTTAACAGTACTAGTGGAAGGATCCTAGCTAGATGAAGATGTTGGAGGCTGAAAGTTAAAGTTTGGAATATGCTCATTCAGTGCTTGTAAGAGTGCTGCGATCGTCTTTTGACTTTTCTCTTGCTCCTCACTCTACTTTGCTATCTGATGTTGAAGAGTGGCAATGGTCTCAGCTTGCTCTCTAGCTAGAGTAGAATTATTGCTGCTGCTAGGTACTCTAGTCCCTCCAATTACCTTAAGCCTAGGCAATACACCTTTTCCCTTCTTATAACGGGAGCGAGTACCACGTACAATGTCAATTATCTGATCATCAGTTAAAGCATTGGGTGCAGAAACAGAACCAATAGAACCAACTGATTCACTAACACTATTTGCTGGCTGAGTGGGCTGAGATGCACGCATCTTGACCATCGTATCCTGCAGTATGTCAAATAACAAATTTGTAAAACTCATTAAACAAACATTACCCATGACAAAAAATCAAAAAGCAGAACAATCCTACATATCACAATCCATTTCCACAACCTTAGCAAACTATTCATTCTCAAAGTTTCTCCACCCAAAGTCGTAAGTTTGATTTAATACATGCCTCAAAACACAAAAATAACTCCTCATAAATCATAGTTGGCAGTTATGAAAAGCCAAATTGCACCAATTTGAATGGGGAAAAAAGTTTAAGAACGAATATCAAGTATAATTGGTAACATTAACTAGTTTCACTTTAAAAAAAAAACAATTAACTATGGACCTGATTCAGTGACTTAGTACTACAGACCCCAAATATCCCCTAAAGAAAAAAGGATGAGGACTAATAGAATTGAAGAGGAAAGCTTTAGTGATCTGTGGCCTATTGGTAAATGAAGAATTACAAAGTGCTGCTCTCCCTATATACATATGTATACTTACATGATTTAGTTATATATGGTAGGAGAATACTAAAGAAGTACTCAAAAGAGAAGAAAAGAACTTATATATGATCATAAGGCTATTGTCCATGCATGAACTCAAATATTCTCTTCACATATACTTTGTGTCCAATATATTGGAAGAATGTTTTTGGCTTTGAAAATTATTTATTTTCAGTAGGTTCCACACTACAGTCACATCTCGAGTTAACTTGCCATTAATTAACAAGATCCAGTGGCAATTATATATATATCTATATATTTTTATTATTTAGATTTCACCAAAATGCAAATTATAAACAAGTTAAACTGATATTTACAGAAACATACCTAATAGGTTTAATTTGCTACTCCATTTTTCTACGTACTGGTTTGAGTTTAATGATACTTTTTATTAATTAAGCTTTGCTCAATGGTAGGTATTTTATTTCTGATTAGTTCTAATAATACCTGACTAGCTGTTTCATCTTTTATTTATACAAGTTAAATACACCCTATGGATCATGGCTCATAAATTTCTATTATTGATTTATCTCTGATTTTAAGTTTCAGCTAGTCCATAGTACAAACAGAGCAATCACACCTAACACATAAATTTCTTATAATGTTAAGCTTGTTATAAAAGCTTTTGTCTTAATGTATCGAGCTTTATTAATAGAGCAATCATCATTCTAGTGTGAAAGGACATAAAAGGAACAATTTTCATTCTCCCATATAAATTTTCTTTTACTAATTTTTCTGTGAAAAAATAGAGTGTAACACTTATATAGACGGCATTCGCAGTTTTATTTGTCCATCCAGTAGATAAACGCCAATGCATGTCCTTAAAATTATCAACCAAGCTTGGAAGATCATGGGTCTCTGGATTCTCCTATTAAATAATCAAATCAGATAAATTATTACAACTTATTTAGGGCATGTATTGCTATTCACTAATAGATAATAGTATTTTGCTTACTCCTTCCTTCAAATGAGAGAGAATGGACCTCGAGCCATGACAACTCTCAAATGGCATCATCGCTCGACTGGCAGAGTTCTGCTCTGATATTTTCTGTCAAAAACCAAATAAATGGCATAAAATTAAGTAAATACAAAACTTTATTGTAATAAATGTATATATAGCAGCTGGCATTTAGCATGAAGATGTAATAATCATATCAAAGATCATGACTTCCCTAAATATACACTACTAAGAGTTCATATAAATATGTGTTGAGGTAAACAAACACTTCAGTGACAATAAGCAATCAACTCTCATATTCACCATCTGCTCCTCAGAACCAAAATAATCGTAGGGGAACTTCCAATCTTCATTTTTAATCTTTTTTGGTGGATTGTTTTTAGGGGTGTCCTTGTCCTTCTCCCTGCCCAACTTCTTCCAATGCCTTCGTAAAGAATAATGTCATTCCCTGAATGCCTTTGCAGCTAGCCTATCTGTCTCATCCATGATAATAACGTTGGTCCGATCAAAAACAAACTGCAACTGCAAATAAATTTACAGAGGGGTAAATAAAAGTCATTAATCACTTTATATTCATAATTTGACTGAGAACTTACTTCTAGTCGATCCAAAATTAAAGTCTTGTCTTCTTTTGTTACATCTTTCCAACAAGTAAAACGGGGGGATAAAGTGTAGTGAACTTGCTGTGGTATCATATTATTGAATGTTTTTCCGATCTTTCCATATGATTTTCTCGTCTCCTCATCAAAATCAACCTTTAGTGGTCCTTGAGCTTTCTTCATCCATTTCTCCACATTAATGCCTTTGGACTCTTGTCGCACCTTCTTCGATGGATTTGAACCCTCCTCACCAGAACCTCCAATATGAACACTCTCTGAAGTAGACATAATGCTGCAAAAGGAACATTAAAATTAGGCATCCAAGTAATTTTCCAAATCGTACATATTGAATATCATTAAAATTAATTTTTCATTAAATAAAATAGGATTCTTTATTAATAGTATTAAAGAAAGTAGGAATCTTTATTGATGTAGCCCCTATATTTTCTTTTTTAAAAAACATTAAACTGCATGAAAAAGAACACTAAGGTTCTTCTCTAGAAAATCATTTTAAAGGATATAAAAGGATTGGAAGTCATTCCCATGAATTCATTTGGTGACCTTCCCATGAATTCATTCAGTGACCTTCACTACAACTTAAATTTCTTCATCAGAAGATATGTTGTAATTCCCATCACTACTATCACTATCACTATCCACGATCATTATTTCTTCATCATCATATTCTTCTAGTGTGTCATCCTCAATTTCATCATCCTCAACCAAAATATCATCATTTCTCATTATGTGACCTTCTTGGAGAAGTTCATCTACATTGTAAACATTTTCTGGCTCAATATCGTCGCGATGAAATTGAACATTGTTGAGCTCTGGAAGTTCGATCCATATGCGAAAAGCAGAAGAATCATCTTCTTGTAACACTGGAATCTCATTATTTGTTTGAATTGTGGTGTCCTCTGAATTAACATGTGGAATATCCCACAAATTCCTCTGGCTAAACTTCTGTACAAGTCTCCAATTTGGCCCATTTTTGTCATCATTAATGTAAAAGACCATTTGTGCCTGTGATGCAAGTATAAAAGGATCATTTTGATACCACTGAGCACCAACAAACACACTAGTAAATCTATTATCTTTTTGAATTCTTTTTCTTCTGGGATTTGTGTCAAACCATTTGCATTTAAAAAGTAACACACTGCATCCTTTCAAATATGACAACTCGATTAGGTCTTCTAGCACTCCATAAAAATTATTTCCATCTATACCAGGAACACAAATACTACTATTTTGTGTTTTGTGTCTAGCATCCCTTTTCTCAGTAACAAGCCTCACACCATTGACGATACACCCAGGATAAGAAAATGCAGAAAAATTGGATCTATTTGCTAATGCATATAATTCATCTGTCACCTCATTTGGTCTAGCATCACGTAATTGATTAATCTACATGAATAGAAGAAACAAATATTAAATAATTAGTAAAAGAATAATGATAAGATAAAAACACAAAATTGATGATATCATATATAAGTTAGACACTTACTTTAGTTCTAAACCATTTAGGAAACTCAACTTCCTGCTGTTGTTCCAAGTTCAGACCACCTTGAGTTTTTAATTTTTTCATGTGTTCATCAATATAGTTCCGTATTTCTAGATAATTGTTCAGTACGTACCATTCAGCCTTTTTTTGTTCAGCTGTTTCTAGAAGTATGAGAATTTTTGTTCAATTGTTCATCCAACTCTTATTGATCGGCATCTTTATTGTAAAAGTACCCAAACACTTGTTATTGATAAATAAAATATTATGCTTGTTTTAGAGCATATATCCCAAAACCCAAACTATTATCTTTTTAAAATGAAGAGTAATAAATAAAAAATAGTAGGCAGGTAGCTTTTTCAAAAAGAAATAAGTTAAAATATCAATAAAAAACACATAAAATTAGACACTAGCAATGTGCATAAGTATCATGCCCATAACCATAAATATTAAATTACACGTGTTGAGATGCTCTAGTAGAAAACAAAGTTTCTGATATCTTTCTAACAGAGCATAAAGATTGAATTTTACCTGCTTAGACGATAGACCTATCTTCTCCGAATGAATGGTAAAATTATATAGTAAAAGAGTGACACAACAATTCTTTAAAAGCTTCAAACCATAGTACTTGATAACCTGTAAAGTCAAAGAAAAGAATAATATTATTAAAACCCAAATTAAAAATAATATATATGTGCTACACTATAGCCTACTAGAATGTGTATATATATGTGCGTGTGTGTGAGAGTTTAAAGAACAGAACATGAATGTATGTTTAAAAAAATCATGCATAGTAAAGAACAAAAAATATATATTCTGGAATAGATACAACCAGAAGGTATATATATATATAAAGCTAACTTCATTGATAAGAATAAAAAATAGATTACAAGCTACAACAGCTAATTAAAAGCTCCAGATCACTTGACACGTGAAATAGTACTATATATACTTCCAATATAAAGCTCTCACTACCACAAACTAATTATGTTGAGCCAGCTTATTTGAAAAAATGCATTAGAATTTGAAAAAATCCAAGAAAAGGGACGGACAAGAAAAGAAAACATGATTCAAGAATCCAAACAAAGATGAAAATGTCCTTTTTAGAAAATAAAAAATGAATAAATAAATCCTGCAAGGTTACAAGTCTTATGACACAAACTAAAAAGTATGAAAGCCAAAGTCAGTCAACTAAAACAGGGAACGACTAGATGTTGCTTGTCTTGGAGATCACTGCAAAAAAGACATTTAGATGAAAAAGGGAACCCACAATAACAATTAGATATCCCAAGATAATCAGTCAGAAAGCATATTTGTAACTTAAAAAATGGTTTTTAGAGCAACAAGGCCTCTAGCATGGAGGGACATAAGCAACTTTGTGATGTTATCTTAAGCTACAATGATTAGTTTCCTGTTTAAAAAACAAATTTTTGATATTTATCAAGATTTCTGCCGAGAAGTTGATTTGCCTGTGACATCAAGTAGCTTTGTTGTTATTAATGGTAGTGGACACAAATACATAACAA
>JXTC01000517.1:198625-211194 GCA_002914845.1 Trema orientale | reverse complement strand
ATTCGCTGACAAAACGGTCAAAGTCAGCAGACTGAAACGGCGTCTCTTGACTGGCTGGAGAAACCGGTTGCACGAAGGAAGCGGAGCATGGGATCCGGCACGCTGAGCAGCTGCAGCAGACGCGGGCCCCACCTGTCGGCTGGCTTCGGACTCGCCTGTCCTCGCGCGTGTGCTGCACGCACCCGCATGGTGGATCTGGAGCTTGATCGGACAGCCAGAATCGCGAGTTGCCTTCTTTTCCTACTCGCGCGTTTTGAACTTCATTTTTCCATTTTTTTTTTCTTTTTCTTTTATCTAAAATCAAAAACAAATTCTAATTAATAATAAAATTAAATTAAATCAAATTTTAAACCTAATTAAAAATATAATCCGAATTAAATTTTCCTAAACTAATTAAAATAAAAGAAATCTAATAAAATTAAATAAAAATTATATCTAAATACCAAAAATCAAATTAACTATAAAATAACCTAAATTAAACTAAAAATCACTAAAAACATACAAAATATTTAAGAAAAAGAACATAAATAACTCTATTTTCATAGAGTTATCAATTAGCTTTCTTTAAGAATGAGAATTCCATTCCAATGCCCATTCAACCCATCCAAACGCCACTTTAGTTAATTGTACAACATCTAAAAAAGAGTAAAATGTCAAGTGCAAAACAATAATGTGTCTACAACTATATATATATGTTATGTACTGAGCTTGAATATTCTAGTCTTTTTTGAATTGGCACGAGTATTCCATTTTTAAAACTAATCTATACTGCTTTCAACATTTGGTGCGCACACAATATTACCGAGTATTATTATGATGTGAATGAAGAACAACTGGCTTTCACACCCACCATTTGTCTCTCACCTACCTTTCAGGTGGCCCTTCACTTGAAACAATAGACTCATTATCAAATATATATATATATATATATATACATATATGGGTATATCTAGGATTATCCCTTTCTACATGTAATGCCACCAATGGCTAACTATGTTAACCTTTTGTATGCCAACTTTTAATTAGTCGCAAATTACCCTATTTATTTAGAAACTAAATTTTGGTCGGTAAAACCTATGGTTAGCAGTTTAGAAGAAAATTGTTTTGCCTTTTACACTTTAAGTTCTTTCGTCAATTTAATGAGGAAAAATTTTCTTAAGTATATTAAGTTTTCGGTCAGTATAAATTTTGTAGACAATCTAGTATTTGAAATTCTGAAATTCCCATTTACAAGGCCACCGTTAATTAGATGCACCGTGAAAGAAAAAAAGAAGTTATTAAAAACTTGATGCAACTAGAGCTATCAACAATTACGAGTTTATTAGCTAAAAGACTTTGACTTTAGGTGCACCGACTTTTAGACACTTATAAAATAAAGTTATTATTAAAATGAGATGATATATTTCATAGAAAAGTAAAATTCATAGCTTTCCGATATGTCATTTGGATGATATATTTCGGAAAAGTTATTTATAATATGATATGAGATTCTCTTTTTGCTGTTCATTGAAATAAAGGTAAATATAAAATAAGAAAAATTAATTAAAAACTTAAATTATGTAACATTTCGTGTTTTTATTGAAAAGTTTTACGTGAGAAACTGTGGCTTTTCTTTCGTAAGAGCTTAATTCCAAAAAAAAAAAAAAAAAAGGGCAAGAAACTTCTTTTCATATTTCATTCAATAACTCTGAAATTTGCTTTTAGAATTAGCTAGGAAGTCAAAGACCACCTTGTAAATTCACGTCAATCAAATTTTTACTCCCACATGCTGAAAAAATAAATATATATATATATGGGCCATATTCTGGTAAGTATTTTTTTGATACTTTTTAACTGTTGAATTATTATCCAACGGTTATCATAATTTGAGTAGTTAGAAAAAATAATAATAATAATAAATACACATTATTTAATATTTTTTTCTACTTTTTACCATAAAAGCACATATGCATGATGTATTTTAATTAGACAAACTAAGACCTATTTGAAAAGAAAAAATACCTACTAGATTAGTGCCTATATATAAAATAGAATAAATTTCTGTCCATTATACAAAGTTCCAAGGCTATTAAACTTGTTTATAAGTCTATGAAAGGTTGGTGGTTGAAAAACATGATCAATGTTCAATACGCACTCAATCGCTAATATGGTGCCGTAACTGTATAATCTCAATAGATGTATTCCACTAGTTTTCAGCCTAGTGTATATTTTGTCACCCATGTAGTGCTACTCATTTCAAGCAGCTGCAACCAAGATCATATTGAAACTTGCAAGTAAGGATAGCAGAGAGTAAACGACACACGTACTTATGCCTTTTGATTGTATGACAAGTGGCCGCGATCCGGTCAGTAAGAGAATGTAGAGCCTGGAAGTCTAGTGCTTTTGCGAAGGAAACAAAACACCATGGTTTCAAGTTATATAAAAGTCAAAAAAGGCCTATAATTAAGACATTAATTACTAGATTCACTTAATTATTAACGCTAATTATATATCTATCTATATATAATAAGTGTTAATAAGTAAGCAGCACTTCAACTTTTTTGTTGCTATTTATACCCTTATTTTATAGTTTTATCCTTGTTTAAAGTCTAATACAAATATGTCATTTATTAATTAGTTTAAGGTGATTTGGTACATTGAGGGTTCGTTTCACTCCTCACTATATAACCGAACCGAGGTCCCACCTACATTTTGCTACTCACAGACAATTTTTTTAGTTATTTATTTTTTCTTTCTATTTTCACTTGCTTTTTCATTTTTTATTTTATTTCTTAGTAAACTTGCCTTTTCAAATTGTATTTCAATTACTCTGTTTTTTTTCATAATTATAAAAGCTCTTGTTTTTTTCTCTTTCAATTTTTATGTTCATCGTAATAGTAGCTTAGTCAGTTATATTTATTATTTTAAGAAAAATAAATCATAGAATATCTTTAAAAAATAAAATAAAATAAACAAAACAATTTAAAGACAAACAAAAATCTTTTTTTCTTAATTAATCAAAAGAATTGATTATCTTGTGAAAGTAGTTTATCCATACATTTTTTTTACAATTAATCCTTTATATAAAATTTTTATACAGGAAAACATTTTTTTCTTTTTTACCTTAGAATATCAATCTATATTTAAAATATCAATTATAACTAACATTATAATATATTTCGCCAAAAAATAAAAAAACATACGGGAGGTACGTCCTCAAAACTAGTATATATATATAAGAGTGGCTAAGTAGTGCTCCTTCAATGTCCTGTTCAATTTATATTATAGATATACGCACACTCTATTATACAGCTTTATCCAGCTGAGTCCAGCTTAATTGGTTTTGAAGGAAAGTCGCACCATATATATATGTGGTGCAGAAATAATATCATCGATGGCCCCGCTTAGGGGCACGTTTGGGCCAAGGGAGGACAGAGGACAGAAATAATATCATGATGGCCCCGCTTAGGGGCACGTTTGGGCCAAGGGAGGACTGAGTTTCCAGTCCTCTTTTTTAGTTTCCTTTGTGGGACTAATTTATCCAAATTAGAAGCTGAGTTATTTAATCTCATGCGTCCGCATGCTATTTTTTTTTATCTGTCTTTTTTTTTTTTTTTTTTTCCAGAAACTGTCTATATATATATATATAATATTAAATTCTAGTTTTCATTTTTTTTAAATATATTTCATTTTTATATACCCATTTTTCAGAAATACATTTAAATTATACTATTTTATATAACTATCATTTACATTTTTTTTCTATTTTTGGAAATATACATTTATTTATTTATAAATAAAACATGACTAAAACTAAATTAAGAAAATTTTTAATTATTATTTAGGTATTAGTTCTGTATGCACCAAACACAATATAATATTAAATAATATAATGTAGTTTAATCCAGTCTATTACCATTTAATAGTTAAATCCAATCTTGCATAGCAAACATGAGTGTATACGATAGATATCTACAAATAGGCCAACACGTGTTGGAAGTAACTTGGTCAATGAATTGACTTCTCTTTTCAATATCTTTGAAATGCTATGAAATCTTCCTATATATGAAATCTTATAAATCGTTACTAATGATTTTTTTTTTTTTTTCTTTTCCAAATGACTTTAAGTTAAAATTTCCACAAGTAGGTTATTATTATTTTTTCTTTTCAAGGATACATATGAGTCAAATTCAAGGCACACAAGAGCACTACAAATAGGAGAGACATTTTGGGCGCACATTAGTTGTATATATGCTTATGCTATGTGCCTATAGAACATACATCAAAGAAGTTAGAAGCATCAACCAAAACATGCTTTTGTTGTACTCTAAAAGGTGTATGTTGGGGCACAAACTACTCCGATTATACTGTCTATTCTTACTGCTCTTGGTGGTTTGTTGTACTCCTCCTGAAGACCCCATCAAGTGTTCTACAGGCAACTCAAACTGCACCGTCACCAATTCCTATGGAGCCTTCCCAGACCGCAGTATCTGCCGAGCAGGCGCAGCCACCTACCCCTCCACGGAGGAAGAGCTCATTGCGATCGTTGCAAGCGCAACAAGAGACGGATCGAAAATGAAGGTGGCCACCCGGTTCTCTCACAGCATTCCCAAGCTGGTTTGTCCTGGCCGAGACGATGGGCTGCTGATAAGCACCAAGCGCCTAAACCGGGTGCTGAACATCGACACCGAAGCAATGACAATGACAGTGGAGAGCGGGGTGACGCTGAGGGACCTGATAAGTGAGGCTGCCAAGGCCGGTCTGGCTCTGCCGTACACGCCGTATTGGTGGGGATTAACCATTGGCGGGTTGTTGAGCACGGGCGCCCATGGCAGCACATTGTGGGGCAAGGGAAGCTCAGTTCATGACTATGTCACTGGGCTTACGATCGTCAGCCCGGGTGGCGCTGCAGATGGGTTTGTCAAAGTTCGGAGACTCGAGGACGGCGATGAAGAACTAAACGCGGCAAAGGTTTCACTTGGAGTTCTTGGGGTTATTTCACAGGTACATACATGGCTACCTAATTTTGGTTTTTATTTTTTTTATTTATTATTATTATTTTTTTTAGTGGGGTTGCCCGGTAGCTAAATAATGAGAGGGAAAGATATAGCTTGATATTCAATATACACAGACAAAGAAATAATATAGATATGTAAATACATCCAGAAGGAACTGCAAAAGGTAATTTCAAGGAAGACTTGAAAATTGTTAATAGTAAAATATAACATTATGTTTGTCCACTTCTTAACAGTTTAATCTTTTGGTATAGGGTGGTAAACTAACACGATATGAAGCAGGAGGTTCTGACGTTAAATCCTGCTTAAGTGACTGGTTAATATGGTTTTAAAGACTGACTCTCATTTAAATTATACGTTTGATTTCTTTGCTTTATTCCAGTTTTCTATATTGAATATTAATCTCTTTTCCGGTTTAAAATGCTTACCATTTTTTTTATTCCGAAAAATCTTATTATTATTGACTTCAGAGATTGGAGTTTCTAGGAGGTGCCTACATTAATTCGTCCTTTCATCCTTTAATTTTGGTTCTTGGATCTTGAGTAGAACATAGCACACTAGTTTTTATATTAAAAAATAATAATAGTTTAGCGAAAAAGAAAACCGAAAAAAGAAACAGAAAAAAAGAGAAAGGAAAGGAAAGAAATTCATGATAAATAGAATTATATGTGACAGCTTTTGTCTCTTCTTCAATTCTTTTCTTTTTCTTTTAACCAAAATGGAAATTGTACAACAAAACTGAGAGTTATGAGAAAATAGTCTCGAATAGGACATTTTGAATAATTATTCTGAACTTAATTGGATTTTTTTTAAAAAAAAAAAGGTGTAACCTTAACTTAATAAAGACCTAGCTAGCTGTCTGCTGTCTTGAGCCTTATTTGACTGGACTTTGAAGTGAGAACTTAATCATTACAACTTCGTGTTTTTGAAGTAAACTTAAGATCGATAGTAGACTTGGTTCCAAATGCAAGATGAACATGTCGTACAAGATATTAAATAATTCTACCCTCTTTTTTTGGAGGAATTTTAATAAAAAATGCAAATGGACAAAATTTTTATCTTTTATTGTTCAAAATGATGTTTACAACTACTGGCTAGCTAATTTACTCGACCTAATCAAAAGAATGGTAAAGGAAAAAAGAAGAAAAACAAAACAACGCATGATAATTATTAATAATCAATTTCTGAAAAAGTCCAGGAATTTTGACTTTTTCGATGATATGGACACGAAAAAGCTTTGAAAGTTTTTGTTCCTGTTTGGTGAGTCAGAACCTACTAGAAAAGAAAAACAGACCCTTACAACGATTTTTTAAAAAAATACATAAAATTGATGGAATATTTTATTTGCCATCCCTTCTAATTCAGAACTGTCGGGAATATATATATATAGGCACTAATCCAGTAAGTTTTTTTTTTTTTTTTTACTTATATATAGGTATTATTTTGATCAATGAAAATTTTTATTGTATATTATTTTATATTAAAAAGTAAGAGAGAGAAAAAATATTAATGATACATGTCTTTTCATGTATCTCATTATAGCCGTTAGATTACTTTTAGATGATGATTCAATGGCTAAAAAAAAATACTTACACATAGGTAAAAAAAAAAAAAAATACCTACCGGATAGAAATATATATAAATTTATGTATATATGAATAAACGAAAAAAAAATTATATATATATATCTATATATATACATGAAGCAATGAAAAAGAAAATGAAAATGAAGATTCTCCGAAAAAGGAACGATCATGAGTAAATCTAAATTAATTTTATGGATGGGGACTTAAATTATTTATATGAATGGGACACAAAAAATAATAGCGTAAAATTTAAATTAAAAAAAAATGGTTCCTCAAGTAGCAAAAAGCCATATATAATTTTCCCTCACAAGTTTGTGTCAATTTTTTTTTAGGAAATAAGGCATACAGTTAATTGTAACATGTTTCATTAAACGATAATTGATTCTTAACCTTGCTATGTTGAAGACTAATTAACTATGTATTGTTCATTTTAAAGCTTAGGCCTACTACCGAAATGAAATCTTAAGCATAATTCTGTGACTAAACATTAATAATTCATTTTATAGGAAAGATTACTATACAACGAAGTAATTAATCCATTAGTAAAATATATGTTGCTATTAATAGACCTAGCTAGCTACATGGTTACCTGTTTGACCATTTCTATGTGCAGGTGACTTTAAAGCTGCAGCCTCTATTCAAAAGATCCATTACTTACGTGACCAAGAACGACTTTGATTTAGGAGATGAAGTGATACGTTTTGGTAGAAAACACGAGTTTGCAGACATAACATGGTACCCAAGTCAGCAAAAGGCAGTCTATAGAGTCGATGACCGGGTTTCCACCAACACTTCTGGCGATGGTTTGTACGACTTCATTCCATTCCGCGCCACCACCTCATTAACACTTGCACTTATCAGAACCACAGGTAATTAATTATAAAATTATATGTTATAGTTGCTAAGTAGAATAATCTAGTGTTACTGTTGTTATAAGATATTTAATTAATCAACGCTATTAAAGGTTTTATTACCAAACGATATTTGAAATAGCAGAGGACAATCAAGAATCATTGGATGATGCTGATGGGAAATGCATTGGTGCCAAGTTGCTCACTACCACTCTCTCCACAAGTGCCTATGGTTTGACAAACAATGGTGGGTGTGATGTTTTATTTTATTACCTGATAGCATTTTTATATCTAGTAAATTTTTATGTTTACTTGAAAAAGAAGAAGGTATTTAAAAAAATGGTGATAATTAACTCCATGGCCGTATAATATTTACTTTTGTTTTTCGCTTTTAAAAGTAAAAACGGTAGAGAATTGTTTTTCATTTAAAAAAGTAAGATTTGATGAGAATCTCTTTATCTTTTCTTTTTAAAAAAAAATTATTATGAAATTTGTATATAAATTAGTTTAACTATGAATCCCTCCACTCTCACACACTCCCAAAAATCTTAGACTAACTGAGTTATTCTCAATTGGCTTAAAAATGTCTTCATCTTTATTTTGCTTTAAAATAAATATATAACCGGGCAATTCCCCCACCCACCCAAAAAGTAAGTACTGCTACTATACCCAAGAGCATATGACATTTCAAAATTAGTATTAGCAATTATGATTTCTCACCCAATATCTCCATGATCAAAATTTTGTCTTACCAACTATTCAATACATCACATCGTCTAAAATCTGAAATAACTTGTTAATTACATCACGTTTTTTATCTTCAAAATTCTAAATATGAATGGCATAATGAATACATTAATTACATATGATTTGAAACACCAAAATGAATGTAATTGGTGTTCTAATCCTAAACCAAGGTAACAAAACTACACTCTTCAATGAAAATTAACATCAAATTTATGCAATTTCAAAATAGGTATTCTCTTTATGGGCTACCCGGTGATTGGATATCAATACCGTCTCCAAGCATCCGGGACATGTTTAGACAGTCTCCAAGATGCAAGAATCACAGCCTGTTCATGGGACTCCAGGGTTAAGGGAGAGTTCTTTCACCAATCCACGTTTAGTGTCCCCTTGTCCTCAGTCAAGAGCTTCATTCAAGATGTTCAAAACCTTGTCAAGTTGGAACCAAAAGCCTTGTGTGGTGTAGACCTCTATAATGGAATTCTTATGCGTTATGTCACGGCCTCGAGCGCTTATTTGGGTAAGCAGGGGGATGCGATAGACTTCGATATCACTTATTATCGAAGCAAAGATCCATTAACTCCCAGGCTTTATGAAGACGTACTTGAAGAGATTGAACAAATGGCTGTGTTCAAATATGGAGCCTTGCCCCACTGGGGGAAGAATAGGAACGTTGCTTTTGAAGGAGCCTTTGAGAAGTATAAGAACGGTCAAGAGTTTTTGAGGGTTAAAAAGTTTTATGACCCTTTTGGTCTGTTCTCGAGTGAGTGGACTAACCAAGTTTTGGGACTCAAGGGTGGGTTGACTATAGTCAAGGAAGGTTGTGCTTTGGAAGGGTTGTGTAGGTGTACGGAGGACATTCATTGTGCCCCTAGCAAAGGATACTTCTGTAGGCCAGGAAAAATTTATAAGGATGCAAGGGTTTGTACCCGTTTGAATTCGAAAAAACATTTAATATAAGCGATATATGCCACTGATTTTGCTGAAGGGTTTCCGGTGAAGCTAGCTTGGTCCTGCTTTATAATCATGCTGCTGTGAACCAATAGTAATAATTAATTTGTTTATTATGTTATCTTATCTTAAGATATGTATGTATATGTACGTGTTTATCAATATAATTGTACTTTATATATAATTACGTAGAATAATATTCTACCCAGTAATTACTGTAAAACTAAGGAGTTTAGTCAGAAATATTGTGATGTGAACATACCGCATGTATGTTGACGAAATTACAAATACTTAGTCAGTTGTTCTTATAAGTTTTTAAAGCGATGTTAAATTTCGCTGCTACTATTATCGTAAATGAGTTGATCTGAAATAAGTACACAATTGTTTATCCTATATATGTCCTCTTCTAAGTTTTATGGAATCATTAAAAGACTTTTTAAAATGATGGTTAAGTTTCTCATATTACTCATTTTCTTCTAGTTTTTAATCATAGCTAGTAGTCTATATATAATCTGAAAATTTATGTATTGGATTGAAATGCGCGCTGATCCTCATTTGAAACGTATAACTGCACTTAACTTCGCCTAATTACAGGGCCACAGAAACTTTATGTTCCGGAGACATTTGTTAATCCGGTATCTAAAGATAAAGCACGTACGTAGTTTTGGGGCTAAGAATCAAAGTAGTTGAAGGTTAAAAGAAGAGATAACTGTAAAAGAATACTCTCATGTTTGGATGTTCTGCAATTTAAATTCTGAACTTTGAATTCTACAAAATAATACTCTGAGATTACGAATTTCTGAAAATTAATATCATGTGTTGATTTTTAACTGATAAAATACAAAAATATCCTCAAAATTAAGATGAATAATATGAATTAATCTAATTTTAATGGAGGATATTATTATTTTTTCGTTCTTAAAATTGGTTAAAAAATCTGTTCAGAGTATTAATTTTTAGAAATTCTTAATCTCATAGTATTATTTTACAGAGTACAAACTTCAGGATTTAAACTGTAGAACACCCAAACTTCAGGGTATTTTTTTCAACTATTCCTGAAAAAAAAAATACAAAACTTGGAGGAAAAGTAGCGGATAACAAAGCAAGTAAAAGCGTTCTAACTAAGCCACTAATAATTTTGTAAAATTAAAGAACATTCCAGAGTTTCACAGTTGGCCGAAAAAATAAATTAATTAGCGCGCACATATAGATATAAGTAATGTGTCCACTGGGAAGTGTGCCATATCCACCGACAAGCGAATATTCATGCCCATAATCTGGCAGCTTAGGCAGCGAGTGCCCAGTCCTGTGGTGTTTTTCCCTTGTGTTCAATTCCGGATTGTATTTTGAATGGGGCCACGTAGTTTTACTGGCCATTTTTGTTTTAATTGCTTGCTTGGGGCTGTCAAGCTTCCTGTCCTTATCCCATTTAATGCAAACCTTATTACCCAAAAAAAAAGGTAATGTGTCCACTCTCTCTTGGGAAGGGAACTACTCTTCTAAAATGGCATGGCTCCATTAATACTAGTTTTAAAGCTTTATGTATATGTGCGTTTTTCTCATTCCCCACTTTCCTACTCCACTATTGATTATTTGTTATCGTAAAATGAACTCATTCCGAAGGCTCCCATTTTGTAGACTTTGAAGGGGGCTTTCTTTCCAGGTTGTTACAGTTGATCATAAAACGGTGAGCTTAATTGGGTAGGTGACGACACAATCCGAGGATTATAAAGTAACAAACATCATAATTGCGTAATATATAAAATTGGGGAAAAGACAATCAATAAACCAAAAAATCGTGCATGTCACGAGGACCTAAGATGAACGGCTGGATTAATGAAATAAAGAGAAATGCTAGACCTATTCTATGTATGATTTTACTGTTTGACATGTTGTTTATACTATAATATTTCACGGTATAATAATATTATAAAGTATAGTAAAATCCAAAAATTGATACAAGAATGAATTTAGCACTCTTATGAAATAAATCGCGATCAGTTTTATTATCTCTCAGATTAAACTAGTTTTTTTCAATAAAGAAAAATCCAGATTAATTATACTATCAAACAAAAATATTAATTATCAACCGTAACACTGGCAAATTAGCGTTGATATTAGTCTATATATAATAATTAGAACTTAACTGTTTTTTCTAATGAAATAATTTTATTAAATTTAGATAAAGACTAGAATAACAAATTGGATTATATATAGAAACTCCTAAAATAAGAATTAAAAAATCTATTCATAAAGTTAAAAGAAAAAGAAAAAATTAAAAACAAAAACCATCAAAGATTTATGAGTAAAGACGATCCTTGTATACAATCTTGGAGAAAACTCAATGAAGAATGTATGAGAGCTTTTCAATAGTTCGATTTTATTCTTCATTATCAGAATATACAAATTACAAGGAATAAGACTTTCGCAGATCTATCAAAGCGTAGGCAAAAGTATCTAAAACACGTCGGCTGGCGTATTTTTCCATCGGCGGCCGACATCGGGAAAAGACCGTCATTAAAAGCTAGTTACTGACAAAAAAGACAAGCGTTGGTGAAAGGTATTTTTGCTGATGAATCACTAGTATATGCCGACGCATGTGTTGCATTGGTGGACATAATAGTGATGCATTTATAAACTATCTAAGATTAATGACTTTGAGGAATACATGATAGTAATGCATTTGTAAACTATCTAAAATTAATGACTTTGATGAATAGTTAATAATTAGAATCTATAGTTAATTGGAACCTATGTCTAGTGGTGGAGAATAGTTTTTAACTAATATGTTATCTCTTGAGTTTAATCGGTTTATTTTGCTTTAGTTATCCTTAAATTAGTGTTTATTTTACTTAAAATTCTAAAACCCCCATTCATTAGTAGTAATTTAGGTTAGTTTAGGTCAATTCGATAATAATACAAGGTCTCTGCGGGATAGACTCTTTTTTGTCACTGTACTAGGTTTATAGGATAGTCATAAGAAGATTTAATTATATACACTACAAGAAAAAGAACCTATAGCGGCAACAAATGTCGTCGTTATAGACCCAAAAGTTGTCGCTATAGATCTATAGTGACGACAATGTCGTCGTTAAAGAGTCGTCGGTATAGTCGTCGCTAAAATGTCGTCGTAGGATGACTTAAAAAAAACGATAGTGGCCGTCGTTACATTTTAGCGACGACAGTTATTGTCGCTATAGGTATATATTTTTTAAAAAGTAAATACTTAAATTTAGTTATAGCGACGACAAATGTCGTCGCTATAAGTATATATTTTTTAAAAAATATATATTTAAAAATATGTATAGCGACGATATATATGTTTTAAAAAATGTATACTTAAATATATGTATAGCGACGACATAATAGCGACGATCGTCGCTATAGATTAATAATTTTTTTTTATATAATTTAATTCTTAAAATTAGAAATAAAATTATAAA
>JXTC01000517.1:139340-197910 GCA_002914845.1 Trema orientale | reverse complement strand
TGAGTCATATCAGGAGGAACAGAACGACGAGCCCGGGGAAGGTCAAGATTGTTCTCGTCTCCGCCATTGACCTTGAAGTGTTCACTGAGCTCATTCTTCCAGTTCTTATAGATGTCTTGAGTAGTGTGGTCGATGCCTTGGGATACCCAAGGTAACTCGTCATTACTCACATCTTTATATTGGAAGTACTTCTGCAACCAAAAAATAAAGTATTGAACAAAAATAATTTAAATAAAATACAAGGATATAATAATTAAAAAATTGTTACCTTCACACCAGGCTCTATTTTCGCCTTCTATTCAGCAAGAACCTTTGCCCAACTCTTGTGAAAAGGTTCTGTATTCTTCCTGAAGAGTACCCCAATAAGACGGAAAAAGTACTTCTGATTCTCTTTAACAGCTCTCCATGTAGCTCCCGTCTTGTCAAACGAGATCGGGAGTCATTAACCTGGCTCCAAGGAATCAAGTTTCTCCTGTAAGTTCAAAGATCTATTCTTTGAACGTTTCCTCTTACCGATCGGCGCTACAAAAGATCAAAAAAATTATTAATAATCAATCAAATGAAATGAACGATAAATGTATGTATTCCTTGTACCTGATTGACACGGGGCAGGAATCCTAAACGGATCTGGTGGGGGGTCTCCACCTGCATCTCCTCTATGATATGTGGGCCCAACAGTAGCCATAACTAAAGAATTGTGATGAATAGTATAAATATGATATGATGCATATAGAAATGATTTTCATAAAAAATATATTTTATTAACAGTGTAACAAATATTATCATAAAATACATAATTAATAACATTTTCATATTAATCATCATCGCTATCAATATAATCTTCATGTTCATCTTGATCAGTTTCATCATCATCATCCATTTCCAATTCTTCTTCGTCTTCTATATAATCATTAATTGCGTCATCATGATCAAGCACATTATCATCAATAAAATCATCTTCTTCCACATTATAAATAACATCATCAGAATTTTGAACTTGTTCACTTTGACTCACACGAGTATAACTAATGGACTCCAGCTCGCCAAGTTCAACCGTTAGGACAAAGTTTGAGGAGTTATGATCTTGCAGAATAACTGGCTCAATATCATTATCTTGAATATCCCATCCACCTCGATGACTTAAGTGTCCTACAATTCTCCAGTTTGGACCATTCAACAAATCATCAATATAAAAAACTTGCTTAGCTTGAGAAGCAAGTATTTATGGGTCATCTTTATACCACTCAGAATTGATAGCTATACTTGTTATGTTTTTTTCTACTATAATTTTCTTCTTTCTAGGATTGGTATCAAATCATTTGCACTTGAATAAGACAACAGAATATGTGTCCATATAATTAAACTCTTAAATTTCCTCTAAACGACCGTAAAATATGTTCCCATCAGTCCCAGGGACAGATATACCACTGTTTTAAGTCAATCGTTTAGAATCCCTTGTGTGAGTTACGAATCGAGTTCCATTTACAATACATGCAGAATAAGATGAGACATGGAAATGTGGCCCAGATGCCAATGAGTACAACTCATCAGTTACTTCAGGGGATCCATTTTGACGTAATTGATACATCTGTTAATTCAATTAAAATAAAAATTAGACAATAATGAAAATAACTATTATATACAAAGGTTGGAATTATAAGTTATATACCTTCGTATAAAACCAAGTTAGAAACTGTTGTCTTTGTATTTCATCCAAATTTTGCCCACCTTTTTGTTGGAGCTCCATCATGTGTTCACTATATTATAGGAAAAATGTGAAAGTTTAATATTTCATCCATATAATCAAAATAGTTTAATATTTTTTGGGTTATTGGGGCTTACTCCAAATAATTTTGGATCTCTGGGCAATTGTTTAATATGTACCACTCAGCTTTCTTCCGAAGCTACGTATCAAGTGACACTTATGTCTTTTTTCCAATAAGACGACATTGGGATTAGAACACACTTAAGTGTTTTTGAGGACCGGTGTCAATAGCATCCTCATTCCTATCAGGACGATTAAACTTCGTCTCAATCCCTTGGAAATACATTGAACAAAATGTTAATGCTTCATCAACAATATAACCTTCAGCAATAGATCCCTCAGGACGTGCTCGATTTCTAACATAGTCCTTCAACTTCTTTTATATCTTTCATAAGGATACATCTACCTGAAATGAACAGGTCCTCCAAGTAACGCTTCTTCGGGCAAATGCATCACTAAGTGAACTATGATATCAAAAAATACAGGGGGAAATATCCGTTCAAGATTGTAAAGAATCAGAACTATGGCATCTTCAGATTTCTCCAAGGCTTCCTTACTCAGACCCCTAGCATATATTTATTGAAAAAAATTACAGAGTTCAATTATTGTCGACGATATTTCCTTATTTGTAAAAACTCTTATGCCAGGAACCAACAAACGCTGCATAATAATATGACAATCATGTGACTTCAGGCCAGTTATTTTTGAGTCATTATCAGTTACATTCCTCCGTATGTTACTAGCAAGTTATCGGGAAACTTAACCGACTTAATAAATTGACAGAATTTACGTCGTTCATCGGCAGTGAGAGTGTATTGTGCATGAGGTTTAATCAACTTGTTTCCCGATTCATCCAGATGCAACTCTCGTCTTATTTTCATATCAGCTAAATCACTCCGGGCATTAATCGTGTCTTTTGATTTGCCTTCAATTCCCAACATTGTGCCAATAACACTATCATACACATTTTTCTCAATATGCATAATATCAAGATTGTGTCTTAAAGATAATGATGACCAATATTCTAGCTCATAAAAGATACTTTTCTTTCTCCAATTTAATTCGTCTTTGTCACGTTTCCTCTTAACCCCTCCATAACTTGGATGTTTACCTGGCAATACATGTGGCAACCGTCTCATTTGTTCTAAAATATCTGCATTACTGAAATGCCGAGGTGGGTTTCTTCTCTCCGATTTCCCATCAAATTCTTTACTTTTTCTCACTGAATGATTAGTCGGCAGAAAACGTCTGTGACCCACATAACAAGTTTTGGTCTTCAATCTCAATGAAGGAGTGTCTTCATTACAGGTTGGACAAGCTTTGTAACCTTGACCACTCCAACCAGATAAACTACTACGGGCAGGGAAATCATTAACAGTCCACAAAAGTGCAGCTCGCATTTTGAATGTGCTATTACTAGCAGCATCTCGAGTATCTATCCTGACAACCCATAATTGTTTCAACTCCTCAACCAACGGCCTCAGAAAAATATCTATATCTTTCCCTAGAGATTGAGAACTAGGAATTAACAATGACATCATGAAATAACACTCCTTCATGTATAGCCACGGTGGCAAGTTATAAGTCGTCAATATCACTGGCCACACACTGTAAGACAAACTCATGTTGTCAAATGGATTGAATCCATCTGCTGCTAATCCTAATCGTATATTCCTTGGTTCTTTGGCAAATTCAGGATATCTCTGATCAAACTCTTTCCATGCTTCCCCATCAACTGGATGTCTTAACACCCCCTCCTCATTAGAACGACCTGAATAGTGCCACCTCATACTTGCTGCAGTATGCCTCAACCCGTATAGTCGCTTTAACCGCGGTGTCAATGAGAAATACCGTAACACTTTGTGAGGTACCTTCTTGCCATTCATAGTTTTATCCACCCAACGGCCTAACCCACATACAGGATAATTTTCTTTGTCTGTATTTTCTTTTCAAAATAAAACACAATCATATTTGCAAACATGAATTGACTCGTACCCTAATTCCAACTTAAACATCCACCTTTTTGCCTCGTAATGTGACCCTGGTAGCTTGTTCTCTACTGGAAGTGCTTCTTTCAACAATTTCAATAGGCTATCAAATGATTTATTACTCCACTTATGCATTACTTTCAAATGCATAAGNTTGAGTAAATGGACCTATGAAGTCATTTATCACATTTACCATCTCATCTACTACAACATTACCTCCATGCAGGTCATTTTGCGGAATGTCCACATTATCAACTTCTCCATGAAATGTCCAAGTGGTATATTCTACATCGAATCCATGAGTTATTATATGCGTCTTCACCATATCAACTATCTTATGTAACACATTGCGACATTCCTTATATGGACAATGAATTTTGCCTTGGTCATTCACAAAACTTTTTGCCCTATCAAGAAATGTCATTGCACCATTCCAATATTCCTTAGAAAAGTGGTTCCTCAAAAGTATCCAATTCTTGTCAACTGACATATTTTAGCAGTACTTGCTGTTTAATGTCAGAACGAGTTAGAAAATATTGTCAAAAATTATATGCATGATTATAATATATCCTAAATTCACCTATCCACCTTATCACTCCACTTCTAAAGGGTAAGGTCCTATCCCATTCAAGTTTACTTTGTTATATGGTTCATCATTCACTCAAATATTGTTCCGTTCACGCCGAAATTCGGGCAGCATTTCTCCACAGTTCCCCTAAGTGTGGTACATATATGTACACACCCGGAGAACACAGGGAGATACCATCAGAAATCGACCAAAGAACAATATTTATAAGTGAAGGATAACACATAACGTGTAATCTCAAACTGTCCAAATGGGACAATTCAAGAATCGATATCGAGATGCATAATCTCTCATCAACTCCTGAACGGGTCTGTGCTTATTTCTTTTCGGACTAAAATAATGCATGCATGTATTAAAGTCACTATGTGTACAAATAAATATAGACATTATAACTGTGAAAACAACCTTTGTCGTGACCATTCTCGTATTCATGATTTAATAAAGGAATTTTGGATTTTTTAAGAGTACATGTACGGGTATTTTACTTACTACAAAGGCATTTTGGGTACTTTGTGTCTCAAAGATAATGATGACCAATATTCTAGCTCAAATTTAGTCTAAGGGCATTCTGGGTATTTTGTGAATTATATTGGTATTTTATTATATTTTTTAATTTTATGTGTTTTTTATTTACTCTAAAACTATTTTGAGTTTTTTATTACTCTAGGAGCATTTTGGGTATTTTTACCTCAGTTTTTTTTACATATTTTATTACTTTATTTGTATTGTATTAGTCTANATTTTGGGTATTTTGTGAATTATATTGGTATTTTATTATATTTTTTAATTTTATATGTTTTTTATTTACTCTAAAACCATTTTGAGTTTTTCATTACTCTAGGGGCATTTTGGGTATTTTTGACTCAGTTTTTTTTACATATTTTATTAGTTTATTTGTATTGTATTAGTCTAAGGGTATTTTGGGTATTTTATGAATTATATTGGTATTTTATTATTTTTTTTAATTTTATGTGTTTTTTATTTACTCTAAAACCATTTTGAGTTTTTCATTACTTTAGGGGCATTTTGTGTATTTTTGACTCAATTTTTTTTTTTACATATTTTATTACTTTATTTGTATTGTATTAGTCTAAGGGTATTTTGGGTATTTTGTGAATTATATTCATATTTTATTTTTTTTTAATTTTATGTGTTTTCTATTTACTCAAACCATTTTGAGTTTTTCATTACTCTAGGGGCATTTTGGGTACTTTTGACTCAAATTTTTTTTTTTACATATTTTATTACTTTATTTGTATTGTATTAGTCTAAGGGCATTTTGGTATTTTGTGAATTATATTCGTATTTTATTATATTTTTTAATTTTATGTGTTTTTTATTTACTCTAAAATCATTTTGAGTTTTTCATTACTCTAGGAGCATTTTGGGTATTTTTGACTCAATTTTTTTTTTACATATTTTATTACTTTATTTGTATTGTATTAGTCTAAGGGTATTTTGGGTATTTTGTGAATTATATTCGTATTTTATTATTTTTTTAATTTTATGTGTTTTTTATTTACTCTAAAATTATTTTGAGTTTTTCATTACTCTAGGGGCATTTTGGGTATTTTTGACTCAATTTTTTTTTACATATTTTATTACTTTATTTGTATTGTATTAGTCTGAGGGTATTTTGGGTATTTTGTGAATTATATTCGTATTTTATTATATTTTTTAATTTTATGTATTTTTTATTTACTCTAAAACCATTTTGAGTTTTTCATTACTCTAGGGGCATTTTGGGTATTTCGGTAATTAAATTTTTATTTTTGGATATCATAAAATGTTATGACTACTTTATTACTGTAGGGGTATTTTGGGTATTTCGTGTATTATATGTGTATTTTTTGGTATTTTTTTATTGTCTGAATTAAATTATTATCTTTGGGTATAGATTATTGTCTTTTACTTATTTTGTGTATTATTATTGTTATTATTATACCTTATTAAATTAAATTAAATTAATAATTTATTTAATTATTCATATTATCATTTATTAATTTTTATCATATTTTTTATTATTAGATCATATTTCTAATTAAATTATAAAATATAATCTAATCTAATTTCATCATTTATCATTAAATTAAATCACTAATCTAACATTCATATTAATCAAATTTTATTATTTCTAATCTAATCTAACATAAATCTAAATTAAATACACAGCATAGACCAAAAATTATATTACTTGTAAATATAATTTTTTAATATCATTTTCACATAACCATTAATCTCACGTATTCAATTTAACCACAAACCAACATAATCTAAAAAATATTTTAATATAACAAAATAAATCCAACAATATTCTTAAAAATAAAATAATCTCACCATATCACAAATCCAAAATAATCCTAACAAAATCACAAATCTAATATAGGAAAATCATATTACAAAATTTAAATAAAATAAATTAACTTATTATTTTTAACTAATAATATATATCCAAAATTTAATAATAATCTAACCCAATTATTTTTAACTATTGTATAAAACTAACGTATTATTAACAAATAGATTTAACAAAACTAACAAAACCCTAATCTAACAAACATATTCTCATTTTTAATATTTTTAATAATTAATTCACAAAATAGTTTTAAAAGTGTAAAAAAATTAAAAAAAAAAACTCACCGGTTGGTCGACGGCGGAGGTTGACGGCGTCGGAGGAGGAGGTGGCGGCGCAGAAAAAACTGAGAGAGATAGAGAGAGAGAGAGTTAGAGAGAGAGAGAGATAGTTAGAGAGAGAGAGAGAGAGAGATAAAACAAGAGAAATATAGAGAGAGAGAGAGATCAATACCTTCAGATAGAGAGAGAAAACGACGAGTAAGAGTGCCGGCGGGTTGGGGAGAGAGAGAGAGGTGAAAGAGAGAGAGAGAGAGAGAAAACCGTTTCTGAAAAAATGGACGAAGAAGACGATCTGGAAATTTTTGTGTTGCAGGACCTATGGCGACAACCGCTATAGATGGTAAAATATCGTCGCTATAGACCCAACGACATCGTTTTAATTTTAATTTTTTTCGGATCAAATTTGGGCGGTCATTAATTGCCCACCCAAATTTTCGGGTTCCGCTATAGCGATGACATTTTGTCGTCGCTATAGAGTTATTTAATTTTTTTATTATTTAATTCGTATTTTAAATTATAAACAAATTTTAAAAACTCTATAGCGACGACATATATGCCGTCGCTATAGTTTTTTTAAATTCTTTTATTAATTAATTAAAATTTTAAATTATAAAAAAAATTTAAAAACTCTGTAGCGACGACACATATCGCCGTTACAGGATATGATATTTTCAATATTCCCCATAAAGGCGCCTACTTTCCCGCAGGTATTTTACTGTAGAGGGGCGCGTTTTCCCGTACTATCTATAGCGACGACATCTTAGAGTCGTCGCTAAGTTTTACCCTTTAGTAACGACACTTGTTGTCGCTATAGGTTTTTGATCAATAGCGACGACTATCAGCGTGTCGTCGCTATAAATGGAATCTATAACGACGACATATTGTCGTCGCTATAGATGTCATCATTATAGACCTACTTTCTTGTATTTGGTTATTTGACGAAGTACCATTGACTCTCCTTCCTGGACTCACCGCCATGCACTGATGAGAGAGATGAGAAAGGTTAATGCCTAATTTCTTAGGGTCTTCCATTCCATTCTGCTGCAGCCGATCTTTGTCTTCAACCATTCTGTGGACACTTTTTGCCATCAACACCAGCTCTGCTACCGCTAGCTCCTCTATGGATGCGTCTCGCCACCAACACCAGCTCTGCCGCTGACCTCTTCGTGCTGCAACCATCGATGCTCCACCACTGCCAACCTTTGTCTCCAACCCTTTCCATAGATAGATTTGGTTTAGTTGTCTTCATACTCACTGAAAATATATGTAGATAAATCAAATTATTTACTATTCAACATCACCATGATTTTTATACAAATGTACTAGTGATTGTTCCTATTATTATAGATGTTGGTTGCACTGTTTATGATGATCGCAAATTTCCATATTCATGAATTGCAGGTTATAGCTGAGCAAAAAACAATTGCAGATTTCTCTAAAAGGAAAAAAAAAAGAATTGCAAGTTATATGTGTAAATATATAATATCTAATTCTTTTACGAAAAAATATTTTTATATTCTTGAAATATAGTTTTATATGGTGAATGTGTTTTTCTATTAAAAATGTGTTTTTTAGATGTTTTTCTTTAAATTTGTCTATTAATATTTATTTTAGGGCCTAAGAAACGTAAAAGGTATTTTTGTCAAGATAAAGCTAATTCCATTCTTTTTTATAATCAACCAAACACAAGAATACTCATTCAACCACTTATTCTAAAGTCCAATCAAATAGCAAAATAGCATTCCTATTACTATTCCATCCCATTCTTATTATCATTACCATTCCTATTCCACCGTTACAACCAAAACGATAGATTATTAGGGAGCCTTGTGCCACTTTGGTCCCATTAGTTGTAATTCATAGCCTATAGTATAAATGCGGTATATGTGAAGTAGCAGCGAACTAAATGTTTAGAAAACTAAAATGCATTCTTCACAAAATATAAAAATCAAAACTAAGAGAGATTGAGAGACGATTACTGAGGTAAAAGGGTAAAAACAGAAGTTCACTAATATTTGTCGAGAGAGTAAAATTAAAATATGAAATAAATTTCCATCAAGACCTAGCAATTCTTGAAAGAAAATAAGCCTCTCTATAAGCCTCATCAAAAGTACTTATTCAATTGAAAAAAACAATAATAATAATAATAATAATCCCACAAGAAAGAATCTAGGATATAAGGATCGCCATGTGAAAGGGGTTTGTTCTCACATATCCCAAATCCCTTGATTGTAGACTCATCAATCTTGAATCCCTTGATTGTAGACTCACCGATCTTGAATCCCTTGATTGTAGACTCACCAACCCCAACTCTCTTAATCTGTATAATTTTATAGTAATGACTTGATATTCTTTCTTATCTTTACTGTCTTCTAAGTGTATAAATAGGTGTCTTATTGTACAGTAATACTCACTCAATACAATACAAATTCTATCATGGTATCAGACTCTTTCTTGGTCATTCCTAAAAGCTTTTGCACCTTCTTCATTTAAGGTTTTTTTTCTTCTAGCCATAGGCAGACAAATTCTCTTTCAATTATTGTTTAGGTCTTCATCCCTTGAGCTTCCCCCAACTTTGTTATTAGCAAATTTATTTTGAAATAGGTTTAATGACATAAAAATTTCCTGAAGTTTAGGTTTTTTGCAAAAAAAATAATCCGAAGTTTGACTTTTGCATAAAAATATCCTGAGATTTTAAATTTTTGTAAATTCTTACATTTTTTAACAATTCAAGTGATTTAAACAATAAAAAGATGATTCTGCCCCTCTGATTATTCTTAATTTGTTTTCATTTAAGAAACTTCATTTAAAAAAAAAAGGAAAAAACAAAGAAAATAAAATCCTAATCTATCTCTCACCCTCCTTCCCTATTCGTCATCCTCCTCGCTTTCCTCTTCTTCTTCTTTCTCTCTGCCACCCTACTCCCTCTCTTCCTCTCTCTGCCATAATGCTACCCCTCCTCTCTCTCTTCTTCTCTTCGCCACCCACCTCTATCTTCCTCTCTCCTTAGCACAACATGGGTCAGCGACTCCTCACCACCATCTACTTACTAACCACTCTCTTTTTATGCGTCTTTGGAGCCCATATCAACGAATTTGGTTGAGTTTTGTGTTCGGCGTTGGAGCCACATTATGGCTGCTTGGATTCGTCCGTTAATGTAGATAATAGGTTTCTTTGGCAAAATTTCACTAATGGGTTTCTAGGTTTTGTGTAATTCCAGTTGAGATTATGATTAAGGGTTGAGTATATTTAGGGTATGTAGTGGTAGTGGTGGTTGGAGGTGAAGGTGTGGCTGCGGGTTATGAGTTGGAGGTAGTGGGTGGTAGTTGGATATGTTGGTTTTCTGGGCGTGAAGGTGGTGGTAACATGGAGAGGCTTATTTGTCATTTACAGTTTGATTATGTTTTATTTTGGGGTTTGATTTTATTTAGGTTTATATTTTTTAAAAAATAAATAATTAAAAATCAATTAAATATGGGTAAAATAGTCTTTTTACTTTTCAAATTAATTAATTCTCAGATAAAGGTATAAATTAACAGAGATTTAAAATCTCATGATATTTTTATGTAAAAGTCAAACTTTAGGTTTTTTTTTGAAAAAAAAAACCCAAACTTTAGGGGATTTTTATTTCATTAATCCTTTTAAATAACGTTGTTAGACACTTTTTTTTTTCGTTTCGAATATTGTCGCGGTACATTTTCTTTCACCAAGTTGCTGTCTTTCTTAGTTAGCCCAAATCCAGATTTCAGCTTATATATCCGGGGCCAACAAACATATAGCCCAAGATTCAAGGCCCTCTTGTTAGTTAGCACATAACAAAGTTAGCCAAGGTCCAAGCCATGCAGTTTAGCCAAGTTGAGCCGTTTGCAAACCGTTGACCCAAGTTGACATTGACCGTTGACCAGTTTCGACTTTTACGGTTAATTAGAGCTAACTTTGACCATTCACCATATTGACGTTGACTTTTGAGGCAAGTTTTTCCTTTTCATTGACATTGACTCTAATGGCTCAACCTGAATCAGATGTTTCTCAACCTATTACTATTATTCTTAATGGCTCTAATTATGTCCATTAAGTGGCTCAAGCAATGCGGAATTTTTTAAAGGGTAGAAAACTTTGGTGTTATGTCACTGGTGATATCACGATACTGGTTAAAGTAGACTGTGAAGCATTCAAAATTTGAATCTCATCTTGAGGATTGGAATAGTAATAATCACAAGATAATCACATGGATCACCAACACTTCAACAGCTTCCATCTATGTCTTTTAGGGGTTTTGAAACTACCAAAGAAGTATAGGATCTTTTATCCAACTAATATGCCTCTTGAGACTTGGCTCAACAATATCAACTCCTTACCAGCCTCTCAAACATGAAACAATCTTCAGAAATTTTATCTGAAGAAACTTGGAAGACAATTATGCGTATCTATCCATCTCTTCCTTCTAAGGTTGTTCTTGCAACTATTGTAATCCTATTTAAAGCTCAAAATCAATCACAAAATGTCTCCAATCATATAAAGCCATCATACTCGTCCAATCAATCTCAAAACTGTTCCAATTGAAAGGCAGAATCTAATAAGTTATTCTGCAAGTACTGTAGCAAAACTGGGCATACAAGTGAAGAATGTCGGAAACTTTCCAATAAGAGAGCTGTATCTGTGACTTTACATCCTAGTCTGCTTTAGTCAGCACATCCATTTCTCCCACTGATTTTGAGGCTACAATCAACCAGGTTCTTTTTCGCACCTCGCTTCATCTTGCTTCCACAGTTTCCAGTACATTAGGTATTAATTCAAGTCAGTTACTTGATTCTGCCTGTTCTAGTCATATGACATCTGATTTTTCAAAATTCTCTTTTAAAAATCCTGCCATCATTATTCCTAATATTAACACTACTAATGGTTCAATGCTCCAAGTAAGTCATGTTTATTTAGTTTCTACTTATAATTTAACCATTCCAAATACTTGCATTGTTTCTCAGCTTTCATTGAACCTATTTGTTGGCACGGTTCTTACCAACTGTCCACGTGTCTCTATTATCCTAACTTCCTTCTGGCTCCAAGCTGGGTCGGAGAGGCGGGGGTCCGCACCTGCAAAGACTCTCTGATACTTAAGTGAGATATTTGTTCACTAGAAGGGATAGCAAAAATATTCGAAACTCTCTTCTTAATGTGTGCATATATCCTTCTCGGAGGGAGGTGTGTGGTATTTATATTTTTTTAAGGATTGGGATCCTATTAGCTCCCAATCCTAAGATTAAGTACCTTTTTCATCCTGATTTGCTCCGGAAATCACAGGCTAAGGTTACCGTAATCTCTTTTGATTGACATGACTTACTCTCTGTCGCCGCCTCCGGTGTAGGCTCGACAGGGAAGGACATTGACAACCTGCTGTTCTATCAGGATAGTTTGCCCAATGCGCACATCTATCCAGGATCGCATTAAATGCCTTGTCTGGGTCTAAGACTGTGTACTGCCTCCAATGGTCCTCTGGCAGAAGACCCTTGAGGCTTCTGACCCCCAGCTGTCGGGGCAAGGGTCAGATTGGGCCGAACCCGTCCAGGGTCTGGGATGGATTCGGCCTTGGCCCACGACGACCAGTGGGCCCGTTCACGTCACGTGTGACTTACGTGACTTTTAAGTGATTTTCTTGTACACGTGTCAGCTGGTGTATTTCCTGCCACTTGTTCCGCTACTTCGTCACCCACGTGGCGTGCGATCTGAGAATGGGCCCCACAATTGCCCCTATTTCCCTATTTGATGGATTTGCAGCCATCAAGTGGAGAAATCACACCTTCGGCCTGCCAATGCGAAGGATAAACATGGCCCGTTGCCATTACTATTTGCTAGTTACCGATATCGGCGCATACTGACCTGTACCGCGATTTTTCCAATTTTTGAAATTTAAATGCCCCCAATTCTCTCGTACGGTTCTCTTTCAACGAGACCCTTCTGCTCCCGTTCTATAAAAACCGCACTTGAGTTCATTTCCCACTTTACCAAAATTTCCAAGTGCCCTCATTTCTTTTCTTTCAAAATTTCAAGCACTCCCAAACTTAGGTTTTCTGAATCCCCTTTTCCTTTGAGGCTTTCAAT
Source organism: Trema orientale (assembly GCA_002914845.1). Classification (NCBI taxonomy): domain Eukaryota; kingdom Viridiplantae; phylum Streptophyta; class Magnoliopsida; order Rosales; family Cannabaceae; genus Trema; species Trema orientale. Next base: position 184,841 of record JXTC01000517.1, on the reverse strand, counting down.
TCTACAAATAACGATCGCGGAAATGGCCTCAGATCAGAGTCAACAATTACGTCCCGTCGTAGATCCCGAGCTCACCTCGTTGAGGAGTCAGCTCTGCTTTCCTGGTGGTGTCACCCTGCAGAGAGTCCAGGGGCCGGCCGACTGGTACCTCCGCTCCTCCGCCCCCGAAGGCTCCATCATGCTGGGTAGGAAGCACCTGGAATGGCTGCGGTTTCCTCTTCTTTCCCTCATCCATCAGTTTTTTAGCCTGATGGGGATCTACCTGATGCAACTGAATGCCAACGGAATTATGATCCTGATGGGATTTTTTGCTTTATTGGTCCTCCTCAATGTGCACATCGATCTGGAGGTAGTCTTCTACACCTACAAGCTCACCCTCATCCCTAAGAGGAGTTCCTACCCCACCTTCTACCTCCAGCCACTCCAGGGGCACCATATCTTCTGGGGCTTGCCGAGGTCGGACAAGCAGTGGGACTCCCACTCTAGGTTGTACACGGTCGGAAGGGCGTGGTGCTCCCCTTGCGCGAATGGGGAGCGCTTCCAGATTCCTCTGCTCTTCTCGCAGAGTAAGTGTTGAGCTGCGTCCCGTTCTAGGGGTCCGCGCTCGTCTCTCTTTCCTCTCTCTCTCTCTTCCTTTTTTTTTACAGCGTTTGACCCTAAACAGGTACAGCAGAGGAGAGCAGGTTTAAGCCGCGCCTATCAGCGGGACGGCTTCAGGAGCTGGAGGGAATCATTATTTTTGGGTCCGCTGGGGACTGTCCCCACATCTAGGCCGTCCTGAGCCCCCAAGTGATGAACCTGATGCCGAGGGCTGTCTCACATCTCCCTTCCCCTCTAGAAACCTGGGTCATCACCAAGCACCTCCGAAATCGGCTTGACGCCACAGCTCTGAACCGGTTCTATCGGGACGAGCAAAATCGCGTCACAATGGTGGGGTGTCAGGTTATAGCTTCAAACCAGATGGCGGGGCCGACCAGGGTCGAGCTTGAGGAAGCGGTGGTGCTCATGGCCTAGGAGTGTTCTAGGCTCCGCAGCGCCGATGCTGCCGCCCCCAAGAAGATTAGGGGTAAATTTGTTTTCTTGTTCCAGGACCTATTTATTAGGTCGGGGCTGCTTTCTTAATCGCATGATTTCTTAACCACATCACTTGCTTATCCTTACAAGTCCGGGCACTGGTCCCTCAGCAGACCCCTCTTCGGCCAAGGGAAGCACCGTCGCCCACCGACCTAGACCCAAAGTTCCCGCTGGTCGGCGTTTGGTGGTATCCTCTGATGACGAGGCCGGAGAGGAGGGACTTGTCACCCGAAGAACAGACTCAGTCGATGAGCTGGAAGGTCTGTTTGTGTCTGGGGGCAACGCCCCCGCAGTGCCTCCATTTGGGATGGGCAGACCCGCAGCTTAGGAGACGCCAGCTATAAAGATAAAGTATGGCGGAGGGTCATCTTCAAGCCAGCCTGAGGAGCTCACTGCATTGGTTCCTCCAACCACCGGCTCTGGGTCGAAGACGAGCACGGGGTCTGGTTCTGCTCGCTCCCGTGGAGAAATCGCTGAACTCAGCGAAGGGACTCCCAGACTGAAGTCCCGCCTGTCCTCCCCTCCCCCGGTCTCTGCGAAGCGGGGTCGTGAAGCTGATCCATCCGAGGCGGATAAGGGTCCTGCCGCGAAGAAAGGCAAAACCGTCCTTTCCTCAGACAGTGAATACGATGGGGCCACCTTGACTGTTCTGAGAAGGAAGAGGTCTGTGCGCAGCGGTCCATCTGAGCGTGCTGGTCAAGACAAGACTGAAAAATGACAAGCTGACGGGTCTGCCCCAGAGGTGGTCGGCGGGGTCGCTGAGGTGGCAATCACCGCGGATGCTTCGACTGTTAGGGATGCGTCCGCTCCGTTTACCACCAAAGTTGTACTACCAGTTACTGCTTCATCTCCTACTGCCCCGTCCCTCCCACTTCGGGAGCGTCGAGGGATGCTACTGGAGTGCGTCTGGCAGAAGGAGAAGGCGTTCTCGTAGTTGGTAGGCTGGAATCACATTCCTCAGACGCGAAGGGTGCCCGGGGAGATGGTCCAGCTGTGGAGTTCGAGCTGGAGGTGCTCTCCCTGGAGAATATGGGGGCAGTCACTTGCCGCAGCATTACACAGGTCTGGGTCGTCCAATCATCATTTCCACAGTTCTGATATCTTTGATGACCGCTGACCGCTATCCAATCTTTCTATTCCTCTTGCGGCAGCAGAGCAAATTGAGGTCGCCCTCATGGCCCTGAAGGCGGACTTCGAGTTGTACAGGAGCTTGGAAGAAGCCAGGGTCAGTACTGCGTTGGCTCATGCCTTGAGCACCGAGAGGGCCAATCATGAAGAGCTGGCCACCAAATTGGTTGAGGTGGAGGAAAAACTCAAGTCTCTGGAAGCAGAGGTCCCGGACCTGCGCGCTTAGGCCGAGCTTACGGGTCTGGCTCAAGCCGAGGCCAAGCTCAAGGAACAGGAGCAGCTGAGTGCCGTGACTGAGATGGGGCTTGCCGTCGTGGCCCGCGACAGTGCCATTAATGATGCCAAAGAGGCGAGGAAGGCGGAGGTGAAAGCCAAGCTGGAAACCCACTTTCTACAGCGTAGGCTTGATCGTTCTAACGAGGTAATCAGTTGCATGCATTTGGAGCATCAAAAATTACTGAAGGTTCATGTTGAGCTGACCCGCATACGCCGCAAAGACTTAGCTGGTATTAACGACATTTTGGCTGATTTGTCGCAGCGTCAGGTGGAGCTTAGGCTGGCAGCGCTAAAGGATAGGCTGGCAGATGCCAAGAAGATGAAGGTAAGGTATCAGAGGCAGGTGGATGTCCTTTCTGCAGAGAGCTACATGTCTGGATGGGAAAACAGAGAATTCGAGGGCCACCCGGAGGTGGTGACACCAGACCAATTTGATGAGCAGAAGGGTGTCGAGAGAGACCACTATTCTATCAGGTACTACATGCAACAGCTAGGGGACGAGATCAACATCGTGTACCCTACTGACATACTGAAGACGCTCGACGAAGAGAAAGATGGGCCCTCGACGTCTGTCTCTGTCGACAAAGAAATAGTGCCCACTTCTGATTCGCATGAGCGAGCCGCAGGTCTGTCCGAGGCCCGGTCTGGTCCTGGTACTTCAACTGATGTAGACCCGAGTATGGTCGTGCTGTCCAGTGACGACTCTTGGCCTGATATGCCGTCCACTGCCGAAGCCGGACCAAGTATCGAAGCTGGCATCCCTCCCCCTTGTCGGAGGTAATTAGGGACCCTCGCTTTTTGTATGTTTGTAAAGTATTTACTGTATAGTGCAAAGCTGACCCCTGCTGTAAGCATTCATTTGAATAATAAGAGTTTCTTTTTTTATATATTTACTCAATTTTTTCTCTTCTTTTTTTTGCTTGTGGTCAGGGTCAGCTATTATATACGATGCCATTCCCTTGTCGGCAGTTCGCCCGACGTCGGGGTCTGGCCCAATCGTATATGATCTGTAGTTGTTAGTAAATCCTCTCTGTGCTATGATTGATAAGATTAACTCCAGAAATTGGGACGTGAGCCCCAGCTCGTCCAGCGCTGAGGATGTGTAATTGCTGTTATGACGTGTCTTTAACAGAATTTGATCTGCGCGTGTGGCTGGACTTCTCCGACCTCAAGTGGAACCACGCAAGGAACCAGCTTCAAGGATTGGTTGATTCCTGCTTGGATCCATCACTGCAAAGGAGAAGACCTGGGCTTGGCTCATACCGGGAGAAGACAGAACATTATCATGCCGACGTGTCCTTGCGCATTCGCCCAAGATCTGCTTCTAACAAATAGGGATTGACCCTGTATTCTGTAATTTAAGCATCAATATACAGAGTTCGGTCTTGATTTTTGTACTTGTGTTAAGAAGGCCATACGCAATTTTTATGTATCCTGCGTTACTGATACGAGTCTGCTTCCAACGGGCAGATCCTGACCGCGTCACCTGCCGACCCTCTTTGTTTTCTTTTCCAACGAAACTGTTCAGAGTTGTTCAACGTTTACTGTTTCGTAGGCGTTTAACGAAGTCGCTTGGTTCATCCCTGCCAGGAGGTCTACTGGCAAGAATATTGCACAGCTCATTCCTCCTCGCACGTTTTCTCGGGTCGTCGGCAAATATTTTATTACACAATATGATACCCATAGTACGATCTTAAGATGAGGCCTGCTGGCAAGAATTTTATTGCATAGCTCGTTCCTCTTCGTACCTTTTCTCGGGTCGTCGGCAAGTATTTTATTGCACGACGCGATACCCATAGTACGATCTTAAGATAAGGCCTGCTGGCAAGAATTTTATTGCACAGCTCGTTCCTCTTTGTACGTTTTCTCGGGTCGTCGGCAAGCATTTTATTGCACGATGCGACACCCATAGTACGATCTTTAAATGAGTAAATAGCTCGATGGGTCTGGCGTTCATGAGCCAGACCCCTGTGAGTGGCAGATCAGTTGGTAAATCTACATAGCAGATATCTTGATTTGTTTTGAAATTGGGCTATTCAATAATATATGAATTTACATATAGACTACACATAATACTTCTTCAAGTGCTGGGCATTCCACGTATTGGGTAGATTCTTCCTAGTCTTGAGCTCCTTTAGGACGTAGGCGCCATTGTCTAGCGCTTTGATCACCTCGTAAGGTCTAACCCAGTTAGATTCTAACTTCAAGGAATTTCCTGTTCTGACCTTCAAGACCCAATCCCTAGCGTTAAACAGGCGAGCGTTGACCTTCTTTGCATAATAGGATCTAGCCTGCTGGTGGTAAGAGGCTAGATGAATTAGCGCCATGTTTCTTGTTTCTTCAAGAAGGTCTGTGCTGCGGCTTAGCTGCTGCTCATTCAGTGAAGTGTCCTTTACCACTTCAGAGCAGAGGGTCGGAGGGCCGATTTCGGTCAGGATCACGGCCTTTGACCCATGGACCATGGCGAAGGGCGTTCTCCCTATTGACCTTCGCTCTGTGGTTCGATGGGCCCACACTACTGCTGGCAGCTCTTCTAATCACTTACCTTTAGCCTCTTGTAAGTTTTTTTAATGTTGCTGAAGATGGCCTTATTCGTCACCTCCGCTTGACCGTTCCCCTAGGAGTAATTTACAGACGAGAAGCTGAGCCTTATGTCGTACAGATCACAGAGCTCCTTGAGCTTGGTGTTTTGGAACTGCATGCCGTGGTTTGCATGTAATTCTCTCAGAATTCCGTACCGGCAGATTATATTTTTCCAAATAAAGTTGATGGTGTCTGCCTTGTTGACGATTGTATAGGCTTCAGCTTCTATCCACTTGGTGAAGTAGTCTGTGGCTAGCAAGACATATCTTTTTCCACCGGGGCTTCTGGGAAGTTCTCCAACGATATCCAGGCCCCATTTAGCGAAAGGCCAAGGAGTAATGTTCGAATGGAGTTCTTCTGCGGGTTGGTGTTTCAGGGGGGCAAACCTCTGGCACTTGTCGCATTTCTTGACAAACTGGACTACCTCGGTCATCATGTAGGGCCAGAAGTACCCAACCGTCAAGACCCTGTGCGCGAGGCTCTGCCCACCGGAGTGGTTGCCACACACTCCCTCGTGGATTTCTTCCATCAGTTTTCGTGCTTCTATGGGGTCTACGCACCTCAGCATCAGTCCCATCGTCGATATCCTGTATAGTTGGCTCCCCACTATCGAGTACTGGGCAGATTTCAGTCTGATCGATCGTGCTTCCTGGGGGTCTGTGGGCAACTCCCCCGTCATCAGGTATCGAGTGATGGGCCCCATCCAGCACTCATCCTCAGAGGCAGTCGTGAATACGTGATACGCTGGATTCTCCAGGGGGTCTCTTACGTATTCGCCTTCTAGCAGAATTTCCGTACGCTCGGTCGTCCCCCCCAGTGACGCGTATTTGGCTAGCTCGTTGGCCTTCTGGTTCATCTCCCGGGGCACCTGCTCTATATCGAATTTGTTAAAGCGGGCTTTCGCCTCCATTGCCCTGGAGAAATACCTGTGCAACCTTGGCTCTTTCACTTCGAAGTCTCCCCTGATCTGTCCCGTGATCAGCTGGAGTCAGTCTTTACTGAGATGTTTTCCATTCCGAAGTGTAGAGCCAGCTCTAGACCTTGGAGCAGCGCTTCATACTCTGCTTCGTTGTTCGTTGCCTGGAAGCCGAGTCTTAATGCTTTCTCTATCCTGAGTCCTGCTGGGGTCTGCAGGACTATTCCGACGCCTGACCCTGAGACATTCGTGGACCCGTCGGTGTAAAGGGTCTAGGTCGACAGGTCCCAGGTCGAAGGTGCCTGCGGCGGGCCATGTGGTTCACCGAAGGACTAGATTTCTACTAGGAAGTCTGCCATGACCTACCCTTTCTTTGCCGCCCGAGGTTAGTATTCAATATCGTATATCCCCAGCTCGATGGCCTACTTGGTCAGTCGCCCTGAGAGGTCCGGCTTGGCCAAGATCTGCCAGATGGGGAGGTCTGTGTACACCGTGACCGGATGTGCCTCGAAGTACTGCCTTAATCTCTTCTTTGCGGTAACCAAAGCAAGAACCAGCTTCTTCGCCATACTGTATCGTGTCTCTACATCCAGGAGCATATGGCTTACATAGAACATAGGCTTTTGCTTGCCATCTTCCTCGACGAACAACACGGTGCTGATCGCCACCTCGGACACCGCCAAATAAGCATACAGGCGCTGCCCTTCCGCTGGGGAGGCTAAGATGGGTGGGTGACTTAAATATTGTTTGAGCTCTGCCAGTACTTTGTCTTGCTCCTCCCCCCAAACGACCGGGGAGCTTTTCCTTATACATTGGAAGAAAGGCTTATATCAGTCAGACATTTTAGAGACAAACCGACTGAGTGCGGCTATCTTGTCGGTTAGGCGCTGGACCTCTCTGATGGTCGAGGGTCTTTGCACGTCTGTGATCGAGGATAACTAGGTCGGATTAGCTTCGATGCCTCTCCTACTTACGATGTGCCCCAGGAACTGGCCGGAAGATACCCCAAAAGCGCATTTTTTGGGGTTCAGACACATCTGGTAATGCCTCAAAACCAGGAAATACTCGTTCAGATGTCCCAGATGGTCTGAAGCTTCTTTGCTTTTTACGATCATGTCTTCGATGTATACCTCTATTGTCTTCTCCAGCAGCCCAGTAAACATTTTGATCATGAGCCTCTAGTAGGTCGCCCCTGCATTTTTCAAACCAAAAGGCATGCGCTTGTAACAGTACAGGCCTCGCTCCGTGATGAATGCTGTGTGGATCTGGTCTTCCTCGTAAAGAGGATCTGGTTGTACCCAGAGTATGCATCTAGGAAGCTCATTCTGCCGAATTCTTCCATCGCATCCACCATCTGGTCTATCTTTGGCAGGGGAAAACTGTCCTTCGAGCAGGCTTTATTCAGGTTGGTAAAGTCTATCCAGGTTCGATCGTCCCTATTTTTCTTTTTCACCACCACTGGGTTAGAGACCCTACAAGGGTATACACATTCCATGACTAGGCCGTTCTCCAGCAGTTTCTCGACCTCCTTATTGATGGCCCTATTTTTCTCCGGCGTGAACCTTTAGGGCTTCTGCTTGACTAGAGGAAAGTTGGGGTCTATGTTCAAGTGGTGGTTGGCGTGCCTGGGGTCTATCCCAGGCATGTCGTTATGGGACCATACGAAGATGTTCCTATTTCGTCTAAGGAATTCTACCAGCTCATCACTCTCTACTTCAGACAGCAAAGCCCTTACCAGGACTACCTTCTCTGGTTCTGACTTTTCCAAAGGGACCGTTGCCAGCTCCTCAATCGTGGTGTCTGGTTTGTCAGACTCCTCTTCGATCTGCTTCATATACGCTGGCAGACGGTCCTTTGATTGCTATTTATCTCCTGTCGAGGCGCTTATGCTCCCACCGGCACCCTTTAGGGTGGTCGAGAAGAACTTTCTCGTAGAGGTCTAGTCTCCCTTGACATCTATTGTGTAAGTGCCATCTCTCGATTGGCACCTCAGGACCTGGTAGAGGGTGGACGCAACTCCATGCATGGTGTGAATCCATCCTCTCCCCATGATGGTGTTGAACGAGGATCAATCGATAACGACGAAATCCACATCCAGGCATCTCTCGGCGGCGTGGACCTTTAAGGTCATGATGCCCAGAGGGTTGACCTTACTGCTGTTGAAGGTAAACAGCGGCCGATAGGTCAGCCTCAGCATTTTTCAGTTCAGACCTATATTTTCGAACGTGCCGAGGAACAGGATGTCGATGCTACTCCCGCCATCGATCAGGACTCTTCCCACCATCGAAGAATTGATCTGCAGCTTGACCACCAGAGGGTCATCATGGGGCAGGCGTACCGTGGCCAAATCTTGCTGGGTGAAGGCGATGGGGGCGATTGAGGCGTAGCTTTCCTCCGTCGTCAGGTGATTAACGGAGTGCCCCAGACCCCTCAGACACTTCACCCTCTCCTCGGCTCTTCTATGGTGTTTCTCCTTTTCTTCTCGACTCTGGCTCAGTTCTGGTCTGTCCACAATTACTGGCACTACCCTTAGAGTCTGCTCCCCTGACCCTGAAGCCTGGGTCTACTTTCCCTTATCTCCCGTGGCGTCCCCCTTGTCTTGGCCTCCGCTCGCCTTTACATACTGTTTCAGTTTGCCCGCTTGGATCGCCATCATCACCTGCGCGTAAAGGCTACAGCAGTGGATGGTGTCATGCCCGTGATCCCTATGGAACTGCCAGTTTCTGTTTTTATTCTTCATATGATCAGGGACGCCGGACTTCGGGGAGTCTTTAAAAATGCCTTTGTTTTTATTCTGTAGGAAGATTACGTCAATCGTTGTATTAAGCTCGAACTTCGGCAAGGGGTCCTTAAACGTCTTCCTCCCCTTGCTGCTCTCGTGGCCGGCCTGGCTAGGGGCTGTCTTTGGCATTGATTCCCGGGCTGGTGTTAGCCTCTTCGCTCCCTGCGTGGAGGGGTTCTGCATCGGCAGAGTCGTGATCGCCGCAGAGGCCTTGGGTGCTTTCTGGTGGCTTTCTAGCACCCTGAAAACCCCTTCTGATTTTGCCAAGACGTCGGCCATGTCGTACGGCAGGTTTAGGAGCAAGTGGTCTGATAACATCGAGCCTGGCTGAAGGCCTCTAACGAAAGAGCTTGCAGCTTAGAACGTATCGGCATCATGTATAATGGACATCATATCTAAGAAGCGCGTCAAGTAGTCCATCGGGGACTCATTCGCGGATTGCTCCAACTAGTCGAGGTCTCGTATGGTCTTCTGCTGCCTCCTGGCATTCGCGTATTGCTTCAAGAACATTTTGGCAAAATCTTCGAACCCATTTATGGATCTTTCCGGGAAGCTATCTGAACCACGATAGGGCCGGTCATGCCAGGGTGGTAGAGAAAACTTTGCAGATTACTGCCTCGTTTCTGGTCTCCAGGGCCATCTTTTGCTGGAATTGGTATATGTGGTTGAGGGGGTCAGTCTTCCCCTATAATGGCCTGACCATTGGGGTCATGAAATCCTTCGGTTTGGGTTCTAGCTGAATCCAATCGGCGAAGGCTGTTCGGTTGATCCCACGCACGGCTTGTTCTGCCAGATCGGCGGGGGTCTGGCTGTGATGGACTCCGAACCTCCTACTCAGCTCCGCCATCATTACTCATTTCTAGTCGGGAAGCGCTTCTTCCGGTCTTCTCAGGCATTGGTTATCCGTCACGGCCTCTGCCTGAGGGAGCCTCGTATGGCTTTGCTGTTCCTCAAGTGCCGCTGATCCTGAGGGCGTGGGGATCTCCCCCCTGGCTGGGGTGTGTTGCCTTCTGACCTTTTGCTGAACCTCTTCGTCGAAGTCATCCCTATGTTCGCTTCTCGGCTCGCTTGCCAATAGTCCCTCGAGGTGAACGTTGTCCCGGCGGACCTCTGCGATCTCCTCTCTCAGGCCCAGGACGGCCTCATGGGCCATTTCTACCTTCTTGTTTGCTTCTGTCAAAGTGGCGAGCATCTGGTCTAGTTTCTATTCCATGCTGGGTAGCGCTTCTGGAGGTCTCTCTTCCGCTTCGGGCAACGCACTCCTTGTTGTCATTCTCGAGGGTGCCATCCGCTATCGTATGGCTTTTGTTCGGGAAAAGTGCTGTCGTGAAATTCTTACTTCTTCTTTCGCGCTTGGCTTCCCACAGATGGCGCCAAACTGTTGGTAGCTCGTATACAGTCATAACAGTGCCAATGATGTAGCAATCCAACTCACATACAGTCATAGCAGTGCCAGAAATATAGAGAAAATTGGGCACTACAGTGCCAGATTAGCGCCACTGCGCCAAATCTTCCAGGAAGATGGTGCTCCAGTGCCAAAAAGTGGTGCCGCAGCACCACTCCCAAGGCGCCACGGCACTGCCTCTTGGGTATTATGGTGCCACAGCGCTATATTGTAGCACCACCCTTCAAACATCTATGACGCCGCAGCGCCAGTCACTCGACCATCTTTATGCTATAGTGCCAATTTTGCTGCTACAGTACCAAAAGGTACACAACAGCTTGCTGAATTTCGGGATTATGATTTGTTACCTCTAGTATTTATCATCTCTTAAACTCATCTAAGAGAGGGAGGAAAAAACCCTAAGAGCCAAAGAGTTTAGAGCCACTCTAAGGAGAAAACAGTACAAAGAGGAGAACCCAAGGGAGAACAACTAGATTGGGAAAGCTTCAAAAGAGTTTTTTTTTCTGTCCTCTTGCTTTTGTTTTACTCTTCTATTTTCTACAGTGAACGTGTATCAAGTTTGTTATTTTAGTTGTATTTCTCTTTGTATGACTATGAACTAAATTCCATTTCTATGGAGGCAATCAAACCTCTAATATAATCCAATTATTTTGGTTTCTTCATTTGTTTTTGATATCCATAGATGAGTTAATTATTTATTCTTGAGTTTAATGCATCTATTTACTTAGCCACTAAATAGAGTTGTTGAGTGAAACTCACCAACTGTCCACATGTCTCTATTATCCCAACTTCCTTCTGGCTCCAAACTGGGTCGGAGAGGCGGGGGTCTGCACCTACAAAGACTCTCCGATGCTTAAGTGAGATATTTGTCCACTAGAAGGGATAGCAAGAATATTCAAAACTCTCTTCTTAATATGTGCATATATCCTTCTCGGAGGGGCGTGTGTGGTATTTATATTTTTTTTAGGATTGGGATCCTGTTGACTCCAAATCCTAAGATTAAGTACCTTTTTTCATCATGATTTGCTCCAGAAATCACGGGCCAAGGTTACTGTAATCTCTTTTGATTGACGTGACTTACTCTCTGTCACTGCCTCCAGTGTAGGCTCGATAGGGAAGGACATTGACAACCCGCCGTTCTGTCAGGATGGTTTATCCAATGCACACATCTACCCAAGATCACATTAAATGCCTTGTCTGGGTCTAGGACTGTGTGCTGCCTCCAATGGTCTTCTGACGGATGACCCTTGAGGCTTCTGACCCCCAGCTGTCGGGGCAAGGGTCAGATTGGGCTGAACCCATCCAGGGTCTGGGATGGATTCGGCCTTGGCCCACGACGACCAGCAGGCTCGTTCGCGTCACGTGCGACTTACGTGACTTTTAAGTGATTTTCTTGTACACACGTCAGCTGGTGTATTTCCTGCCACTTGTTTTGCCACTTCGTCACCCATGTGGCGTACGATCTGAAAATGGGCCCCACACTATTATTTGTTGGCCAATTATGTGATTTAGGATTTATCGTTCAATTTTCTTCCACTGGTTTGTATTGTGCAGGATCCATAGGCTCATCAGATTATTGAGACAGGGTGTAAAGTTGGACATCTTTTCACTGTCACACAACTCTATTCCTTCTATACTATCGAGAAAAGCATGAAAACCAATTTATTGAGTCTGTGGCATTCTCGCTTAGAATATGCATCGTTGCCTTGTTTAAAACCTATAGTTGCTAGTGGACAGTTGGTTTATGTTTCTTCTTGTTCTTTTGATTGTATTGCTTGTTGAATGAGAAAACAATCTGCTTTTATATTTTCTGTTAGTATTTTTATTGCTTCCACACCTTTTGATTTAATTCATTCTGATGTATAAGGTCCAGCTCCTATTTCTACTATGGGTGGATCTCATTATTTTGTTATCTTTGTTGATGATTTTTTTTACTATACATGAGTTTATTTCATGCATAATCGATCTGAGATTTTTGGCATATACATCACATTCTTCAAAATGGTTCAAACTCAATTTTCTCATAACATCAAAGCTTTTCATTCTGATAATGCACAAGAATACAAGTCTATGGAATTTCTTACAATTCTCAGGAACAATAGAACTATGTCAGAACATTCATGCCTAAGAATTCTCAACAAATTGGTTGAGCTAAAAGGAAACTTAGATACATATTTTGAACTCAATTTGTACTTTGCTTCTTTCTGCCTCTACTGCTAAAGCATTTTGCGGTAAAGTAACTCTTACTGCTGTGTATACAATCAATCGTACTCCTTCCCTTATGCGTGCTAATAAGTCTCCATATGAACGTATTTTTGGTATGGTTCCCACTCATACAAATCTTAATGTTTTTGGATCTACTTGTTTTATTATTCTCCAACCTCATGAGCATAATAAGCTAAAACCTCGCTCTCGTGTTGTTTTCTTATGTATGGTATTGAACATAAAGGTTTTTGATGTTATGATCCTATTTCCAAATATCTTCACATCTCTCATCATGTGGTATTCTGGGAACACAAGTTGTTCTCTGAAATCTCTTATTTACATGTGTTTACACCTATGCATTTTTTTTTTCCACAAATCCTACACTTGATCTTTTTCCCTTAGATACACAACCTGATGTTCTAGTTGCGGTTCCTTCTAATGCATCTGATGATTTTGTCAATTCGGCCTCAGCTGACACTAATTCCCATACTAATCTTAGTCATTTTACAAGAGTAAGTGAGTTATTAACTCGTCTTAAAGATTATCCTTTTTACTTTGCCCTTGCCACTCTTCACGAGCCTCATTCTTTTCATAAGGCTTATTCTAACCCTTTTTGGCAGAAAGCTATTTGTGACAAACTTCATGCTCTCATAAATACTCATACTTGGGATATAGTTGATTTATTATTGGTTATAATTTACAAAAGATGTGACAAAATCAAAGATGAGTAGAAGTATAGAAAATAAAAATTTTTCTAGAGTATAGTTTTATTATAAAACCTTTTAAGATCTTTGTTATAGACTAAATACATACAAGAGATTGTGTACCTCAACCAATGAGTCTTCCTTCTAGAGATGTCAATGTGGGCTAGCCCATATTCTAAAGAAAAAGTACAGCACCGGCCCAGTCCAGGCCCACATTACGTATAGTAAGGGCCAGGTTGGGCCTTAGTTATAAGCCCACAGGCTCGGCCCAGCACGGCCCACATTTCTATCGGCCCACATTAGGCTTATATTTAGTCCTTTTATATATAATTTTAAATATATTTCTTAATTAAAATTTTAGAAAATCTTAGTTAAATATTTTCATTTATATGCTTTTAATGTTATTTATTTACTAATTTTTGTTTATTTTCAATTTATTCAAATTTTAAAAGAATATGAATGGGTTTTAGGCCCATATTTGATATTTTGAAGCATAGAATAACAACGAAATTAGGCCCATATTGTGGCCCATATTCGGCCCGCATAAGTACACCCTACTCAGGCATGGCCCACTTAGACCCGCATAAAATGTGGGCTAGGTCTGTGGGTCGCGCTAGACCTTTTAATAAGAATATGGGCAGGGCCAGCCCGGCCTATATTTTAGGCGGGACGGGCCTAGGCACAGTACAAAGCCCATATAGGCTGATCAAATGTGGACCTGGCCGGGCTAGGCTGACCCGACCCACTTTACATCTCTACTTCCTTCCTATGCACCAAGCTTGTAACTCTAGAAGTGTGTGGGCACCTCGATCTTGATTAACTCCAAAGTGAGAATCTAAGAACTCCAATGGCCTCCAATGATGGCTCCAATAATTTTTCTCTTACTTTTCTCTCAGTTTTCTGTGTAGCTGCCAAACTAATATTTCAGTCAAAACTGAACGTAACACACAAACGAGGGGGGGAGGAGCCTATAAAGACAAATTCGGCCAGCCCTAGTATCCGAGGTGGCCTAATTTCAATGCTCTAAGGAGCACAGTAATGGGCTCTAAAAACCCACTACTAATTTAGCTTTATTCCTCTTTTGTGTAATTGTCCATAAAACTCTTTGAGCCCAATTGATCTCATGTAGCCCCAAGTAGACCTATTTAATTCAAGCTCCAATAGATAAATGCCCAGTTATATTTAATTCTTAGTACAAGTGGGCTTATACTATTAGTTATGGATTTATTCCACTAAAGGTCCAAACTGCACTCGTGAATTAAATAAATATCACAAGATACTTTATAATTAAAATTATATCCATTATATAATTAACATGTTCATGTGTATCCCCACATGAATACTGATAATTGGAGCCAGGTAAAATTACTATTTTACCCCTATCTTTCAATTTCTTGATATAAAACTATATCTAATGGATGACCAGACTTACAGAAAGTCTTCAATTAATAAAATATCCAATTTTATTAATTACTTTGCTAAGGTTTAAATCATCTAAGCTCCTATAGCTCCTCAAGGTAGTATTTACTTCTCTATATAATATAATTATGGATTTTATATCTATAAGTATATGTTCCCAATGCCCATAATAATGCATTAACAAAATGTCAGGGTCTAGATCCTTAATTTCTTGATCCGTATCTTTTAATATCTCAAATAATATAAGTTACAAACACGGGTTCATCGCTTATTTTAGGACTAAGAAAGATATGTGTTAATTATCAAGTTTGTGAGAATATGTTCTTGTCAATGACACTTATTACAAGAACATATTTCATATGGTACGTATTCAATATTTACACATCAAGACTTTTTGTACGTGGTCATACCAATATAGATTAAGACACACTATAAATGCACAAAATCTTGTAACACGATCTAAGAGAAGTGTCCAGCTTCTCTTATTAGTCGTGAATAATCTTATTTGATTTAATTAGAGAAAATATGTCTTAACTTTAATAAACAATTTTATTAAAAAATTTCTCTAATGAATAAATTGTAGAACCTTCTTGACATTTATTATTGTATAACCAATAATCAAAATATTATCACAAATACTATGCATGAAATATCTTTTACTAAATATCCAAAATCTTCAATAAATATCCATAAATAATAAATATTTTTTGGGCATAATCCTAATATTTATCTCCTGAAAAAACAGCAATAGGTTGTCAATGGGTATATAAGATCAAGACTCGGGTAGACGGCACCTCGTCTTATTGCTAAGGGATTTACTCAAAAGTATGACATTGATTACGAGGAAGCGTTTGCACCAGTTGCTTAGTTAACTACCATTCGAAGTACTCTTATTACTCTCTTAGCCATATGTAAACGGAAACTTTTTCAGATGACGTTAAAAATGTTTTTCTTAATAGAGATCTTACTGAAGAAATATATATACATGCAACCATCTCCTGGTTATGATCATCCATCTGGCAAGGTTTGTCAACTGTGTAAATCTTTATATAGTCTCAAACAAGCTCATGGAGCATAGTACGTTTGCAAAATTTACTTCTGCTATGGTTTGCTCAGGTTCCACTCAAGTTCTCATAATATTGCCATGTTTCTTCGAAAGACAGATCGAGGTACTGTTGTTCTTTTACTTTACGTAGATGATATAATTATCACTGGCAATGATTCAATCGGGATTCAAGATCTTAAACGGACTCTTCATCAGCAATATGATATGAAAGATCTGGGGTCTCTAAGTTGTTTTTTGGGCCTTGAGGATTCTTCTTCTTCAGACAGTTACTATTTGAGCCAAGCCAAATATGCCTCGTATCTTCTGATCACTCGAGTAAACATTACTAATAGTAAAATTGCAGAAACGCCAATTGAGCCTAATGCTAAACTATGTGCTACAGATAGAGAACCACTAAAAGATGATACTCTTTTTAACAACTTGTTGGCAGTCTTGTCTATCTCATTGTCGCACGATCAGATATATCATATACAGTTTTTCTAGTTAGTCAGTCTATGTATGCTTCTAGATCTACTCATTAAGTCATTATGCTGCTGTTCTTCGAATCTTGTGTTACATAAAAGGGACTATCTTTCATGGGCTCCATTATTCAGCACGTTCATCTCCAACACTTCATGTATACTTTGATGTAGGCTGGGCAGGGTATCCGATGATAGACGTTCAACCACCGACTATTTCTTCTTCTTAGGTGATTCTTTGATTTCTTTGAGAAGCAAGAAACAACTTGTTGTTTCCCAATCGAGTATGAAAGCAGAATATCGTGCTATAGTAGACACTACAGCATGAATTACTCTAGTTACATTTGTTGCTGCAAGATTTAGAGGTGACAACTCAATCTCCAACTCAACTTTATTGTGATAACTAGAGTGCCATTCAGATTGCCTATAATGATGTGTTCTATGAACGTACAAAGCACATTGAGATAGATTGTCATTTTATTCGGCACCATCCTCAATATAGAAACTTACAACTTTGTTCCATTGGCACTAATGATCAACCGACAGATATTTTTACCAAGTCCTTACCATCTCAACATTTCATTCTTTTGGTTTCCAAACTCAAGTTTGGTTTTTACTGCACCGCCTTGAGTTTGTAAGGGGATGTTAGAATATTCTCACCTATCCGAAATCCCTTGATTGTAGACTCACCAACCCTAAATCTTTTGATTGTGGGCTCACCAACCCCAACTTCCTTAATCTGTATAATTTTGTAGTAACGACTTGGTATTCTTTCCTATCTTGGTAGTATTATAAGTGTATAAATAGGTGTCCTATTGTACAGTATTACTTACTCAATATAAATACAAATTCTATCATGGTATCAGACTCTTTCTTAGTCTTTCCTAAAAAGGTGTATTTAAAATAATTTTAAACTTAAAAATGTGTATTCACCAAAAATTATAAAAAATAGTATATTTCTTAAAGGTTGCTAATCTAGTAGGTATTTGTTTTTTTTACCTATGTGTAGGTATTTTTTTCTCTAACCGTTGGATCATTATCTAACAATGATCTAACGGTTATAATGATATGCATAAAAAGACGTGCATTATTAATGTTATATCTCTCTCTTATTTTTTAATATAAAAAAATGAGCATGATAAATTTTCATTGGCCAAATTGATATTTATGCATAGGTAAAAAAAAAAAAAGTACCTACTGAATTGGTGCCCTTTCTTAAAATATATTATTGACAAAGATATATTTTGCGAAGAACGCCTTTTTAAAATGGAGATGTACTACGTACTAATGGCTCAATAAAAAAAAAAAAATAATGCCACAAGAGTAGTTTGTTTTTTATTTTTTTTTAGGGGGGGAGGGGAGGGAGGAGATGTATTATGGCATTAGTTAATAATATACAAAATAGTTATACAAAATTAGTTCATAAGTTAAATTAAAAGTCCATAACGACATTATCATTGTTCGTTTTTGTTAGGCTCAGAAACGTGTTAGCTTCAACGTTGAAATGCGCACTCATCTCAAATGCACTTCCACTGCAATTATATTCGTGGAAGGCGAACCAAATTTGATGTGCTCATGGATATATGTTACTTAGACAAAAATCATAGTCAATATTTTTCAATTAGATTATTTAAGTAAACGCTCTAAGACTAACCTAGCAGAAGCGTTAAGCCTAGAGAGATTGATTAATCTGGATTCTTATCACACAAACACAAATCACAAACCTAGGCTACGTTCTCTCGTATAACTAACATGTTAAATGATCACATTAATCATAGCCTTGCTACTCATTAGTTTAAATATGATAAATATCCATTCAAATACTAGCAATATAATTATGCATAAATTATTTAGCCGCATATCTAAATAAATCAACACAATAATTATAAATCAATATGAACTGAATAACATAACAACTTTGAATAGAATTAATAGAATAGCTAATATATTGAAACTATGAACAAGTTAATTGTACATCATGCCTAGGCTTCAAAATAGCCCTTAACCGAATAAAACCTAGACTAATATGTTTATAGAATCAAACATATAAAACATCATGCTAAGAAGTATAAACTCAGATAAAACGGAAAAGAAAACACTAGATTATATTGCAGATGACCGGTGGAATCTCCAAACGAAGCTCCTCTGCATCTCTTATGCTTCGGATGTCTCTCAACTCTATCTTTCTCTCTAAATCTTTTTGACTTGTATTGAATCTAATGCGTGTTGGCTCTGACTTAGAGGCTTGTATTTGTAAGTGAGCCACCCTAAAAGGCTTATAGACTCAAACCTATACTAATTTGGAGTCTAATTAGGTCAAAATAGCTCAAGAAGACGAGTTTACGCTTTACGGATGTCACGGCTCTCAGGAATTGGTGCCCCAGTACTGAGTTTCTGCCTAAAAACCCTCAACACTCCAGGAGACTGGCATCGCAGTGCACGAGCTCCCGTGTTGCGACACTGACACATTTTTCGACATCCTCATTTTTCTTCTCTTTCTCTCATCCAAACTTCCAGAAACTTGAAGTCACGGCTCCAGATGACCTGTATCGCGGCTCTAGACCCCTGGAACTCCTGGTTAGCCCATTTCTTTACTCCTTGCTCTGTTTTGACCCGTTCCATCTCTCTTTTGCTCATTTTCCTCAAAATCACCTAAAATGCAGAAAGTAAGATAAGTAACATGAAAATACTAAGAAAACTAACAAAATTATGTAGAGAAATAACATGAAACATAGACAAAATTGACACCTATTAGTCGGCGGCAGCACATACTCAGAGGCGAGTCAGTGGTGAAGAGGGTGTGATGGTAGATGGTATTCTATTGTCTGGGAGAAGTCCTATGAGCAATAGGCAAAGGGTTATTTAGAGGGGGAGGGAATAAGTTTTAATGAAATGTATTCCATTCCATCTTGGGTGGTTGGGTGGAATACAATTCCACTAGATTTCTTTGTGTTGGAAAAGATTTTTTTGATTAGGCTTACCAACCAAACAACAGAAGTGGGCTTTTTTGGAATCATCATTGGATCATTATCTAATGGCTACCATGATTTGAGTAGTTGGAAAAAAAATAACAATAAATATACATTATTTAATGTTCTTTCTCTCTCTACCCTTTACTATGAAAAACCTTGCATAATAAATTTTAATTGGACAAAATAATAATTACAGATATATAAAATAAAATAAAATCCTACTGGAGTGGTGCCCATATATATATTAATGATTTATTTATAGGAGAGTTTTGTATGGATAGTTTTTATTTTTTTTCCATCAATGGGTAGATTTGATTGTGTCAAAAATGACTTGCAATATCATGTCAATCTCTCTTACTTCAATTATATTTTAATTCATGCCATTTCATTTCATTCTGATTTCAATTTATATAGAGAGTGAATTTTTGGAGTTATTATTTTTAAAATGGTGGAATGAAATATAAAGTAACTATTTTAGTTTAGAGTTATCCGCAACAAAAAAAAAAAAAAACTTGAAGTATAGCATTTCAGTAAATTTAACCACATCTTTCAGCTTGCGCAAAATTATACCTTCACATTTAAAAGATCTATAAATTTATACCTTTGGCGTATAAATTGACCAACAAATTTTTCACTAAACATATAATCTGAATTGAGAATATATATTTTATTTTTGCTAACTAACACAAAAAATCCATTAAAAAAAACTTAAAATAATTGGCAAAATCACCTAATTTGTATACAGAAGATACAAATTTATATATATTTGAAATGTGAAGATATAACTTCGCATAAATCAAAAAACATGATTAAAATTGCATAAAGATCATATTTTAGGATTTTTTTTTTGGCAATTATTCCTTTAGTTTATGTCCATTTTTATCTTTTTTTTCTAATTCTTGTTTTGTTTTCTTCCTTTTTTAATTTTAATTTTGAAGTTCTAACCTTTTTTAATTTTTTGCTATCATATTATAAGTACTGCAAACCATACTTTTTATTGTTCTATGCATTGAATTATTTAAGGCAAATTAGGTGTAATACACTCTTCCCAATAGTAATTAAGTTAATACACTATTTTTAGAACCCCAATTAGGCCACACTACACAACAAAAAATTTCTAACTCTTCATTAGTAAGTTGTTCATGGGCAAAAAAGCAAAGACCACCAAAAGATACCTGATAGGTGTCATTTTTAAAAATATTTTAGGTTGTTATTTATGTCCTTTTTGTTAGATTATTTATATTTTTAGTCTAATTTTGTTTGTTTTTGTATTTTTAGTTATTTTCGAGCAAAAGAAGACAAATGAAAAACGGAAGCTAAAACAAGACAGAAGGCAAAATTTTAGGCTAAAAAAGGTTTGGTGCCACGGCAGCAGAACCCGTGTGCCACAATGTCCATTTGCTGCCCCAAAACTAGAATTCTGAAGTTTGAGGCCACAGCACTGATTCTCGTGAGGCAAGGGGTTGGTATTCCATACACTATCCATTTTAACTAATTTCACAAGTTTCAGACGCCTAACTTGTTCCGTTATTTATGAGTATGCCGTTAAAGAGCCATCCTATATAAAAGGGCCATTCTACGTCAAATTTTCACAATCTTGTAGAGGATCTAGAGAGAGAAATCCTAGAGAGCCTAGAGTCAAGAGAGAGAAGAGAAGATTAAAGCGTTGTGAGATCCGCGAAGCTGCTATTTAAAATTCTGATCCTTCTAAGAGTTTTAGTTTCTCTTTCCCTTTTTTTTCTATTCAGTTTCTAGTATGTATCTTAATTTCATGATGATGACAGGTTAGGTTTCTTTTTAGCTAAGGGTTTGTCTGAAATCCTAGCCATGTAATTGACTATAATTGCTTGTGATTTGATGATTTATTATTAATTCCATTGAAGTTGTTCACATTCTCATACGCTTTAAAGATTATTATGATTGATTTTGATTGTTTAGGTGGCCAACTGAATAATTGATATGAATTGTAAGATGCTAGAATTAGGTTTTAAGTGTTTACTAAATTTAATTTAATAATAGCAATATCATGATTGATTAATATCGTTTGAATATATATTAATTATGGTGGAGAATATGGCATAGATTAGAATGATTTGTGTTTCTAGACTCTTAGGTCTAGATCGACTTAATTCTCGGTGTGAAATACTTTTATTAAACTGTGTATTTGCCGATTAGTTTAATGGAAAGAATACGTATTTGTCTAAATACTTTAGGAGAAAATTGGTTAATGATGTTTTTGTAGATTAATCTAGGTCGATAGCTTCAATTGGTAACAATAAAAAGGTGAACTCTAGTAATTTGGTTGATGGATTGGTTAGTAGTGGATAATATCTCTTAGCTAATTTGTTTGGTCATAGGTTTTTTCGAATAACTTTAACAAGTAAAAGACAATAATACCATCAAAATTAAGTAGAATAATAATTACTAATCCAGTTTTAACAAATGATATTATTATTTTTTTCTTACTAGAAATGATCAAAAAATCAATATAGGGTATTAATTTTCACAAATTCTTAATCTCATGGTATTATTTTGCGGAGTCCAAACTTCAGTATTTAACCTCAAGGTATTTTTTTTGCAATTCACCCTTGCAAAAATAACAAACTTCAAGAATTTTTTTTTTTTTTGGAAGTTAACCCTTATCAAAAAGCAAGCTTGCATCTTTTGCTGAAGAATACAAATGCTAAAACCTTGTGGTGTTTTTTCCTATAGGTTCAAAATGTTGGCTCAAATTTTTTATTTTGTGAAGTAAGATATATTTTGACATCAGTTCAAATACTTATTAGGTTTGTTTGGCATAGTGGATTCTGGATGAATTTTCAGAAGATCTTCTTTTATTTAAAATATATTTTAAAGAAAGTATGAACATACTATCTTAAAGTATGAACATACTATCTTTTCTACGAAGGAAAATTATCCCAAACAATCCGATTAATGACTTACTCAGTCATTTATTTATGGTTTGGTCAATTGGTATACTGAAAGTATATAATTTAATTATGTATATTGTGAAATTATTAAAATTGTAAATTATTTAGCTAGGTTTGCATTGAAGAATAATTTTTTTTTTTTTTTTGACTTTAGAAGAGTGAAGATTCAAATTGAGACTCTCCACGTAAAAAAGATCCTATGCCTGAGAGTTCTTCTTCGGGTTTTATTGGGGAACGTAATTTTCATGGAGACAAAGCTCGTGAGGTGGAGGAGGAGATGGCAATGTATGGGGTATCATCTGTGGAACAATTATAAGTTGCTAAGGATTTGGAATATAATCCGAGCTCTGCTATTGTACCAGGTTATGTTAGGGGTGATGGGAAGCAATTGACAGATGTGGATGGGCAAAAAGTCATTCGTGGGGCTGAGATGATTGTGATTCCTAACAGTGGTAATGTCAACATGATTCTCAGTTCTGATACTGGTTTTGGTGCTGATAATAGTGAGCCAGTGTGTGTACAAATGGAGGACAAGTTAACAATGGGAGTTTTGCAGTTAAAAGATTCGGGAATATATGGAGATGTTACTAAGAAAGTAGGTGCAAGTGATGTGAAGGGCGATGTTAATGATAGCTCAATTAATAAAGGGAAACATAAGGTGTTTAAAGGTGGTAGGAGTTCTGAGGACATGTTCTCTACAGAGGATACCATGGCTTTAGGTAAAATTTTCAAAGATAATTTGATGTCAAAAAAGAATTCTGGTCCTATGGGTGGGAAAGGAGTTCGTAGTGCTAAGAGGCATTTTAAAAGACATAGTCCTAAGAAACCCGGCATCGTTATGAGTCCGAAGCATGCTAAGTTTTTCCACGTACAATCTCCACACAAACCTCATAAGGTTGGTATTCTTAAGAAGCTTGATTTGAATGCTAAAGTAAGTGGTGATAGTTTGGGAACTAAACGCAAAATTCTGGCTGACTTAGAGAAGGATTGTGATGTGAGGAAGAGAATGAGAGGAGATATGGAAGTGAGTCTTAACAAGGAATTGGCAGAGTTTGCTTTGTAGCCCCACCAGGAGTTATGAGTTGTCTATGTTGGAATGTTCAAGATTTGGGGAACCCTGAAACATTAACTGCTTTATGTACTGTTGTACGAAAAATCTCCCCAGGTTTAGTTTTTTTATCCGAAACTAAACTTTTTGGCTCTTGAGCAATGGGTGTGAGATATAGTTTGGGTTTTCCGAATTGTTTTGTTATGGATTGCATAGGATGTAGTGGTGGCCTCCTTCTTCTTTGGAAAGATGATTGAGACGTGTTACAGTTCATTCGTACTCTCGGGGGCATATTGATGTGACCATTGTTCTAGAAGAGAAATTTCAATGGAGATTTACTGGCTTCTATGGTAATTCTCAGTATTTGATGCGGAAATTTTCTTGGGAGTTGTGAAGGCATTTGAAAGGTTTGTTTTCCCTTCCCTAGGTTTGTGGAGGGGATTTTAATGAAATTTTTTCCCCCTCTAAGAAAGTCGGGGGTCCTGAAAAATGTGTTTCTAGGTTGGTTAACTTTCAATGTGCTCTTACGAATTGTAATCTTTCTGATTTGGTTTTCATTGGTCCCATGCTTACTTGGAACAATAGGAGAGATAGTTTGTCAAATGTTCAAGAACGTCTGGAGTGCTTCGTTTGTACAAAATGATTGGCGTCTGTTATTTCCCAATGCATGTGTGCACCATATGGATTTTTTTGTATCAGATCATAAACCTTTGGTGTTATCTCTAGCTGAAAAGTTAGGGTCTAGTCAGAATTGGGATAAGAGGCCTTTCCATCTTGAGCCATTCTGGGTTAAAGAGGATGATTTTGGGGAGATTGTTAAATATAGCTGGCAAGAGAGTTTGTCTGGGATCTCAACTTATTTACAACATTGTGGTGAGGCTTTGAGGACTTGCAGCACGAAATGTTTTGGGTATTGGCAGAGATTATTGTCGACAAAACAGAAACAACTTGCTACTCTTTATGACCACTCTTAGGAGGTTGGTGTGATGAATAAAATCCAAAGTCTGGAGAAAGAGATTGGCGTTTTACTTTATAGAGAAGAGCAGTACTGGAAATAATGATCTTGTGTAGATTGGTTAGACTCGGGTGATCGGAATACTAAATATTTTCATGCAAAGGCTTCTGGTAGAAAGCGAAGAAATGCGATTCATTATCTTTGTAATAACCATGGGGTTTTGTGTGAAAATGAAGGGGATTTAATTCATATTTTGGAGGATTATTTTAGAACAATTTTTCAAAGTTCCAACCCTACTGGAGAGTGTCTTGAGAAGGCGTCTGAATTTATTACTACTCGCCTTTCTTCAGAAGAATTGGATATTATCTCTCGCCCTTTCTCAGCTGTAGAAGTTACTAAAGCTTTTTTCACTATGGGTCCAAATAAAGCTCCTAGTCTGGATGGGTTTCATGTGTTATTTTTCCAGAAGTAATGGGAAGTGGTGGGTCCAGAAATTACAAATGCTTGTCTTGGTGTCCTTAACAATGGTGAGTCAGTCAAAGCTATCAATCAGACAAATATTGTTTTGATTCCTGAAAAGATCTACCCGGAGTGTGTGGTGGAGTATAGGCCTATTAGTCTTTGTAATGTAGTTTATAAACTCATTACGAAGACAATTGCAAATAGGCTGAAGTATCTAGCCTTATCTCAGTCAATCAAAGCACTTTTGTTCCTGGACGTTTGATTAATGATAATGTTGTAGCTGTATTTGAATTACTACACTCATTGTCCAAAAAAAGTAATGGAAAGAAGGGTTTTATGGCATTAAAGCTTAATATGAGTAAGACTTATGATAGGGTGGAATGGAGTTTCGTTGGAAAGGTCATAGAAAAGATGGAGTTTCCACAGAGCTGGATTTCCTTGGTGCATAACTATATTTCAACAGCAGGGTTTTCTTTTTGTATCAATGGTAGGGTGAGAGGTCATGTGGTTCCTTCAAGGGGTCTTTGGCAGGGCTATTCGTTATCACCATATCTGTTTCTCTTATGTGCTGAGGCTTTGTCTTCTTTGATTCGTCATGCTGAAACGGAGTCTAAATTATTGGGTATGAAATGCTCTCGATCGGGTCCAAAAGTGAGCCATTTATTTTTCGCTGAGGACTCGATTGTTTTTTCGCAAGCTTGTCGTAATGATTGTTCTGTTTTATTGAATATTCTTTCTTGCTATGAATAAACCTCGGGACAAAAAATTAATCTTGAGAAGTCGGCCATTACTTTTAGTCCCAATGTTGACGAGGACACCCGGTTGGATCTTCAGAGATATTTTGGGCTTTCTAGTGTTAATTCTCATGATTCTTATTTAGGTCTCCCTTCAGTGGTAGGAAGGAATAAAAGACAAACGTTTACCTCTATTAAGGATAAGGTTTCGAAACGGGTTCAAAGTTGGAAGAGGGGACTCTTTTCTGTGGGTGGGAGACAGATTCTTATGAAGGTGGTACTATAAGCAATTCCAAGGTATCTGATGAGTACTTTTAAGGTACCAATTGCTCTTTGTAATGAATTGCGGTCTATTGTTTTGAGATTTTAGTGGGGCAGTTCTCATGGGGAAAAGAAAGTGGCTTGGGTTCGCTGGAGTCAAGTTTGCATTCCTAAATATCTAAGTGGCTTAGGTTTTCAGGATCTCCATTTGTTTAATCAAGCGCTGGTGGCCAAGCAAGCTTGGCGGCTTCTTAATGATCCTTCATCTCTAGCAGCAAGGATTCTTAAAGATAAATACTTTCCAAATGACTCTTTTCTTTCTGCCCATGATAAGCGTGGTTCATCTTATCTCTGGAAGAGTATTTTGTGGCGTCAGGAGGTGATCAATAAGAGAGTTCGTTGGCGAATTGGGTCGGATTCCTCCGTTAGAGTCTTTGATGATCTTTGGCTCCCTCATCCTGCCATTTCCAGACCTATTTCTGGGCGGAATTCGAATGTTGATCGTGTACAAGACTTAATTTCATTGCCTGGCTTCTGGGATGTTGCTAAGATAGATCAGATTTTTCTCTTCATGGATAGAGAATTAATTCAATCCATTCCGTTGAGTCTCACTTGTCAAACTGATCGCATTATTTGGCATTATGATGTTAAAGGATCATACTCCGTCAAGAGTGGATATCATCTCCTTTTGAATGATCATATTTCACAGTTGGGGTCGTGTTCCTCTACTATGTTCAAATGGTGGAAATTCTTATGGAAAATGCATATTCCTCCAAAGGTTCGTATTTTCATTTGGAGAGTGTTTCATCATGCTCTTCCAAGCTGTGATAATCTTATTCGAAGGAATATTGCTATCAATCCAAGCTGTGCCCAGTGTTCGTTAGTGAAGGAGGATCTTTCACATGCTTTGTTTCATTGTGTAGCAAGCAAGAAGGTGTGGAAGCTAGTGAACTTTTGGGAACTCCTTAAACCCACTTTCGGTTTGTCTGCTCGTGACTCGCTAATGGTTGTCTTTTGGAACCTTGACAAAGATAGCTTTGAACATTTTACTATTATTCTTTGGAGCATTTGGTTTGAATGGAATAGAGTTGTACATGGTGAAGCAAACAGGGATCCTTCTCTTATTCTTGATTCAGCTCTCCAAGTTCTCTCTGAGTTCCAGCAAGTTTTAGCGCCAAGTCTGACGTTGCACTCTGCATCTATTTCACGAAAATGGGCGCCTCTGAGTCTGGGTCAGGTTAAACTAAACACGGATGCCTCTGTTCGGTTGGGAGAAGGGTTGGTTGGTCTTGGTGGTGTTTTGCAAGATAGCTCTGGTTGTGTTTTGGCCTATTTCACAACACAATTCCGAGGTAGTCTTTCAGTGGAGAATAGTGAGCTGTTAGCTATTCGGGAGGGCTTATTGTTTGCTGCTCGCTCTAATATTAAGGTAAATATGGTCGAGTGTGATGCTTTGAGAGTAGTACAGAGTCTTAGTGAAAGTGCCATGTTAGTTGATAATGCTCTTTTAGTCCAGGATATTTAAACCTTGTTGGTTGATGCTAGTTGTGGTACTTGTTACTTTATTCCTCGTGCTGGGAATTTAGTGGCCTATTTGCTAGCTAAGTTTGCTCTTTCTAGTACCAGTGATTTTTACTGGCTTGACTGTATTCCTTCGTTTATTTCTTCTTCTGTCATTTCTGATATGGTTGAATAAATTGAAAGCGGGCTTTTTGCCTCAAAAAAAAATTCAAATCCCCTTTTAAGTTTTAATTTACTCAGAGTAATTAGAATTGAAATTGTTAATACGGTTCTCTATGGATCGACTTTTTCTTACTGCTATGCTAGTGTTTTAGGGTAGTCATAGGAAGGACTTACTTATATTAATTGAGGACATACCAATACCCCATTAAATCGACTTCTCATAAATTAAGTATATATACTCATAGCGAGAATAATCGTCTATGAACGTGATAAAGTACTATTGTCCATTACAAAGAACTCCACACGGAACTCAACTGCCAAATAGATTCAATGAATGCACAAGACCACGGAACATGGAGTGTCGTTTTATTTTCAATACCACACGAAGGACATCTGGTCAGGCATGCAATAGGGCGCTTTACCAAATTCACTCTAGTTGGCAGATGATCCTGAAAAGATCACCATAGCCTCACATTAACCTTATTTGGAATATTCAATTTCCAACAATCTAGACCACCAAGGTCACTCCATATAACAGTCAGAAGAACATTCAGTAGTAGGGCGATTAAAGCTAACTTATATCTTGACTTAATAGAATATACACTAGAACTATCATAATGCCAAACAAGTCTACCTTCTCTACCTAACCAACTGAAAGGAACACTAGTAATAACATCAACATCAATAAGGAGGAAAATTTGATTCAAAAAATCTAGATTCCAATGGAGATTAGTAATAAAGTCAAACACAGACCAATTAGATTTTATTTTTCAAAATATCCGTACGACTTCATCGGGCATTTTAGACTTTGCGTTCCCTCTCCAGTTTCTAACAGATTGCTCAAGTTTCGTTGGCTACTGCCCCTTCATCTAAATCTGATTCAGTGACTGACAATCAATAGGTGCCGCCATCTGTTGGGTCCCTCAAACTCAACACTGATTCAATAGTTGCCCAAGATTTAACTCGATCAGGTTTGGATGTTGTCATCTGCAATTCTGCAGGAGTTATTGTATCTTTTTTGGCTGTTATGCATCATCAGGTAACTCCTATGCTTCGAGCTGAACTATTGGCGTTAAGGGAAGATCTGACTCATGCATTTTTGCTTGTCTTGGTGATAGATGAAGTAGAAAGTGATTCTCTTGTAGCAATTTTTGTTGGAACTTTTATGTGTGGACTAACATAAATTATTGACAACACACTCAACAATATGTCATAAGCCACTATTTTGAATAGCATTTTGCATAATACAATTAATGGGCCATAATGGGATAGACTACATACCTTAACATACTTGAGGCCCATGGGCTCAAACTTTTTGGATACCTTGGCCAGCTCATTGGACCAAAGATGTTAACTGCCTTAATGTATGAATTTGGCCCACTAGCCCATTACCTAGTCAATGACCAAAAAGGGGTTTAGGGCTCCTTGTATAGGTTAATCAGCAAAGGAGTAGTGTGAATACCAAAAGGGATTGAACTCCATTACGTTCTTATCTTGCTCTCTCATTTTCGCAGCTTTGGAGCACCGGACAGAAGACAATGGCTGGTCAAGATAATCAGTCGTACACTTCAGGTAATGCCATTCTTGATTTTTTTGGGTTAATATGCTTTAAGTGCTAAATGGGATTGTTATTAATATAATGTTAATTTTTAATAGATATTGATATCAATAATTGGCACCAGAGCTAACCTATTTAAGCTTTATGTTAACTTAACGCTATTTTGTTGGTTGTTGTTTAGAATTTTTGGATTTTTTTCGGATGTTTTTTGTGTATATATACCTGTTTCTTTCCAAAAACAATTCTGGGGACAACAATCAATATTTTAACTTTTTATGGCTAATATATGATGTGAAGACTATGTATGTAGAGTTTATATTTGTTTTGGCCTGATTTATTGAAATTTTTCAAACATTGAAACCTTGAAAATGGCCGAATATGTGTCGATTTGTTTGCACTTGTTTGGAGTTTTATTTTGCCATATAAATGTCATAAAACCATAGAAAATGAAATTTAGAACAAAACCCCACCAAGATTGTCCAAAACAAAGCACCGGATACTAGTTTTCCAGTAGGTTAGATCGTGCGGATCCGGATTGACCCAATTGCAGAAACGGGTGATAAGGACGACAAAAACTGATGTCATTTTTCACCTGTCATGAAAAAAGACTTGTTTTTTGCTTAAACTGTCGTTTGTCATTTTTCTTAAACGACACGTTGTTTTTCTTCCTGAGAAAAAACTACATGTCGTTTCGTCATTTCAGCGAAATGACCTGTCGTTTTTGTTATTATAAAAAAACTAACACAAAACAAAATAAAATAAATTTAGGGCACGTGGGGATGCGTATAGCGCCGATTTTGGCCCAAATTTTAACATTTTACTCCAATTTTCATTTTTAACATATTTTTGTGACTAAACACGATTTTCTGAGATATTTATGTCATTTTTTTGATCTTTTTCTCTCTTACAATTTAATTATGGCATAATATTAAATTGTGGATTAACAATGATGAATGTATATAAACTGACAAGTCGTAATTTTGAGCGTTTTAATTTTGTTGGATGTTTTGTCATCGTTATTATTTCTCCACTTTTGAGAACATCAAGAATTACTAAGGTCTATACGGAAAATTAAACTATCATGTCGATGATTTAATTATTTGGTAGGATACTTAGAATGGTGGAGGGGCTAAATCTAGTATCATGAACTGCAAAATTCATTCTATCTTATCGATAGGAAATTAATGCATCTGGCTGTGATATTAAATATTTGTGAATTGCCCTTACTTGTGAATGAGTCCTTGCTCAAAGGGACTTTAGCACATAATGATCACATAATTGTTTTGGATCATTAGAATAACTGAGGAAAGAGCATAAATTGTATGATCATGTTTTTAACATGCATAATGATGGTTACTCTCTTCTTGTTTGCTTCAACTTTGAGCAATCCTAGACTTTCTGCCATTTTGATGCTAAATGGGATTAATTACAAGCAATGGCTTGCATCTCTCAAAATGAATTTGGCTATCATAAAAAAGGACTTTGCCTTGACAGTTGAAGAGCCTCCAAAACCTGATGATTCATCTTTTGATAGTGCCAAGAAGTTTTACAATGAATGGCAACACTCGAGTCGCTGTTGTTTGATGATCATAAGGTACCACATGGAAGAATCGATTCGTGATATTATTCCTGAGACTAAAACTGCTAAAGAGCTTTTTGTAGAAATTGCAAAGAAATATTTGAAATTTGCGAAGTCTAAAAAGGAATACTACTTGAATTTGCGTCACATCACTTACTATGATGGAGTTAGTGGCATTAGAAACTAAGTTATGACTCTTGAATCTTTCTTTCAGAAGTTGAAGGGAATGGGCATAAATCTTGGTGATGATTTTCTAGTATGGCATACGATGAGATTTTTTTTCCTTCTCAATTAACTCGATTAGGTCAAGCTACAATGCTCAAGAGAAAGAATGGAGTGTAAGTGAGATGATTGTTATCCTTACCAAAGAGGAAGATGACATAAAGGCAAGAAAAGCACATTCTGTCTCCTTGATGACTACCAAAGTTGGGTCTAATTAGAAAAGGAAGAGTTTCTTCAAAAAAGACACTGGGAAACCACAATTCAAAAAATTTGGCACGGTTGTAAAGGCTAGTACACCTTCTGATGGAACTAAGGTGGAGAAATTTAAGGGAACTTGCAACTACTGTCACAAGTTTGGGCAAAAGAAAGCATATTGCCGCAAGCTTAAGGCTTCCTTAGCAATGAAAGGCAGTGACAAGCAGAAGGAATCCAACTAGTTTGGAGTAGTATGTATACATGGGAGATGGCACCAAGGTCGAAGTCATTTTTCTAGGGACGGTTAGACTACAACTAATTACTAGACTTTTTTGAAATTGCATGAAGTCGCTTGCATACCCTTGATTAGGAAGAATTTGATTTCTGTATCTATTTTGGATAGGTCCAGTTTTGGCTTTCTTTTTGGTAATGTAAAAGTTAATTTATACCGTGACTCTCTTTTATTGGGAAATGGAACTTTATGTGAATGATTTTCCCATTGCTTCCTTTTCTCTTAACATTGTTGTTGGTACCAAATGATTGAGATCTGATGAGAAATCTTCCATGTTATGGTATAATCGATTGGGTCACAGTTCTAGACAAAGAATGGAAAGAATGGTAAAGAATGGTATATTTCAGGATCTTGATTTTATAAATTTTGATACATGTGTTGATTGTATAAAAGGAAAGTTTACTGCCAAAGTTAGAAAGAGTAAAACTGACAAGTGTATCGACGTATTGAAAAAGATCTATACTTATATTTGTGAGCTATTCACACCTCCAGCTATGGGAGGTTACAGGTACTTTATCACCTTTTTTAATGACTTTTCCCGCTATGGTCATATTGAATTGACTTGTGAGAAGTTTGATGATAAGAACCCACTAGGCGACAAGCCCTAGGAACCCTTGAAGCAATGGATTAGACGTACTCCGAATCTTTAGGAAACAAATTATTTTTAATCAGATTAAAACCCTAATCTTGAGATGCCACAAAGGTTGATCACTTCCTTGATAAGTTAAAATTTGTATTCAGCCAAGAATACAAGAAGGCAAAGTAAAACTCACCAAAGAAATTGTTTTATTGATAATCTGCCTGCTTATACGTTTTGTAATCTTTTTATAGGCTTGAATTGCAATCTGAATAGGAAACCCTAACTAATAAAAAAAACATTAAATAAAACAACTAAAACATGGGCCTAAAATATAAGAAAACCTAATTAATCCTATGAGCACATTAACATGCAAATTGGACCTCTAGATCGATGCCTTGTACATAAAGATAAGTGACTGTCCTTGGTGAAGCTTTGGAAACTTCTAGATTAGTCTTAGAATCTTTTAGAACAGCCTCTTTGTTGTGCGCTTCCATGATTAAGCCTTACAAAGCTTTTTTCATCCTCTTTGTCCTTACCCTAGTCATTGGATTGCCAATTCTTCGCAAAGGATCTTGAATTGTTTGACCAGAACCTCTATCTCGATCTCCATCGTCTGACTCATTGGTAGTTTTTAAAGTCTTTAAAGCTAGAGTGGAGCTTCAAAAGGAGAAGAAAATTAAGATAGTCAATTTTCATAGAGGTGATAAGTATTATGGTAGACATGGTGACACTGGACATAACCCTGGGCTTTTTACAAGATACTTACAAGAGTGTGGTATTAATGCTGCATACACAATGCCTGGAAGTCCCCAACAGAATGGGATTACTGAGAGAAGAAATCGCACACTCATTGATATAGTGCGATGTATGTTGATCCATTCTCCATTGCCAGAATTCTTATGGGGTGGGGCCTTAAAGACTTCAGCTTATATCATGAATCAGGTACTAAGCAAATCTGTCCCAAAGACACCTTATGAATTGTGGTCAAATAAAAGGCCTAGTTTGCATCATTTTCATATTTGGTAATATGAAGCAGAGGTGAGACCCTATAATTTAGAATCTAAGAAACTTGATCTCAAGACTATTAGTGGTTTTTTTCGTTATTATTGAACAGGGTCAAGAGGTTCTAGATTTTACTGCCTATCTCACACCACTAGTCATTGAATCAGATAGAGTTGTCTATTTTGAAGATGATACTGGCACAAGTAGGGAATCAAGAGAAAATGTATTCAGGGAAGAACTTGTTTTTGTCCCTGTACCTGTTGCTTTCGCCCAAATCTTTGGTCCTACTGATGGTCAGAAACCAATAGACGCTCATACTGAACCTGGTGATCAAGCAGTTGAAGACATTCTAGATACTAGTGATAAAGATATTTTGAGAAGATCACAAAGAGTTCGTAGACCTGCAATCCCTGATGACTACATTGTTTATTTGCAAGAACATGAATTTGATGTTGGTAATACTCTAGATCCAGTGACATACCGAAAAGCTTATTCTAGTTCTCAATCCATGTTTTGGATGGATACCATGAGGGATGAGATAGACTCCATGTCTCAAAATAGAGTATAAGACTTAGTTGAATTACCAAATAGTTGTAGACCAATTAGATGCAAGTTGGTATTTAAAACTAAGCGGGACTCCAAAGGTCAAGTGGAAAGGTACAAAGTGAGGCTAGTGGCTAAAGTTTTAGCCAAAGAAAAGGTATTGATTACAAAGAAACCTTCTCACCAGTTTCTACTAAAGACTTTTTTCGAATCATAATGGCCATTGTAACTCATTTTCACCTAGAGCTTCATCAAATGAATGTGAGATCTATTTTCTTGAATGGTGATTTGAATGAAAATATTTATATGGTTCAACCTATAGGCTTTAGGTGACTGGTAAAGAACATATGATGTGTAAGCTAAAAAAATCTATTTATGAATTGAAACAAGCATCAAGATAGTGGTATCTTAAATTTGATGAAATTGTCACTGCTAATAATTTCAAGGAGAATGTGATTGATCAGTGCATATACATGAAGGTCAATGGGAACAGTTATATTTTTCTTGTCTTATATATTGATGACATTCTGCTTATATCTAATGATACTGACTTACTATGTGAGACGAAACAATTATTGTCCAATCACTTTGATATGAAGGATCTTGCGGAAGCATCGTATGTTCTGAGCATTCAGATTTTTCGTGATAGGAACAATTGTATTCTTCGATTATCTCAAAGAACCTACATTGATTGAGTTTTAAAAAGGTTCAATATGCAATTTTATTCTCCTCGGAAAACACCTATTGTGAATGATGACAAATTCTCAAAGGCTCAATACCCTCAGAATGATTATGAAAGAGGATAAATGAAATCAATCCCTTTTGCGTCTGTTGTTGGTAGCCTGCAGTATGCTCAAGTATGCACAGGCCCTGATATTTCATTCATTATGGATGTGCTTAGTAGGTACTTGAGTGATCCTGGTCTTAGCCATTGGAAGGCGACTAAGAAAGTTTTAAGATACCTTCAGGGTACCAAGGATATATGTTGACTTATCGGTGACCAATAGTCTTGAGACAATTGGATTTTATGATGTCGATTATGCAAGCGGCATAGATGACAAAAGATCCACTTCTGGATACATCTACATGATGGCTGGATGAGTTGTTTCCTGGAAAAGTATTAAACAAACACTAACAGCTTCCTTGACTATAGAGGCAGAATATGTGGCATGTTATGAGGCAACATATCATACAATATGGTTGCGAAACTTCATTTCAGCTTTGGAAGTTGACTCTATTTCGAGGCCACTGAAATTATACTATGACAATTATGTAGCTGTATCTTTCTCTAAGAACACTAAGAGCACTACATGCTCTAAACACATATCAAGTTCTATTTTATCAAAGAGAAAGTTGCAGAATCCCTCATCACTATTGAGTATACGCCTACAATAAGCTTGTTGGTGGATTCACTAATGAAAGGCTTACCCATATTTGTGTTTCAAGAACATGTATCCCGAATGGAATTGTTAGGAGCCTAGTTTTCTTTTCCTTAGTGGGAGTTTACCATCATTTCTATGTATAATAGACATGTTATTTTTCGGTATGGATTACTTATATTTTTTGGATAAAATACATGCATATCATTTAATCCTTGTCACTATCTTATTATGTTGTATGCAACATACTTATCCTTGATGGGTGACAGTTTTTTGAATAAAGGCATATTGTTTTAGTCTCCTTATATGTTATGGTTGTCGATATGTCTTATAAATCTCTAGCACCTAATTATGTGCATTGCTTATATCCTATCGATGTGGTATTGTATATGATTGATTTTAGGCATATGTAATTGAATGAGATTCCTTTAGAGATGTCTTAGGGTTGAGTGAGTTTCTATTACATAATTATGTTGTCCAAGTAGAAGAATGTTAGAATTTTTATGTGTGGACTATCATAATTTATTGGCAACACACTCAACAACATATCGTAGGTAACTATTTTGAATAGTGTTATGCATGATACAATTAATGGGCCATAATGGGATGAACCATATACCTTAACATGCTTAAGGCCAATGGACTCAAACTTTTTGGATACCTTAGCCAGCCCATTGGGCCAAGGATGTTAACTGCCTCAATGTGGGAATTTGGCCCACTAGACCATTACCCTTCAAATCTAGTCAACGACCAAAAGGGGGTTTAGGGCTCTTTGTGTAGGTTAATCGGTAGAGGGGTGTGAATACCAAAGGGGATTGAACTCTATTACCCTTTTTATCTTGCTCTCTCATTTTCGTAGCTTTGAAGCACTAGACAGAAGATAATGGCCAGTCAGGACAATTAGTCGTATACTTCAGATAATGCCATTCTTGATATTTTTTTGGTTAATATGCTTTAAGTGCTAAATAAGATTGTTGTTAGTATAATGTTAATGTTTAATAGATATTGATATCAACAATTTCTGCTATAAACGCAGCTGCAACTAATAGTTTAGAAGGGACATTGGTCGAGGGTACATTTTGTATTTGTCATCGTTAGTTGGATGTGGTATATGCTGCCATATTTTTCGAAATAAAAATAGGGTTGCCCACTGATAGGTCGCTATTTACACTTAAATGATGATTAATTCTCTATATTACTTTGGTTGTTTTTGTGTTAAATCTGAGGCTAATTACCTTATTTTATGTCTATTAGGTGTCAAAGAATGAAAGGATTGAAAAAGAATTAAACTGGCACAAGCTGGATCGAAACTAGAGTGAAGCAGCAAAGCAACACGAAAACAGAACTTCAGTGCTGCAGCGCTGGAACTTGTGCACTGCGGCGCCAGTAACAGAGAAAAAAAGAAAAAATGAAAACTTAAAGCCCATGAACTAGAGAGTTAGCGTTGCGGTGAATTGAAGTATTTTACACTCCAAGGACTCCTGATTCGACAAGATATTAACGAGAATGTCATTCGAGTCTTTCTCAATAAATAGGTCATTCTAGGTCAAATAAAAAGAGAAAACACCTAAAAAGAGCTAAAGAGAAGGAGAGCTTGGAGACGGGAGCTGCATCTTTCATTCCTCATTCTTCTTACTTTTTCATCTCTTTTGTTTTACTTTTCTAGCATTATATTTTTATTGTTTATTTTTATATATACTAGATTAGTTTAGGTTAAGTTAAGGGTGAATTCGAAGCCCTAGATATGAATATTTGTTAAGTTTCCAACTTATATATCAATTACCTTATTCATAATTGTTATTATTCTTCTATGCTTTGATGATTATGATCTCTATTTTAATTTGTTTAGGTGGCCGACTAAATAGACCTTGATAGATTTCTACAGCTAGTTTTGTAATCCCCTAGGAATCCCTAGGCTTGCAATCTTAGTAGAATTATTACTAATAGACTTAATGTTATTTTAATAAGTTTATGTTCTTGATGCTTGAAATTATGTGTATAGTATGATTATGATGTTAAGTCTTGTGTGATAAGATTTTTATTATTTCCATCTTTTATTTTGGAAATAATAAGTTGATTTTTCCTTAATAAGAAATTAATGTAAAGGAAAATCATATATTTGTCAAGATTAATTATGGACACTTAAAGAAAAATGTGATATCATAATATCACAAAATCTTGAGCCAACAATATTAAAAAAAATGGTATTACAGTAGTTAACCTTAGAAACTAACACTAAGTAACCATAGGCTAATGGTGATACCAAGATTGAAGTCATGGCACATTTTGGAGGGCTAGGATTTGAAAGAAATCAATGGTATGGATCATGTAGATAAAATTAATCAATGGTATAGAGATTGCCAAAAGATCAAGGGTGGAGGTTAAGTAGACAAAATAAATTAACGGTATAGAAAACACCAAGAGATTAATGGTGGAAAATTAACGGTATAGAAAACACCAAGAGATTAATGGTGGAGATTAGGTAGAAAAAATAAATCAATGGTATAGAAATCATGCAAGAAATTAATAGTGGAGATTAAGAAGATGAAATAAATCAATAGTACAGGAAACACCAAAAGATTAATGGTGAAGATTAAATAGACAAAATTTTAATCCAATGATGGAGAAAATACTAAAGATTAAAGATAGAGATTAAATGGACAAAACCAATTCAAGGGTGGAAATGAGTTGTAGAAAAACATAAGTAGGAAGATTTTATCTTGTGGAAGTGATAACCTTAAATTAAAAGATAAATTAGTAGAGTAAAAAAAGTAAAAAAAAAAAAGGATAAAAGTTAGTAAGTAAGTTTTAAAAAGGAAAATATAGACAAAACTATTTGGCAGTTTTTGTCCCCAAAATAATTCAAAAGGTAAGGAAAAAGGATAAAAGTTAGTAGATAATTTCAAAAAAGAAAATATAGACAAAACTAGTTGTTAACTTTTGTCTTTAAAATAAATCAAAAAGTAAGAAAATGATAAAGATATTAGAGACTTTCTTTGGGAATTTTTTTTTTTTTTTTACTCTAGATTTTCTTTGGGAGTTAGTATCATTGGATTCTAAATAATTCAAAAAGAAGAGAAATTAGAGACAAAGCCAAAATTAGTTAATAAGAGAAAATAGACAAAAAAAAGTGTTATTGAAATAAGTAAAAGGTGAGATAATAGTGTAGAAAAGTTGATACATACATAAAATTAGTAATAATACTGCTTGAATTATTGGTGGGAATATGAAAGTGGCACATTATTGAATGTCTCCCATGGATGGGCTATAAAAGGAACCCTTCATTTGGCAATTAGAAATTTATAATTATCATTCCATTTATTTGGCCAAATCATCTTCATTCTTCCTATCATCCTTTCTCTAAAAGAAAACTAGAAAAGAAAACTCTTTCTACCTTACTTTCTTCAAAACTCATAAGAGTTATAATATATTATCTATCATTCTTGCCTTTTCTCTAAAGACTCTAGAATTTAAGACCTGTAATCAAGAGAAGAGAGTACCTAATTTTGTGATGGAGAAATAAGGAATAAGAAGAAAAGATCTTCGAAAGGCAGGTTTCACAAATATAGTTAAGTTTATTAAGATTTTTAGCTCTAAATTATGTGAGGTCTAATTTTAGTATTTTGATTCCTAGTAAATTATTGATACTTAGAAAAGTTCCCAAACACTCCATAAAAGAAGATACAGGCTTGGAATGTAATATTCCCTCACCTTGCTTGTTATGTATTTAAATAGATATTACAGGGAAATAAATAAGTAATAACATATTTGATCTATTTTATATATTACATAATTTATTTTCATGTCAAGATTTTTCTTGTTAATTTCTTAAGCCTTTAAATATGAATACTTCATGACAATCAAGACTAAAAAAAATTAAAATCAAAATGCCTAAACTCAAAAGTAGGAGATTTTTAGGTGAAAGACCCTAAAATAAAATATACGTGAAAATAAACTAAGCTTAATAATTTAGACTTAGATCCTTAAGAATAGATTTTCACCCATTAAAAATACTATCTAAAAATTCAAAATGTTTGCTCAAAAGTTGAAGAGACTAAAATGTCAAAATTTTTAGTATTTTAGGTCAAAAGCGTAATTTTGGCAAAATATGGGTCAAGTCTGTGGAAAGCTATTTTAGACAATTTTGAAAATATAATAAGTTGTAAAAAAATAAATTAATGAAGAATCCATAACAAAAAGATAAACTATAACTCAAGATTTACCTTTGGAGGGCATAATTGTTAGAAATCTTAAGATTAGAAGAAAAAACATAAATTATGAAACCTAAAATTTTGGATTGGAGATTTAGTGCAAGAATAAAAGATTTACTTAAGTTTAGGACATAAAATCAATAATAGGAAATAAAAGACTTATACCCCTAATTGTGTTTAGCCCAAGTATAGTAATAGGACAAAGAAGAGTAAAAAGCCTAATAATGTGCCTAGACTCTAGGCCAAAGTATGATTTTAGATTTAAAAATTGTGTAGCCATTAATGTATTTGGCTCACTTATCATATTAAGACCCATGATTAAGGATAAAGTAATTAATCAAAAGAATTTACTGAAAACCAAAATAATTAAGGAAGCTTAGCCAATTAAGAATGATATTAATCAAGTATACAACTAAGGTTTTGATAGACTAATAAGATCACTATGATGAGCACTAAGAAATTTTAAATCCAATTCATCCAAGAAAAAAATACAGATTAGCCAAAATATATGACATTATTTGTCAAATGTGAAGTTTTATATTTGATTAGGATTGAGTCATAGTCGCCTTAAACCTACCAAGTAATTAGGAGGTTTAGGAAAAGTATAAGTCCACTTTAAATTACTCTAACAATTAGAGTATACATATGTCACGGTAAAACTCTGACGTAGACGTACATAATTAATAAGGAATTAAGACAATTGCATTACGAGGTAAGTATAATCTCACCTATGATATAAATCAATTTGAAAACATATTTCGTGAATGATATACTATATTTGAAATTACTGAATGTGATGTTTTATCTACGCCTATATTATTATATGGCTTGAATATGTTGTGACATATACTTATAAAATTATATGTCTCTATTATGATGATGTATGCTTCTTTCATAATGATTTTGAAAATAAGACAATAAGTATACTTCAAGGAAAGGATATATAAAGGTATAAAAATATTTGGGTTTGACAATAAAGTATACCTTTAATAAGAGGAGACTAAATAAGATAAAGAAGATAAAGGTGTCGTACCAACCTTCCTTAAATCGACCTCTCTTAGTTAAGGATTCCCAAGGAAAAGTATGTTAAGTTTATGATCGTGGGTATTTTCAGCTAAGTCGCTCTCCTAGTTCCCATTCGGTACGTATATCAGGGCCCATAAGAAAGATAAAAGACTTCATGAGATAAACGATTTTAAAATAATCTCATATTATAGCATGAGTTAATGATTTCATAAAATAGCATAATCAGATTTTCGTAAAACGTTGTTTGCTTATATATGAAATGTTTTGTGATAATTACACTGTACTTTCTAGGTGAAAGCTCACATTATGTTAATAGCCATATTATAGGTATCAAAGGTAAAAGTCCTTTGACTTGATTAATGAGTTGACAAGAAATGATGTGAAGGTGAATGCGAGGTATGTGTGTTGAGATACCACCGCTATATTTATTCCACACACATTTTAGTAAACAAGACATCTTAATTTAAGTTATGTAAACTTATTTGGAGTACTTCAATTTCTATGCATTAAAACAGGCTCTACCCCAATCAAGGATTTGAATAATTCAAAAACTCAATATGTTTTATTGATTAGACTCTTCAAAATTTTTAATGCCCAAGGAAGTTGATTTTAAAATAGAATCTTTTCTTAGTTAATGATTTAAAAAAAATTAATTACAACTAAACAAGTTCAATATATAATGTTTAATCATCTACGAAAAGCTTTTGTTAGTTTTTTAAGATATTCAGGATAAAAAAAATAGAATAACTAACTGGAATTATCATTACCTTCTATTCGAAAGAATGATTGTGAATGCGTGTTTAAAAAAAAAAAAAAAAAAGAGAGAGTCATGAATTTTCAAAATTTTAAGTTTTATTTTAAGATAAGTTTGTAAAGAACCTAAGTAGTTAACGGTCCATAAAGTCTGGTTGTTATAAGTTTGGAATTCCAAATCCGTAGTTGTTTAAATATTCTACGTACAATTGGTAAACTATAGCCAATTGAATTGAGGCAATTGATTGGTAAACTATAGTAAAGAAAATGACTCTAGATTAAAGAAAATCTGAGCTTGTGTGATTATTACCTAGGATCAATTTATCTATTTAATGCGTTAATTAAATTAAAACTAAAAGAGCATGTTCGACGTTTATCTAATTGATAGGATCTAGATGAAGTACTTATTTTGTCTAATAAAAATTTAAGGAAAGATTGGGAGAGTATAAGTGTACAGGCTATCTATGATTGGTAATTTTGATAAGTAATTGAGTATAAGATTTGACTAATTTAAAAGGAATGTCTAGTGGTAGAGAAGGATCCTTTAACTTATTTATTTTATTATTGTTTGTACTTCCTTTATTTTCTTGTTTTTATTTAGTTTTAGTTTTATTTTAATTTCCTCTAAACCTTTAATATTAATAGCTTACTAATTAGATCAGTTCTTTATGGAATCGACTCTTCTTACTACTATATTAAGTTTTCTAGAATAATTAGATAAGGTATTATAATTTAATTTGACTATGTTAGTGACCGCTATCACCTACATTCTAGCTAAGCTTGCATTTGATTCCTACTCTACTATTTTAGGGGATTGGTCTATGCTCCCAACATGTACTAAACAATATGTAATTGCAGATTCTACTATCAATTAAAATAATCCCTCCGAGAAATATTTTCAAAAAAAAAACACTATTTTTAGAGATATTAAAGGACTTACGTACCATTAAGTTGAGAGTACTAGATATGGTATCGAGTACTAGATAAGGTATTTAGTAACTTGATTGGAAAAAATAAAAAGTATTTAAATATTAAGTGCTAGACAGAGTATCAAGTGATACTAAACAAGGTATCGAGCAACTCGATCCGTACACGATACCTTGTTTAGCCAGATTTGGACCGTTGACAATATGAGTGCTAGGAGAATTTTGGTCTTTATAATAAATTTGAAAATTAGAA
Source organism: Trema orientale (assembly GCA_002914845.1). Taxonomy (NCBI): domain Eukaryota; kingdom Viridiplantae; phylum Streptophyta; class Magnoliopsida; order Rosales; family Cannabaceae; genus Trema; species Trema orientale. Next base: position 143,261 of record JXTC01000517.1, on the reverse strand, counting down.
AGAAGCATTCACCAAAAAAATAAACTTTTAAAAAATTGTATATTTTACCAAGAAGCCCTTTATTTAACACGATGCTAAATTTTTCTACTCTTCTTAAAATATATTTATCAAACTTATCTGTTTTCATTTCCTTTTATTTTGTTGTTTTGCCCAATTTTTTTTCCAAGTGCTTCTAAAGTTCTACCCAAAAAAAAGGGAGTTCTGCTTTTACGTTTTGAGAGTTATACCTGAAAGAACGTCATGTAGGGTTATTCGTATAAACCCAATAAAGTGGGACATAGTTTTTATATCAATTATATAATATAAGGACTGTCTAATTAAGAGGGGTCATTAAGTGATCTAATTAAGGACTCTTGAAGTTACCTATTTGGTGTGGACTCTGTAATGTGTGGTTACCTAATCCTAGTCCAATAAGGATTGATAGGGTCTCTATTGGTGACTAGTATATAAGGATATAACTATAGGGTTTTGGTCCCCAAGCCAAATAGAACGTGTGCTTTTCTCCTCTGCCTCCATCAACAGAGAGAGACTCATTGAGCATACATAGAGTATTCTGGCTGTGGAAGACCTTCTACCCTCATGCTCTAAACAATCAATCGCTTCCGCTTACGGTGTTCATCGTCTTTGGCTATGGACTCAGGTTTGTCTCAGTTTCTTAACAAATCTTTTCCTGACAATTTGGCATGATAGATTCTGGGATTATATTTAGTTTATTAATCCATTATGTAAATCTAACAAGTGGTATCAGGAGCAAGAAATTATGTTAAATTGTTTAGGATAATCATACATGTCTCTATTTTGTAATATCTTTACCTATTTGGCTTTCTAGGGTTTAGATATAACATGTATGATTGATGAATTTTTCATGATTTTGTTGAGATATTCAGTGTTTGAGGGTTGAATTCTGAGTTTTGGGTCATAAAGTTTGCAGATTAGGACGAAAAATCGCATTAGGGTTGAGTTACCCGATTTTAAAATCGGGTAATCAACATTCAGGCCACAGCACGGTGCTGCGGTGCCGCATTGGTGGCACTGCGGCGCTAAGCCACGGATGAGGTGGCGCCGCGGCGCCACGCACGTGGCGCTACAGCGCCACCATAAGGCACGGTGGCGCCGCGGCGCCATGCAACTGGCGCCGCAGCGCCACACTTACAGAATCGATGGCGCTGCGGCACCAGTAACTCTTAGGTCCCTTTTTTCACCTAATTTAGGTATTCGGTCTCATTTTTTGGGTAAAATTGAATCGTTTTCGACTCAATTTAAGGGGTTCCAACCCAAAACTTGATCAATAAAGTTTATTTTCTCAACCCATCTTCAGTACGACCCACACTTTATCCATTGAAAACTCTATTTGGTTCTAAGAGTTGATAAAAGTGCTTAAAACTCAGTCGGTCATCCATAAATATTTGTGCATTGAAATTTTCAGTTTAATATTTTGGGCATTTTGGTTGTTATTTTCTTTGCACTATTTGTTTAAATATTTTGAAATAGATGAGTTGAAACAACATGTTGCCAAAGTAACCTCTATTGCGTAAATTTATTTATTTTGGAATATTTAAATGATTGTGTGTTTATTGTTCATGCAAATAATTACCGGCCCAAAGGAAGGTGATTATTTGGCCGAATAATGAATACACTTGCGGTTTTAGATATGTGATGGTTATCAAGTTTCCATGTGCACAGTAAATCGGCCCAAAGGAAGATTTGCTGTCTGATAGGATTTACTGTCAATATTTTATTACTGCACTGAAGAGTACCACTTACAAGTTGATAAGTCGGCCCAAAGGAAGGCTTATTGATGTTGTTCTGGGTATCTTGTGATGGAAGCCCACCTTATATGTTTATTTAATGTATGTCATGCTAGTATATCTTGTTATTTTGTATGCTTAGTTTATGACATATTTTTTAATGTGAGCTGTTATTTTTTATTTTGTTCTCTTTTCAGTTTCTACTTAGTATATATCTGCCAATATTAAGTCTAATATTTGTGTTTAATAACACAAACCTTAAGAAATAGAATGAGCACAATGTGCTCAGTTGCATTGGTCTTGACCTTGTGCTCCGGACAGAACATCTTACTACTCTTACAATTTAAAGTTCTTCAGTTGGTAAAGAAGAGTTTTGAATAGTAAATTCGTTCTAATTACATAAGTCTCACGGTCATGCAACACTCCATTACAGAAATCATAAGGGGCGCTATACCTGAGGAGGTAAACGCTGAGTTGTTCCTTAAAGCAATTAAAGATCGTTTTATTGAAAACGAAAAGGTTGAAATGAGTACCATTTTCTTGGAATCTCATTTCAATTCGGTATAAGGATTAAGGGAACATAAGGGAGTACATTATGGAGATGTCTAATCTCGCTTCCAAACTAAAGGCACTTAAGTAAGAGTAGTTGAAAGACTTGCTCGTGCATTCGGCCACTATCTCTCTTATTGCACAAATCAGTTAAGCAAAGTTACAACACCCTAAAGTACAAATGATCTCTTTTGAGATCATTTCTTATAGTGTGCAAGAAGAAGATAGGTTGAAGTGAGAAAAGATTGAAAGTACTCACTTAGTATGTACTTCTCAAGATAAGATAAAATAAGGAAAAGGAATAAGGATTAGTAAGCTGCAGTTATGTCTTTACAGCATAAAGTGCAAAAGGAAACAACATAAGGAATTTGCTTGTTTCTTTTGCAAAAGGGCTGGATGTATAAAGATAATTATCCAGTCATGCCTTTTGGCATATAAAGAAGGGTATACTTCTCAATTTTGTTTGTCATAAAGTTAATTTAGTTTTTGTACCTAAATGCACTTAGTGAATAGATACGGAACCTACTATTCACATAAGTGTGTTTATGCAAAATTATTTGTGAAGCTAGTTGCAAATTGATGATGAAAGATTCATCTGTTTGGGCAATGGCAACACTACTTCAGTGGAGGCTATATAAGGTTATTTAGATTACAATTAGAGACTGGTTAATTTTTNCTCAGTGACAATAAAGCAAACTTAAGGATAAGGTAAGAAGTGTGATTAATCATTCTTCTTTACCTAAAATCACTCTAGGAAAGAAACCTAAGAACTGCAGTTTACATACTAAGCAAAGCTTCCACTAAAGATGTAGCTAAAATCCCATATGTGCTATGGACAAGCGAGAAGCCTAGCATTAGGTACTTCCATGTCTGGGGTTGTCCAACTAAGGTTAGGCCATACAGGCCATATAGAAAGTGATTGGACTTAAGATTTTTAGCTACTATTTCATTCGGAACTTTGAAAATTTAAGAGGATTCATTTTTATGATATCTCTTATAAATCCTTTTCAAAATGGGAAAATATAAATTCCTTGAGGATGTTAAGTTTGGGGGGAGAAAAAGTTAAGAATATTGTCTTTGGGGAGGAATTCATTTCTCTTCCTTTAGTTGCAATTGAAAATATTCAGGTTTCAGGCTTTTATACCTGACATTATTCAAGATACAAATTCAGATCAAGACAATATTCAGCAGCTTCCAAAATGACAAACTCAACAACCTCAAGAGAAAGTGCCATGAAGGAAATCCACTAGAACATGTGTTTGATATGGGAGCAGAAAATGATCTAATTATTTTCACTCAAGCTAAAACAATGTTCTAACTCTCAAAGTGGATTAATGCTATAAAGAATGAGATGAAATCCATGAAGGACAATGACATTTAAGATCTTGTCGACATTTAAGTTCGTCTAGTTCTAATGGTTTCACTCCGAAGGAAGGCATTATTTATAAAGAGACTTTCTTTCAATTTTAATGAAAGACTCCTTCAGGATAATTTTGGCACTAGTAACTCATCATATTCTGGAGTTACATTAGGTGAATTTAGAGACTACCAGTTTCCCATTAAGATATTAAAGATTCCATCTAGTTATTTTCTCGTTTGGTTTTGAGGAAAATTCAGTTGATGG
>JXTC01000517.1:114674-138784 GCA_002914845.1 Trema orientale | reverse complement strand
TTGATGGTTTTAAAAGACCACTAAGGAATTATTGTGATAATTAAGCTGCATTGTTGTATTCTGATAATAGCAGAAACTCTTGAAGTCAAGACACATAGACTTTAAGTTATCTGTTGTTAAAATAAAGTATTCAGAGTTGATAAGTGTCTAAGGAACATGTAAGTACAAACTCCATGATAGTGGCCACTCACCAAAGGTTTATTGCCTAAGGTGCTTTCATGAGCATATTGCTCATAATGGTGTTGTATTTTAAAGATGTGCAGTTTTAGTAGGAGTTTGTAATATGGTACAGATGTTCATTAGTGACACTTATTCCTTGATTAATTTCTGCAGAATATGGTCGATGGTTTTTTGTAAACTCTGAATTCAGATATGATATTTATCATATTATTATCTTTCCTACTGCGGTTTAAGCATAAAGTTTGCGGTAATGCATTAAGAGGAAAGACTAAGGTTGATCTCATTTCAGTTTAAAGCAGGACCAAATGGAAATAGGTATGTAAGATCATTTTTCGTATAATTTCCATGCCACACATCCATACTTGATCTGGTCATTGCGTGTATTGATTTGGTAATCATTGATGGGTTTAGTTGCCTACCTAAGTGCAATGAAGACCGCTTTGGTTTCATGTTGATATACAAAATGGTTCAGATTGTCTTAAGGGGTAATTTCTCTTAACAGACAGTAATAAAGTGCGCAATCAAGTTTTCATTATATAATTGTCTCAGGAAAAACTTATGTAGCCCAAGTGGGAGATTGTTGGGTTATTCGTATAAACCCAATAAAGTGGGACATAGTTTTTATATCAATTATATAATATAAGGACTGTCTAATTAAGAGGGGTCATTAAGTGATCTAATTAAGGACTCTTGAAGTTACCTATTTGGTATGGACTCTGTAATGTGTGGTTACCTAATCCTAGTCCAATAAGGATTGATAGGGTCTCTATTGGTGACTAGTATATAAGGATATAACTATAGGGTTTTGGTCCCCAAGCCAAATAGAACGTGTGCTTTTCTCCTCTGCCTCCATCAACAGAGAGAGACTCATTGAGCATACATAGAGTATTCTGGCTGTGGAAGACCTTCTACCCTCAGGCTCTAAACAATCAATCGCTTCCGCTTACGGTGTTCATCGTCTTTGGCTATGGACTCAGGTTTGTCTCAGTTTCTCAACAAATCTTTTCCTGACTATTTGGCATGATAGATTCTGGGATTATATTTGGTTTATTAATCCATTATGTAAATCTAACACGTCATTCTCTCTGTGTTAGAACATAAGGCATGAAAAATGGCAAAATAATAAATGTTCCCATCAAATGCCCCTAGTATGGAGTGCAATAAAATTAGACGAAATATGGAAGCAATGCTTGTGAAAGCATAGGGATTTAAATGAAATGGGTAATGGTCTGGTTATAAGGAGAAAATGATGGCAATGATGGGGTTATATAATGGAAAATCAGCCTTGTCCCATTTACATCCCTAGTTTTGAATTGAACAACATTAAGGGACTGATGCTTCATCCTATAACAATAGATGGTAAATCCTACTCTTAAACTTACAAATGACACCACCCATTTATTAGTTTGTTAGCTCTATGTTTCCTATAATTAATTCTAAACATGGCTCTTTAGCATTTTTCTCTAATAAAGAGGTAGAGTGACCAAACTCCTTTTAAAACCTTGTATGCATTAAACTTTTTGACAACCTTTTAGACCCTACGTATTGTTTCAAAAACAGTCAGAAGATGTGAACCCATGTCATCTTCAAAAGATAAGATGTCCAAGCAACTCATGCTGTATTGGGATATTTATCATTTTCCGAGACTATAAGTCACATTCCAGCAATCTTGTTTCTATAATCGGCTTGAGCTATACATAGACGAAAAAATAACCAAATTTTACCATGAAACTATTTAATTCTTATTCTTATAATTTAATATTTAAACAATTTATTGTTGCTTTGATAGAAACAATATTTCATATTTAACGGTCAGGAATTAAATTCTTGTCAAATTTAGCCATGTCTATGATTTTAAGGGTGTTGACATTAATATTTAATATTTTTTATTCAATAGTGCCATTGTAATAAGAGAAATTATTTTCATTATGATTATACTATCAAAGATCTTAATACATATAAAGAGGTAAGTTTATTTATTCTTATTAGTGGGGATATCATGCTACTTCTCATTAGTAGATCTTATACAATAGACTCTCCTCTATATATTAAGGGATAAGAGAAGTGAATTTTTTTTTTTTTAAATAAATAAAAGAGGAGAAAGAGCACGATCAAAATGTTATCTCTAGTTGGCTACATAGGAGCTTCAAATCCCGCTAATGAAAATATTTACTGAAGACCTTCAGGCAGACCATTACTTCATTAGGTGATGAAATTATTAATTCTTAATATTAGGAATTTTATGCTACTCCTTATTAGAGATTGACGAAGATAAATTTAAGAGAAATTATAATAGACAGGAGCTGTTTTGTGTTAATTTACTTTTTTAGTAACAATTCTCAATTTTACTTTTTCTAGTAGCAATTATTTACATTTGTAGTAGCTCGTTGGAGAGAGAAAAAATACTCATTCTGAAAATACTCTTATGCTATTTTATGTTTTTTAGATGAGTATTTCTCTCATTTTTCCTACTTTCTTCCAAATTTTCCCTCCCAAATGTATAGTTCCTGCCATCACTTCTTTTTTTCTTTTTTCTTTTTTTTTAAAATAGGACTTTCTTTTCTTTCGTATCCAAACTAACACTTTTTTCATTCCTTTAAAGGCTCTGCTCGTTCTATCTCTCTTCCAAACTCAAATCTCATCTATTTGTGATAAATGGTCATAATGTATTAATAACATTGTGATTAGAAGTAGTCAGAATTTGTGTGACTATTTGTCACAATTTTTGTGATACCTTGTGGTCATAAATTTATTTTCTATTGTTACTAACTTCATGATTAGAAGTAGTCATAATTTTGTAACTCGTGATCACAATTGTATGACTCAAGGTCACAATGTGTTTTATATCGTTATGAACATTATAAGATCCTATTACCGTGATTTTTACAATTTTTATATGTTACCGTTATCTTTTTCTTTAAATCACAAAATTTATGCCAACTTTACAATAAGAATATAAGTAATCGGTCAACAATTTCTTTTTTTTTTTTTTAGTTAGGAATTGGCTAACAATGGTTTAGTAACATTTATCTAACACTATATCATTTCTTTTATTGTAGTCATATATGTGATACCTACAGTCACACAATTTATAACAATCATAATTTTATATCATATAACCTTAATTTGTGGATTATAATCACATAATTTGTGCTTATCTTTCAAAAATACACAATTGGACGAATGTATGAAAATAATAGAAGATTAGCAAGGCTAATCAAAGAATGATTCAAAAGTATGAAAGAATATATATAACCACACAGTATATGCTCATCGATACATTTGTATGATCACCTTTGGAAGATAGCCCAGCTGCTCTTTCCAACTACATCCAAAAAAAATGGAAAACAAACAAGTAATAATTGTTTTCACAAAGTTCTTTAGACAACAACTTAGAAATGCAAAGGACATCCCAAAACCCATTAACCAACTTGTTAGAGCTGCAACATATGCGATTCATGTTTTCTAATATAGCAACTACATTAATAGCAATTACTGGAGGAGGACGACGCAGCATCCGCAGAGGGCCTTGACCTCTCCGATCTTGTTGAAGACCAGGAGGAGACGCGAATCAGGGAGGCGGTCGAAGTGGTCGATCATGTCCATGTCCATGGCCATGGAATCTAGTTCTGGGTATACTCTGCAAGTCAGATCTAGGCGCATGGCTGACATTTTTAGAAAGAGGGAGAGAAGAGGCCAAGTGGGGCAGAAATGGGTAAAAGCAGCAGCTCCTCCTTTGAAAAAATGAATAATAATGGAGCTCAAAAGCTCTGACAGCAATTTCCAACCCATTCCAATAAAAGGGTGTTTTGGACATGTAATTCTGAAAAACGCTACCAAAAAAATAAATTAGAGCCAAAAGACTCGTAATCCACTTAATTTCCCATGATTTAATATGCTAGAATTCATTTTACTTGTCTTCTTCAGCCCAAATACATGTCCTCAAGGGGAAAGCCTAGTGACAAAGGCACTCGATTCTAACCCCAAAATATCTCGATATTTTATCCTTGAACTTACAAAAGAAGAAGAAGTAACACCCAACTCCTAAGTAATTTAATGTGCTGTACAATATCATTGAACTGGGATACAAACAAATATTTAAGGGGCATTACGAAGGGTCTCAAATTCCAATGAGTTCTTTATTTGTTACCGTTCAAGTACTCCCAGTCTTGATAGCTACACTTACGGAGGCGTGTACTACTCATAATAGAGTGAGGGCCAGAGCCCAGAAGCAGATTAGGTCCACTATTAGTGCCATTACTAAATGGCTCTGTAGTCTGTACTAAGGTGGCCCTATCATTATGAATTTCTGTGAAGAAAAGACTTTGGTGGTAAGAGTCATGGGATGGGACCCTATAGTCAGCTCCTTTATTGTTGTCAAGCAAAGCTGCAACAGCTTATGGGCATTTTAGAAGAAAGGGATAAAGCCTTTAGAAAAGCAACTAACAATTACGCTTTTCCTATCCTATGAGAAACACAAAATGGTAACGATTATAATAATGAGTGAAGTGTGGGTTATTTCTTACACAAAAAGCAATAATCTCTAAATAATTCATTCGTTTTGAATCTCAAACTAAAAAAGTGAAACTAGTCACAATGCTTTTCTTTTAAGGAGCAATTATAATGAAAATAATAATCGGTGAAGTGTAAGTTTATTTCACAAAAGCACAATCTCTAAAAGACTCATCAATCCATTGGTTTTGGTGGGGTCAGAAAACTATATCTAAATCACATTCTCAAACTAACAAAAGTCACATTAACTAATCTCCGGCTCTAATCACCTCAGCCACCTTCTGAAGTCACTAGTTGAAGAAGGAGAAATCTCACCACCGATGCTTTCAGTGTAGCAAGAAGAGTAGTTAGATTGTTGCTCCACCCCACCAAAATGGGAACCGCTTACACTCTTAAAGCTTGGACTCCTCAAGCTATTATGGCCATAACCTCCATACCGCATTGCTACTCCATAAGGATCCGGAGCCGGAAAAGAAAGCCGTTTCTTCGCCGACCCAACTCCCCGTTCCCTCTCCGGTGTTGAGGGTCTCTGCCGCGGCGCACTCTGAGACCGAACTCGAGCTTTGGCTGACTCTGTTGCCGCCATGTAATTCGGCAATGTCGAGCCACCATTGCCACTAGCAGTGCTTGTTGATCCAACTCGGCCATTGTAATAGTAGTTGGACCTTAAGCTTGGTGTTTGAGATGTATGGAAGGTTCTGTCTTCTCTCCCACAACGAGGGCTGGCTGACCGGACTTGAATAGGCCTAGTCTTGGATGGCGAGGGTGTTACAGGGGAATGGTGGTGCTGATTTTGGTGGGATTTATGGAGAGGTGAATTGGGTCTTTGTTGTTGGTGTAGTTGTTGTTGTTGTTGCTGGTGCAGATGGTAATTGGGATTTGATCTTCTGAGATTGGGAGCTAAATATGAACAAGGCTGAGAAGTGTCCATTTCAACGGTCTTGATGGGGTCTCTCTGGTCAGTTGAAGCTCTTGCTCTGGTCTCCCATGGCTTTGCGGCCATCCACCGGTCTAGCCATTTGGGTCTCTCTTCAAGCTCGTCTTCGTTCCCCATTGAAGGGCTTCTACCGTTTCTCCACATCTTTTTGATTGATTGTAGTAAACATTGACCAGTTTAGCTCATATGAACTGTATAAAACAGAGTAAAACAGAGCGAGTAATAACAAATATACCTGTTGAGAGAAGGCCTGGGATAGATTCTTCTCACGCTTCATTGCAATCTCTTTCCTGTGTTGTAACATGGCTTTTACTTCCTCAACAGTGTGAGGCCGTTCGTCCCAATCATCTGCAATGCTACTTCCCTCTCTCGACTGTGATACATGACAGGTAACAGTCAAATACCGTTACAATAAGCAAGGCTAAGAATTTAGAGTAGTGTTTTTAAACATTTTTGACTTCAGAAAAGCCCAACCTACTCTCTTTTGCCCACTAATTTTATTTTGGACTCAAGAAAAGGAAGAAAAGTACTTGACCGAAAGTGAAAGATATAAGAACCAAAGCTTCTCACTTCGTAAAAAAACCAAGCATAAAAGTTTTTTTTTTGCCTATCAGTTTCAAAGATTGTAACTCGTAGAGAAAAAATTGTTACTTTTCCAATGAAACCCACCATGGATTTTCTGTCCGAGATGTCTTGAAGGTACCGAGATTCAAAAACGCTAGTTGTGTCACTGAATGTTGACTTTCTGCTGCCGTCATGGGAGAGCCTCATGCGTTGATCCAGAACCCGAGCCTGAACTCTGACCAGAGCTTGCATGCATCTAAGGGTCATCTTGGCTTGCTTTCTCACATTGTGACCCCTCACTAAAGCTTGCAACTTCACTAGCCCTTTAAGCGCACGAAGGGCCCTCCTTGCCTTCAGCCACACAAAAATATAAGCCAAGTCGGTCAAAACTGTACTTTCTTGATTAATTTTCCTTTTTCTTTCTCACACATTCTAGGGAAACAAACAGAGGTTTTAGATCTATTCATTCACTTACCAAGTACCCTCTAAAAGCCGTTTGGATAACAGTGGCTGCATACCGTTCTCTGGCAGTAGCACGAATATTAGACGGCCTGGTAAGCCGAGCTACCTCCACCGCTGCCTGAGCTGTGGCCATTGCAGCCTCGGCAGTGGCCACCGCCACAGCAAGTGCATGCTTTTGCTCAGTTGAAACTGGTACATGGGCTGCTGCAGTTGATGTAGTAGTACTCTTAGTATTATTTGGCGCCTGTTGGGTCTGTTGTGTCAATGTTTCTTGTAGATTTGTGGGCTTTCCGAAAATCCACCTTCGTTTTTCCCTTTTCTGCACAAAGCCCAGAAACAAAAATTAGAAAAAACCGCCATATCTTTGATCTGGCCCGTAACCAAAAGAGATAAAGAAACCAAAAGAAAACATTTATACATAAAAACAGACCTTTTCTAAATCGTCCTCTTTAGTAGGAGATCTGAAAGCCCTTTTCACAGCGGTCAACCATGAGGAGCTTCCCTTCTTTCCCATCAGAAAAATGAAAATAAGGAAAAACCCAGCTGCATTTACAGCTCTCTTAAACAATGAAAGATCAGAAGAAAAGCCAGAACACAGTATGAGAGTCCGGTTTAAGATATGATGGAGTCATCAAGTTTGTAGGGTAGTGCACAGCTCTTAAACTCGGTGAAAGAGAGAGATATTTAATACAAGTGTGAGAGAGGGAGAGAGAGAGAGAGAGGGACACACATAATACAAGGGACTGTGACGTCTAACTGTAGAGCTGGCGGTAAGCTAAAACTATAATAGATTCAATCATAGCATTAATATTCTCTCTTTATAAATTCCAAGGTCTACAAACTCTTGTTTATCAAAAAAAAAAAGGTCTACAAACTCTTAAGGTTGGTTTTTTTTTTTTCTTTTCAAGTATTTGTGACATGGAAAACAGTAATGGGTGGTGTCAGATAGTACGTCAAATAAACTCTTGCTTAGGCCTAAAAATTATTAAAGTTTAAAAGGAGGAGAGGAGGAGGACGTGAGAAAGTGTGAGGCAGACAGTGTGTGTGGTGGGGCTTGAGTGATTTCGAGGTGTTTGAAAGCCACGAGAGAAAGAGAGCACGTTGAGGAGCTACCAAAAAGTGCTTCAATAGAGGCAAAAGCTGTACTCTTTTACCATTTTTTTTTTGTGGATAATAAAAAGAAGACAGAAATTGGTTTGAGTTGCTAGCTTTCCCCTTTTAATAATAGTAGTTTTTTTCCAAAAAAAAAACAGCTTGGCAAAGCACCTCTCATGGAGTCACGTGGTTGTAGCAGCAGAGTTGGGGAAATATCACGTGCATGCTGGACCATGGTGGTCCTCCCAGATGTCAAAATCAAGTCGCTTTTTAATTATTGCAGTCAATGTTTATGCAGCTTCTGCTTGGACTCTGGTGCGGTACGTTGTAGGGTGTCCTTCCTGGGCATTGTTTTGGCTCATTGTGGCAATAAAACAAACATGTTGCGATCACTAAAAAGAAGACCGGTCAAAACTAACCTTACCTGGATTCCTTTGTTTTTCCATTTTTTTAAAAGTTGGTGATCTCATTCCTAAAAGCCCAAGAAGGTCAATCCTTAAGGAACCCTTTTTTTTTATAAACCCTTATGGAACCCTTTGACAGCATCCCTGTGTATTCCATACATTATTTAAATTTTTATTCATGTTATTATTATTATTATTATTATTTGTGCAAAAGAGGGACCCGAAATCCACTGGAACTAAATTCAGGACATGGTGCAGAATTAGTTTCGTATACCTGTCAGAAAATATATACACATAACACATTACAGATAGCCATGAAGTTGATGAATAAATAGTACAAACACATATGTTTCTATGTTTCGTTTTTTTTTTTTTTTTTTTTTTTAAGAAAAGTGAAGCTTAACTAATAACCACCACTTACTACAAATTTAAAGAAAAATAACACACACACTACTAAAGTTTGAACTCCTAACTCTCACAGACTCACACACACATCCCTCAAGTCTTGGACCAATTGAGCTATAGCCCCAGTTGGGTTTATGTTTTGTATTATATTTCTTTGTCTAATGTAATATCTACCTAACAGTCAAGATCTAAGGATTCCCATAATCTCATTCAGCAAACTGCATATAAAATAAACAGCACAAATCAAACATTTGCCAAATGCCAATCCAGGCAAGTGAGTTCCACGGTAGATCCACATAAAATTCATACCGGATTGGGCCTGGACTGAACTTAGAATATGGGTCTAGTCCAGTATGAGTTGATTCGTAAACTTAATGGGCCTGGCTTGGCAGAAGTCTTACCCTTTCGAAAATATTAGAGTACCGCTTATATTATATAACCATCTTGGGGCATGTCTATAGTAAGGGCTCTTGTTTTGTCCCTATGTAAGGCTGTCAATTTTGAGCCGTGTGATGGTAAGAAATGATAGTTAGATAAATGAGTGAACACGAAATGTGATGTACTGTACCAAAACTCAAAATAGAGAAGGACACAAAAAAAAAAAAAAAGGGAGCTCTGTCTTCTTTCTTCTTCCTTCTTCCTTCTTCGTGGCCTTTGCCTCGATGACTGAATAGTCTGTGAAGGAAAATTTTCAAAAAATTATTGAATTCTTTAAATAAAACTAATTATGGAAATAGATATAGATGGTATTAATTCTCATAGAATAGATATAGATGGTATTAATTCTCATAGAATAAAAATCTTTAAATCTTTCAAAAAAAATACATAATTAACACCATTGATTCTCATCAAAAGAAAAATCTTGAACTTTCGTTATAAACCCATTTTTGAATAAGTGGCAGAGGTAGTTTCGTTTGAAAGGAAAAAAGAGAAATAATAAAGAAAAAAAAAATTTGAGACGGAGAACAGAGAAGTAAAACTCTCCCAAATATTCAAAGAAGATGAAACTTTGCACATTCTTTCACAGTCTGCTTCTCTTTTTAGTTTCTGGAGGATGTCATATGAAATGAAACAACCCATACGAATTCAAAGAAAAAAGTGTTTGGGGAGTATTTCTTGGCTTCTTTTGTTTCTTTTCGGGCTTGCTCATTCTTTTTTAGTTAATTTTACTTCTGTTTATTTTTCCTAATTACAGAATCTCCAAATATTTATTTTTAACCATTATCTCAAAAATATCACCAATCATCATAGGACTCGATGATTATTATCTTGAAAAAATTAGAGGCACACATTAGTGTCCAATCTTGGTTACCGAAAAATAATGAAAAAGATAATAAAAATAAAGAAGAAAATGTCGAAACTTGCATAGAAAATGATACTCACAAACTCCAAATAATCCATAACCTAGAAAAAGAAAAAAATCAACATAGTTAGAGAGAGAGTATCATTGTGGCTAAAATTTAAGAATGGATTTGAAAGATTTGTCTTCATCTCTTAAAGAAAAAGGGGAAGAAATAGCACCAAAGAGAGAAAAACAGGAGAGATCGTTCAATTTTAAGTTTTTGGATTTAAGTAGAGAGAGAGAGAGAGAGAGAGCTAGACGGAGAGAGAGATGGGAGAGTATGTCAGATCTGTTGATCCGAGGGGGTTGGAATGTAGTTTAAATCCTATGCGATGAAGTATATTTGAGCAAAGCTATTATTATTCTATCTGAACCTTATATTTGTAATCAAACGTTTGATAGCAAATGGCCTTATATAAGGTCATATTAGAGTACCCCCATTATAGTCGTGGCCACCATCTTAAATTCCAAAAAAGAAGTTTAGATGCTAAAAACAGTTGTAAACAAATCATAAAAAAGTTTCTGGAAACTTTAGGGCTTGTTTGGATTTATTTCCAGTTTTTTGTTTAAATAAATTGAAAATAGAAGTAAAATTTTGTTTTGGTTTTCAATTTTTAAAAATAAGAAACATGCTTGACAAACTTTATTTCACTACTTGTTCAAAAATAATAATGTGCAAATAATGAGAGAGAGTCATATAGGCTTGTATTTGTGTATGTATATATATATATATGCACTCGTGTACAAATATTTGTATGTTTTTTTGTTTTTAAAATTTGTTTAAAAAAAACGAAGGTATTAAAAATTTTTTATTACCACTTTTTTTGAAATTTTTGGTAATAATTTTTAAAAACAAAAAATAAAAACAAGATTGCCAAGCAAACTTTTAAAAAAAAAATTTTCATTTTTTACGTTTAAAAAATAAAAAACAGAAAACGAATCCAAAGAAACCCTTAATATGTGTATCTTCGAAATTAGTGTTTAGCAACTTAACCTTCTTAGAGAAGTGCGACCTTTATTTTTAACCTCTTCCTAAATAATTTTTGGGTACCATTTTTTGGAAGTATTATTTTAGAAATAGTAATATTTATCATGACGGATGGCCATAACGGAAAATCCAACTAGTCACAAAAAAAAATATATATATATAGTCATCATGTGATAAAAATCGACCTATTTCGATGTACAGTGGAACCCTTAAAAAATAATACCTTTTGGGAGTACGAAAATTATTCTATTAGAGGGGTTATTGATAAATTAATGGATAATTTATTAACTTATGAAGGGATAATAACAAAAATATCTCATGAGTTTTTATGAAATGCTCAATATATCCCTTCAGTTTTTGTAAATTATAAAAATATCTCATCTGATTGGCAAATTAATATAAATTTTACCCCTATAGCTTATTAGATCAAAATTAATAAAGAAAATATCAAATTACCCTCTTTCTAAACTTATAACAAAATAAATATTACTTAAAGAGCAATAAATAGTGTTCAATGAAGAAAAAACTAGTGTGAATGAAAGAGAAAAATGACTAAAAATAAGAAGATTTGGTAAAAAAAAGTCTTATATAATTTTTTTAAAGAAACTTTTTTATTTTTTTTAGCTATTTAATTGTATTTAGGTAATGGTATCTTGGTCATTTCAAAAACAAATTGTTGTTACAAGTTTAGAGAGAGAGTAATTTTGATTTTTTTTTGTTAATTTTGAGCTAATAAGCTATAGGGGTGAAATTTGTATTAATTTGTCAATCAAATGGGATATTTTTGTAATTTACGAAAACTGAAGAGATATATTGAGCATTTCATCAAAAATCAAGGGATATTTTTGTTATTATCCCATTTAT
Source organism: Trema orientale (assembly GCA_002914845.1). Taxonomy (NCBI): domain Eukaryota; kingdom Viridiplantae; phylum Streptophyta; class Magnoliopsida; order Rosales; family Cannabaceae; genus Trema; species Trema orientale. Next base: position 127,031 of record JXTC01000517.1, on the reverse strand, counting down.
GAATATATGCAAGTTTATGTTTTATGTATTTACGTATTATTGTTCAACCAAAATGCATGTATGACTTTAAAAAAAATTAATGTGGTGAAAAATTAACATGCGGATACATAAAAGTTAAAAAGGTTAGCATGGTGTCATATATTACGTGAAGTCAATTTTAGTATACTCTATAAAAGTACGATAAACATTTAGTATTTATGAATTATCCTGATTAAAATTTATGATATACTGATGGAATCTTGTACTGATGAAAAGATTATTCATTTTCTTATTATTGGCTAATAAATACTTATCCATAATAATCATGATCTAATTAGTGGTTTTTTTTTTTAACACATTCTTTCTCCAGCTCCGTTCGGAACCTGGATTTTGAAGCGAAAAAAATTGTAAGAAAAAATCATGGAAAAAGAAAGAGAAAAATACCCTAAAAGTTTATAAATTTTTACTTTCGTACTTTTGCTTTTACTAATTAATGCGTCAACATTCTATATATTAAAAAATAAAATAAAATCAAATTTTTGCTTTTCTTGAAAAAAATTTCTATAATTTTTTATTTCAGTCCAAATAAGAGAAAATGAAATTCTTTGGGATTTTTTTTCTTTTGCCTCCAAAAATCCAAGTTCCAAATGGAGCCGACTTTTCAAGTAGTAGTGAAAAACTCTACTACCAAACATACCCTAGATAATCGTTTGTTGAGTTGCTGCAACGTGAAAAAAATACCAAATATGCATTGTTATAAACTTAGGATGAGGTTGAGTTCAGTTTTATTAAAAAAAAAAAAAAAAAAAAAAGGAAAACAACTTTACATGCGTATTTTAAAATTGAACTGAAATGAGAAATACAAGTTTTCAAGTTAAAAGTTCAAGAATATTATGATTTTTCACTTACAATTTCTTTTTGGGAGTATAAAAATTATTATTTTAGAGGGGTTATTGATAAATTAATGGATAATTTATTAATTTATGAATTTATTTTTACGTGTTATTTTTCAACCAAAATGCACGTATGACTTAAAAAAAAAATGTGGTGAAAATTTAACATGCAGATACATAAAAGTTAAAAAGATTAGCTTGGTATCATAGATTACACGAAGTCAATTTTGGTATACTCTATAGAAGTATGATGGACGTTTAGTACTTTTGAATTATCCTGGTTAAAATTTATGATACACTAGTGGAATCTTGTACTAATGAAAAGATTATTCATTTTATTGTTATTGGCTAATAAATACTTATCCATAATAATCATGATCCAATTAGTAGTTTTTTTTAACACATTCTTTCTCCGGCTCCATTTGGAACCCAAATTTTGAAGGGAAAAAAAATTGCAAAAAAAAATCATGGAAAAAGAAAGAGGTAAATGATTTTTCTAAAAGTTTATAGAGCTTTATTTTCACACATTTGCTTTTACTAATTAATGTGTCAACATTCTATATACTAAAAATTAAAATAAAATTAAATTTTTGCTTTTCTTAAAAGAAAACTTCTATTATTTTTTATTTCAATTTAAATAAGAGAAAATGGAATCCCTTGGAATTTTTTTTCTTTCCTTCCAAAAATCCAAGTTCCACATGGAGCCAACTTTTCAAGTAGTAGTGAAAAATCCTACTACCAAATATACCCTAGATAACCACTTGCTAAGTTGCTGCAACATGAAAAAAAAATACCAAATATGCATTGTTATAAATTTAGGGTGAGGTTGAGTTTGGTTTAGTTACAAAAAGGAAAACAACGTTACATGCGCATCTTAAAATTGAGCTGAAATGAGAAATAAAAGTTTTCATGTTAAAAGTTCAAGAATATTATGATTTTTCACATACAATTTCTTTTTGGGAGTATAAAAATTATTATTTTAGAGGGGTTATTGATAAATTAATGGATAATTTATTAATTTATGAATGTATACAAGTTTATGTTTTATGTTTTTACGTGTTATTTTTCAACCAAAGTGCATGTATGACTTAAAAAAAAAAAATTCATGTGCTGAAAAATTAACATGTGCATATATAAAAGTTAAAAAGACTAGCCTGATATCATAGATTACGCGAAGTCAATTTTGGTATATTCTATAGAAGTATGATGGACGTTTAATATTTTTGAATTATTCTGGTTAAAATTTATGATATACTCGTGGAATCTTGTAATCATGAAAAGATTATTCACTTTTTGTTTTTGGCTGATAAATACTTATCCATAATAATCATTATCTAACTAGCGGTTTTTTTTTTTTTTTTAACGCATTCTTTCTCCAGTAAAGGCTTGTCAAGTAGTAGTGAAAAGACCTACTACCAAACATACCCTAAATAACCACTTGCTAAGTTGTTGCAATGTGAATAAAATACCAAATATGCATTGTTATAAATTTAGGATGAAGTTGAGTTCGGTATAGTTATAAAAAAAGGAAAACAACATTACATGCATATTTTAAAATTGAGCTAAAATGAGAAATAGAAGTTTTCAAGTTAAAAGTTCAACAATATTATGATTTTTCACATATAATTTCTTTTATGTATCTAATTAAAGGATAATGCTTGGGATCCTAATTATTGTAGCAAATTTTTAATATTAACACATGTGGTATATGAGTTGTTACAACTTAGTTAGTGATAATGTTTAATCTGTTTGTGGTAAGTTTTAAAGGACTTATAGAAATATGATCAATTTTTGGGCCCAATTTAAGTAAATATCCATTTGTCAAATTTTATATATATAAATATTAACATGTCATTACGTCCACATTGAGAAAAGGAAAATACAATCAAATCTTGATAAGTAAAAGTTGAATAAATTAATAGTCTCGGTGAATGTATAGGATATTTTTTTTAAAAAAAAAAAGAGAAAAAAGAAAAAGATTTTTAGCCACCTAGCCGAATTTTGGACCATAATTTGCAAAATGAGATCAACTTAAAAACAATCATTTATCAAAATAAAATTATAAAATAGTCATTTATTAAATAGGTGTATAAAAGGGCCATTTTTAAATTGATCTTAAAAAAAAAGCCATGTCTTATAAATACTCAAAAAAAAAAAAAAAATCCTTTAAGGCCCAACAAGTATATAAATTTTTCAACTATTGTACCAATACATGTAACATGTGAGTTTTCACCACTCAATTAGTATATTAAAAAACTTGAGAAATTTAGGTGGATGACTAATATTTTAAATTTGATTAAGTAGATATCCATTTTTTAAATTTTATAGCTAAATGTCCAGGTATATATATTTTTACACTTAGTAGATAAATATATCTACCAATTTCAATTATTGTACTGAAATGTATTGGGTATATATTTTTTGGTACTACTATAATTTTTCTTGAGGAAATTACGTGGATACCCCCTTTTTGATATTCTGTGTAAGTATATACCCTTTTCTAAAATTTTAATTTTATATCCTTTTCTAAAATTATCAGAGCTGTATTTTTACTAATTTACCCTTTACGTTCTTAAACAAGAAAAACGAGGAAAAGGCTCGCCCTTTCTCCACCGCTAAGGTCCTCTCCTCTCTTGTCGTCGATGGATTCTCTAAGATTATCACCAGGTATTAAAACTCTCTAAGATTTTCTTTTCCTCTGTCTTCTCGCCAGCCAAACAGATCTTTTTTCTTTCAAAAAAAAAAAAAAAAATTTAGAAAGTAGTGAGCCGTAAATCTTGGTCTTTTCCTAATCATGAAGCTTTGAACCACCTTCGGTGTTTTTGACTTTGTTCCATGTGAGCGATAGAGAATAATTCAATTAATTTTGATTTTGTGAAACTTTGCAGGCGTGGATACGCGGCTACATCCCGAAGAGTTTTTGTCCTCCAGCGTAGCGAGAGCAAGAGCAACCGCTTCTTCTAGAAGCGTCGCGAAGAAGGCTGGGGAAGATGGAGCCTCCGAGAACGTCGCGTGGGTCCCAGACCCCATCACCGGTTACTACAGACCGGAGAATGGTGCTCAAGAAATTGACGTGGCCGAGCTTCGTGCTATGCTCTTGAAGAAATACGAATTTAAACTAATTTAGATACCCAAAAAAAAAAAAAAAAAACACAGAAAAGAGCTCATTATTAAATCTCCCGAAAAGAGAGAGAGAAGGGATTGGTTGCTCTGATTTGATTGAACTCAGTCAGAGGTCGACAGGCTTTAGTTGAAGATATTTTATAGTAGATGGAAAACTCTTCTGTTTCTTTTCGTTATATATATATATATATATATAGATGGCTACGGTAGGGACGTCCCTACGTAGGGTCATGTCTTAATTATCATTGGATGGGAATCTGTGGAGAATAACGGGAATCTGTAGAGAATCTATTTATATACAGATTCCCATCCAACGGTCTATGTATATAATATATATGAGTTTAGTTATATGGAAGACTTCTCAATAGTTACAATTTTTTTGTGATCATGAATAGATACTTAAAAAAGTAATGATAGCATTAAATTTTTTTGATGGTAATAAATAGCATTAAATTTTTTTGGCCAACCACCAAACTAATCACCACCGTAGGATATTAGATCTAACGGCTTAAACCATTGTAACCATCCATGGGTAAATATTGTTGTAACCATTTAAGCTAAACCCATATATATATTGATGTTACATGTATGCAAAACTTATTTATGTGAACGAATAATATGAATTACAAAAGAAATTTTGTGCCAAAAAATATGCTATTGCAATAAAATTTTTCAAGTTATGGTAAATAAATAATATACCACCTCATAATAGTGATAAATAAGTAATTTATCAGAAGTATAATGGTAAATAGGCTATCATATATAAGTGATAATTATATAACACCTCTTAGTAATGGTCAATAAGTAATTTACTATCGGTATAATAGTAAATATATTATCTTTTTTAAGTGATAAATTTTTTTAAGTCATGGTAAATAAATTATATACCACCTCTTACTAGTGGTAAATAAGTAATTTATTAAGGGTATAGTGGTAAACATAAATTATTACTGTTAAAAAAAGAATATATTTGTTAATAAAATCAAAAAAGGATACATGCTAAACTATACTTTCAAAAGTAGGGTAGTTTTGTTCAATTCCCATTTTTCTTATTTCTTATATTTTTATTATTCTCTCAAATTTCATGCTAAAAATGGGCAATTGTATGTACATGGACTGCTATTCAGATCTTTCTTGTTATAATTATTTGAAAATTAGTTCCTAATTATTTTTTGGTGTGAACTGTTAAAAAAATAAAAAACTAAAAAAATCTTAAAATTTAGGTGTCTTGCAATTTAAACCTTGAAATTTGTACTCTACAAAATAATACTTTGAGATTAAGAACATCTGAAAATTAATACTTCGGGTTAACTTTTTGAATAGGGTTAACTGTAAAAAAATACCTTAAGATATGGTCTTTCCGTAATTTTAACCATGTCTTTTGACATATGCAAAATTATACCTCCAAATTTTAAAATTCTACAAATTTATATCTTCTGCATATAAATTAACCAACAAATTTCTCACTAAATATGGAATCTGAATTGATGCTGACTAACACAAAAATCTATTGAAAATAACTTAAAACAGTTAACAGAAATCACCCAATTTATACACAGAAGATACAAATTTGTAAAGATTTAAAATGTAAAGGTATAATTTTGTACAAGCCAAAATACATGATTAAAATTATAGAAAGATCATACTTCATGGTATTTTTTTTGCGATTATCCCTTTCGAATAAGTTTAACAAGTAAAAAATAATAATACCATCAAAATCAAAGAGAATAATAAGGACTAATCCAGTTTTAATGAAGAATATTATTGTCTTTTTGTTCCTAAAAATGGTTAAAAAAATTAGTATACGGTATCAATTTTCGTCAATTTTTAATCCCATATATTATTTTATAAAGTGCAAATTCTAGGATTTAAATTGTAAAATACCGAAACCTTAAGTATTTTTTTTTATAGTTTACTCATTATTTTTTTGTTAATAAGTTGCATGTATGTATGTGATTGTGAGCTCAAAGCAGTTTGACTCAATCCGAAGATCACCTCACGAAGTGGATATATATAGTCCTCTTTCGTGAGTTGATCACCTCATAAAAAAAGTGCCCAGGACGCAATCGACCAGCCAAAACGACAAAGGTTTGTAGACTTGTAGTCCTCTTCAGTTTGCGTTTGTTGTTACGTAACTTACGTTCACCATTTCTAATATTCTTTTGTCTTTTACCCTTCATTTCTTTTTGATTGTCGTCGTTTTCCTAGTAAGGTTATGGTCAGGGCCGGCTCAACAAATTTTCGGACCTAAGGCGAACATTTAAAAAATATATATATTCTAGAATTAAATTGTACTTATAAGAAATTTTTAGACGCATTTCTTTGAAAAAATTTTATTATTATTTCTGAAGATAAAAGATAACTTTTAGATATATTCGTTGAGTAATAAAATATACAAACTATAATGTATTTTGACTTGATTAAATATATCAATAGCCAATTTAGTAGGAAAATTAACTTAACAACTGAAAGAATGGACGTTGAATAAGAAATTAATGACATTGAAAATTTTTGGAAGAAACAAGCTTTATAATGAAATACGATGAAATAAAAATAAAAATTTGTTCCAATTTTAGAAAGAAAGCAAGATGCCTACCAATTTTTTTTACAATAAATAAAAAATTCATGAATATTAGAAAAATGCATTAATTTATTGAATCGAGATTAAAATTTTTGTAGTCTATTGAAACTACTATGTATTATTTATATATTTTAAGCCTACGCATAGATATTAAGAACTTTTGAATGTGTGAAATCTTTAAAAGAAATTAGTAATTTGAGGCCTTAACTCGAGATGAGGCCTAAAGCGATTGCCTTAATGGCTTTACCCTCGAGCCACCCCTGGTTATGGTTTGTTGCTGTTGTTGTATTTAGAAGTAGAGTAAAACTATTCAAGTCAGTTTTAATATTATTTTTATTATCGCAAATCAAAGCATGATCAAGTCCTTCATTGTAGTAGTGATATAAAACTGTTAAGGTATATCGTGTTTTTATTTATTTATTTATTTTTTTGAATTTGCCGTTTCTCAAATTCATGTCGTTTTTCTTTTAAAGTTGCCGTTGTTTTACATATGTCCATTATTTTAGACGTTATTGGTGTCCTTTTATTTGGTATCGTTCTAAGGTTATTGTTATTATCTAAATTCGTGTTGTTTTTGACATTTATGCGGTTAATTTCAAGGTTGTCGTTCTCACAATTGTCGTTTTTTTTTATTGTTGACGTTTTTGTTGTTTTTTGTTTTGTTTTTTTATTTTTTACTTTTAATAACAGAGAGGGAGGAAGGGGACTACCAGATTGATATCTCTCATTGGACATGACCATAAGAGCTTCTAACCTCGTTAATGAGAATATTCTCTGAGAATCCTTCGGTGGGTCTTACCCCATTTGGGAGATGGAGCGTGTCACCTAGCCTAACCGAATATAGCTGCTAGGAAGGAATCTGTGGGATATAGGTATAGACACTCTCTATCGAACCATGGGTTAGTACAAGCCTTCACATTTAAAACTCCTAGAGGAGCTATCTAAAGTTCGAAATCACGACTTCTACCATCACAGGTCATAACCGTACCAACATACTACCCCACTCGGTGGTTATTATTGTTAATCTAGTTGATATCTTTTTACTAGGAGCTGTTTGCAAAATAATTTTATAAGAATAACACTTTTATAGACAATCTTACTTTTTAAAACTTTTTGCTAAATAACCTTTCTAAGTTATATAACTCAATCATGCTTGACATACCAAATTTAAAAAGTACATTATCAATTTTGACTTTCTTTTAAAGCATATGATGAAAATAAGAATAAGGTATAAATCGTTTACAGAATTAGGACTTTTCATTTAATGAAAAATTCAGAATACCAAAGTACCCTTTCATATTGACTTGGTCGAAAATTTTTGACCATATCAAAAAAGACAAGTAAAGAAGGCACAACCGAGATAGGCAGCCAAGCATAATTGACCGTGATCCAAAATTTTCAACCTCTAGTCGAAAAATTTTTGACTGCGGTCAATTCTGCAGGTGCTTGGGGAGAGGGGGTTACTGCAGGTAAAGCTATCAAGAGGGCAAGGCTGGCTCATTAGCAAGGTTGCACAACAAGACACAACATAGCTTAAGTACAACACACCAAAATATAGGTTGTGCTGTAGGCTCATAAGTTATGTACAATGGGTTGAGCATGAAACAACACACTATCACATACGTACGATATGTTAGCACATTACATATAGGTATTATGATAAATTATTTTTTGAATTCGCAAGTACCAATCTAAATGGTGGATACTTAATCTATAATTAGAGGCCGGCTCGGCCCGCCCATCACGTGCTTAAGGGGGTGAGCGGGCTGGGCCGGTCCAGCCTGGGCCTGTTGGCCCACTGGGCTTTTTGACGGGCCGAGCCCGAGGCGGGCCAAAAGGAGCCGGGACGGGCCGGCCTGTCCTCGGCCCTTTTTTTTTTTGCTGCTATTTGATTTTTTTTTAACAACTTTTTTTAAACATGTTAAGTTTAAACTTTTTAATTAAATTTTCATTTAAAAAAATTGACAACATAAACTACATATGTTTTTTATTGTTAAAAAATCAATAATAATTAAATAAGATATTAAGAAAAATAATGAAACAAATAAATTTGAAATATTGAAATTTGATTTTATTGATGATCATTTATTACAATTCAAATTATTACTTGAAAAAACTAGTATATTATTAATTATGAGTTCATGACTCATCATCATCATTCATGCACAAGTTATTGAAATTTTCGGCTAATTCTTCATTACAAATACGAATAGTATCTTGATTTCGTTTTGCAGCTTTTTCCCAATCTTTAACACATGCTAACACCTCAACCATTTCAGGAGCCAACGAAGTCCTCCTCTCATCTACTATCATCTTAGTCGTGCTAAAAGCAGACTCTGAAGAAATTATGGACACCGGAATTGTTAAAAGTCACGGGCTAATTGTAAAAGCACCGGAAATCTTAATTGACGCTTATGCCACCAGTCCAAAACTTTGAAGTTCTTATCATTGGGGTCGATATTAGAGTCTAGCTCAATATATTGAGTAAGATCAGAGGATTGTTGTGGATTTATTAGTGGTAGTAGTTCTTGAACTTGATGATGTTGATAATGAGCCACGACCACGCCCTTGAGGACGAGAACCTATCATGCTCCAAAAAGACTTATTTTTTTATTGTTCTTCAGTTTCTTGTGGAGGAGTGTGTTGTTGTTGATTACTGCTAAACTTAGCCTCATATATACTATACACTTCAAAAATTTTGTCACGAGCATTTGTATATTCAGAAGTATAATCTATCTCAAAACATGTAGAAATCTAGCTAATTAAATTAGAAAGACCATTTAATTTACTCCTAGGATCTAAAATAAAAGCAAATGAATATAATAAAGGAATTGGAAACTAATATTTCAAAAATATTTCTTGCATACGTGTTATAATTGGTTTAAATATAGGGTCACATCTTGCCTTACAAAATATTTCAGCAATAAAAAAGATATGACGTAAAATAATTGGAGAAGTAGGATAATAAATACCAGATAATGCAATAGTAGCTTAATAAAAAAGGTCTAAAAATTGTATAAATTTTTCACAAATAAACCAATCTTCATCTTTTAATACTAATGAACCTATTTTTGAATTGTAAAACATAGTAATTGGAATTTTATATGGTAATACATTTTTTAACATTAAATAAGTGGAATTCCACCTTATAGGTATGTCAACTTGGAATTTGCTTAGTTTTAATGTTTGAGCTATGCAATATCTTTTAAATTCAGCTATGCATGGATTAGAAGCATGAATATATGCAATAGCAGATCGAACATTTTCAATATATACACGTATAACATCCATACCTGATTTGACGATAAGGTTGATGATGTGACATGCACAACGTTGATGCAGTAAGAATCCTCCAGCATATGAACTTACCAAATTGCTAAGTAATTTTATGGCCTTTGTGTTTGCGGTAGCATTATCTAAAGTGATAGAGATAATGCGATTCGTTATGCTATATTCTTCAACAATATTCAAAATTCTATCTTTAATAATTTCAGCAGTATGTTTATTATCAACAACTCGAAAACTAATTATTCTTTTTTGCATTATCCATCTTGAATCTAAATAATGTGCAACTACACTTAAATAATCTTGTTTAGAATTAGCACCCCAAATATCAGATGTCAATGCAATATAAAAGTTTAATGAATTTAATTCAGTTATTAAATCTTTACGCATATTTTCATAAACTTTAATCAAATCACTCCTAGTGGTATTTCTAGAAACTCTTTTAAAGTTTGGATAATAAGATATTCTAATATGATCTTCATAGTTATTACAATCACCAAAACCTAATGATAAATCTTTTATAGCAATTAAACGTGCTAGAGACTCCCTAGCTATTATAGGATCATAGTTCCAAGAACTTACCGAACCATCCTTGTTGAGTTGAAGTGTTGATTGAGTGGGCTCATTGTCTTTTTTGTGTTTTTTGACATATGCATCACTATGTCTTTTCAAATGAGTGGTCCCGCTAGATGGTTTAGCAGTTAATAATTTCTTACAGTATTTATATCTTGCCATTTTTGTCTTCTTACTATCGGCCTCATCTTTGAATTCTGGATCGAAATGGTCCCATACATTAGAAGTTATCCTTGCACGTTTGGAGGTCGTGCTTGCACTCGACGAACAACTATCTTGAAATTGTGAACTTCCACTAGCATTTGGATTACTTTGCATTTCGGGGACTTGGTCACCATCTTCAGCTATGCGAATTTGATCGTCATCCATTTCCAAATCAATAGGGATATTTTTTGACATATCCATACCTTATATTAAAAATATGGATATTAAAATTATAGACAACTATAAATAAATCGAAATTACAAATCTGGATATTCTACCAACTTAATTGTAAACAACTACAAATTACAAATAAATTGAAATTAAAAATATAATATTCTAATAAACTTCTACTAACTTAATTGTAAACTACTATAAATTAATAGAAATTAAAAATTTAATATTATAATAAACTTTCTAGTTTCTACTAACTTAATTGTAAACTACTAAAAATTAAAAATTAATTGAAATTTAAAATATAATATTCTAATAAATTTTCTACAAACCACAAACTAATTAATGAACTACTATTTTAATTGTAAAAAATTACAATTGAATTGAAATTAAAAGCAAAGTCTTGTAGAACTACTAAGTTACTAACTACTTAACTAGTAACTACAAACTACTAATTATTATACTAGTAATAATAGTAAACAACTAAATATACTACAAATTAAATAAATTAAAAAATAAGTGTGATAAATAAATTAAATCGTACCTTCAATTAAGCTTTATGAGTTGTGGAGAGTTTGGACTTTGGAGATTATAAAATTTAATTACTAATAATTAGTAAATAGTAATTAGATAAGAGAAAAAAAGATAAAATTGAGAATATAATTAGAGATTTAGATAGAAAGAATGAGAGAATAAGAGATTATTTGAAAATTATTAAGTGTAAAAAAAGAGTGGAGAGTGTAGGGTATTTATAGTGTAAGAAAATATTTTTTTTAATTTAAAAAAATAGTTTAAACTTAAAAAAAAAGATATATGATGTATACCCAACGGTAATATATATTACCGTTGGGCCAATGGTAACAGATGTTACCGTTGGAAAGTTTAACAAAGGGTTTGGGCCCTTACAATTTTTTTTTTAAAGATTTAAGGGCCCAGACGAATCTGAGCCCAAAAAAAAAAAAAGAGGGCCGGGATGGGCCGGTCTGCATAACCGGGCCGGGCCAGTCCGCGGGCCACTCTACAGGGCAGCGGGCCGGCCCGAATTGCCAGCACTATCTATAATTAATTATGAAATGCAAATATTTCTCGAGATTTTTTTTTTTAGTGTTAAAGAGTTTTATAAACTTTATTATGTTTTTTTTTTTGGCTATGAAATATGAATGATTTGGAAAAAAATAAATAAATAAAAATAACACTAAAATTAATAAAATTTACCAATTAAATGGGCTAAATTTTGCACAAATAAATGACACATGGGCTAATTGTCACGACCCAAAACCCGGGCCAGTGGCAGAAGGGGAATTTCACAAAGATGAGAAATTCCTTGATTTATTTGAAAAATGTCAAAAAAAGTTTTAATTTTGTAAACAGACCATTAAAATAAAATATTTAGAATTTCATCCCGTGAACCTCTCTAACAGTTCGTATACACCATTAAACATAGACCGAATAATAATTAGAAAACAAAAAATCAAATATAAGTCCAAGCATCATCATCATCCACAACAATAAGTTAAATCCCAGAATGGCATACATAAGTTCACAGAC
>JXTC01000517.1:82343-107254 GCA_002914845.1 Trema orientale | reverse complement strand
TGGACGGTGGCCGAGCGGCGGTCGGCTGTGGCTCCCCCTTGCTTCGGCCGTGAGCGAGAAATAGAGAGAGAGTGAGCTGAGAGAGAGAGTTTGACGTGAGGGGGAGAGAGAAAGAACTGATATATATATTTAATTTTTTTAAAAAAAAATCTGGTCAAAAGACCTTTTTGATCCTTTTAAAACTGGGTTTTTACACTAATAAAGCATGATAATATGGGCTGCTGGGCTATTAATTTCAAATTTTGGATACGACATGACATAACATAACTTAAAGGTAGGTCATGCCTAATGTGGCATAAAAGTACATCTGTCCTAAACTTAAATGGGTCATATCGACATGGTACGACATGGTTGACAATTCTAACTGCAAGTGACGGCAGAAGTAGTTTTAGGTTTATTAGAAAAAAAGTTATTTTAGGGTTTATTTGAGAATGTTATATCTAAGTAATTCTAGATATATAACATGACAATAAAGTTAGTTTTGACAATATCATGGATGAGTCTCTCTCTTCTTTTTTTTTTAAAAAAAAACAAAATATTACAAGCGCCTTAATGGACTCCAAAATGTAAATATTCTAATTTAAAAATATTATTTTGCAAAGAATTTTTGAAAAGAAATTCTTTACTATAAGACACTTTCGAAAGGTGCAGCTTATCTAATTTCTATTTTAGTAGTAAATGGAGTTGTTTTCTTATAATTATTATCGTTTTCTCTTAGTTTTTGTTGTTTATCTCCTTAATCTCATTTTGCCGTTCTTGCCATTTATAGAGGTTAAAATCGTTTATTTAGTTGATGTTGTTTACTTGTTTTTTTGTCTTCTATATAAAATATAGTTATTGTCTTTTTTTATTTAAAGTAATGCCAGAGACACTTACTTTTTACACAAAATATTTATACCAAATGATTTAACATAATTTTTATCACATGGTAACATAAAATGGGATCATGCCACTTTCAAATAGTATTGTTGAAATCACGAACGAACCTGAAATTTGGAATATATATATAGGAATAAATTTGTAATTATATATACTTTGTATTTTGACTCTTTTTTTATTTTATATCTTACATTTTAACTATTATTAACATTGTCCCTCTAATTTGAAATTTTTTAAAAAAAATTCATATCATTTCTAAGTAAACCCCAAAATTGGACTAATAAATTTAACAAAGTACCCTTTTAGAATTAAAACATATATATTTAAAATTAATTTATATTTAAGAGAAAATAATTTTAATAATTAAAATAAAAGTTCTAAAAAATATTCAAACTAAAAAATCTATGCTATTCTTCATCTCTCTTAATTTTTCTTAATTCAGAGAAAAGAAATCTGTACAAAGGAACGAGGAATTCGAGAGAAAGTGGTCTATTTTGGAGATCGAGGTTCCGAGGATCTCTCCCAATATCTCGTTTTGGTTTTTTCTGGGATTCTTCAAAAAAATTTGTTCAGGTTAAATATCTTCTGCTGTTGAATGCTGAGAAATTTTTGGAAAGATTATTATTGGAATGCTAAGAAATTTTGGGAAAACATTGTTCAATACTGGGAAATTTAGGCCCTGTTTGTTTCGTCTATTTGAATGTGTGTATTTGAATGAAAATTGTGGAAAGTGTTATAATTAGAATGAGAGACATTTAAATGGAAAAAATAGCGGAATGGGTTGTAATTAGAATGGGAGTATTGGAATGGACCATTCAAAAACACCTTTCCCCCTCCATTCTCATTCAAGAAACAAAAAAACCAATCCAATGGTTAAGTTTTCTGATGGACCATTTGAATGGAAAAACTGAGACCCCGTTTGTTTCAATCACTTCATTCCATTGGAATGGAAAATCCATTTGAATGTGTGTTTATTTCAACAATTCAGTTTTTCTATTCAAATGATCTTTTAGAATGTGTGTTTATTTTAACAATTCAGTTTTTCCATTCAAATGGTCAATCCGAAAAATTAACCATTGGAATGGTTTTTTTGTGTCTTGAATGAGAATAGAGGAAGAGATGTGTTTTTGAATGGTCCATTCTAATGCTCCCATTCTAATTACAATTTAGATTTTTTCATTTTAAGCTCCACTATTAGTTGCGGCTAGCAAATTTGAGAAATTCAGAACTTTTCGTTTGTTACTTTTTTCTGTTATAGTTTTTGGAGATCCATGATTGATGGGCTAGTCAAGGACTCAAGAATGGGGAAATGAATTGGTGTTATGGGTTTTTAGTTGAATGTAGATGAAAAATGTGAAGCCCTCCACTGTTTGTGTTTTGTCTACTTGATAACAATTAGGAGCACTGTAACCTGTACACTAAGATGGTGGTTGAGAAACAAAGGCTTGAACTGCTTCAAGCTTCATCTCATGGCCATAGATTAAGCCAGATTTTTTCTTCGACACGGCTAAAACTGATTTTTTCTCCAGCCACAACTATACCAAACTGGCCCAAGTGTTCCCAATTGGTTACCAAGGACAGCATTTGGAGCAAGTTGAAAACCCTAGCTAACAACGAACTAATATCAAAATACGCTGCCACCAATTGAGGGAGAGAGAGGGAAGAAAAAGGTGAATAGTTTTTCTTTTTTTACTTCAACTTATTTTTAGTATTTTTCTAATATTTTTTATTTTAGTTATTAAAATTAATTTCTTTTCGAAATTTACTTCGACTTTTTAATATATATATATAGGAGAGTTGGATTGTAGGAAGTGCAAAATTCCCTTTTATTATAAGAGTGGATTCTAATGAATTTTATTTGTTAAAAACTAAAGATTATAATATTTATTAAGCATTTTACTTGACCTTACTCTCACGAGAGAAAAACACTTCTCTGCCATTAAACTACCTCTCTCTCCTTCTATTACTCTCTCTTTCACAGTAAACATTTTCTTCCCTTCAATCCCAACAATTGTTGCCAAGAATCTGCTTATATGCAATTGCACCATAACATAGTTTTTTTTTTTTTCTTTCTTTTTTAAGGGTTCTTTTACTGTCCTTTTACTAGGACTTCTTTATTTAAGGGTTCTTTTACTGTCCTTTTACTTTTTATTTGTAGAACTGCTAAGAAGTTAGGGATTTACCATAACTTATTCTGAAAAGTTTTTCCTCCATATCATAGGTATGTTGTCCGTAATATAATATTAATAGTCCGCTCGAGAACTTGGAAAAATTGCAAAGAAAAAAAATTTTGGTTGAAGGAGAAAGGAAAAAACAAAAATCTAGAGGAGACAAAAAATTTCGGCTTCAAGTTTTTGAGAACATTTCTCTTTTCCTCTCAATTTTTTTGTTCAGTTTTTTGTTGTCAATAATCAAATTGACCAAACCTTTTCAAGCTTCCTTTCTTCTTTTTTTTTTTTCCAGCAATCAAAAGTTCAGTTTTTCTTTTTCTTTTTTTTTTTTTTGGTGCAACAATGGTGGTTGGTCCACCATTATAGGTTCCAAAAAAAAGATAATAAATGAGTCAAAAGATTTGAGACTGAACAATCTCATGGAGAATGAAGGGTGAAATAATTTAGTGAGAGAGAGTAACAAAGGAGAGAGGAGAGAGACGAGCTTTGATGAAAGAGAGAGATCTTTCTCTTGAGAGCAACATCAAGTAGGATAAAGTCTATCATAAGTATTATAGTCCTTAGTTTTTTACCAATAAAATTTATTAAAATCTACTCTTACATGTAAGAGTAATTTTACTCCTCCCACAATAGAGTCAAACATCAAATCACTGGTAAACATCAATTTTTTCTTTTGGAAGTTATTAGTTGTCAATGTTGAGTTATTAATAACTTCATATTTTACATATGTAATGTTATTTAAAGCATTCACCACTCTAGTCTTTAGATATATATATATATATATTCGCTATGGTGTAAGCCCCAACTTCGTCTTTATTTGAACTTTATCCACTTCACTTGGTGCCTAAAAAGATAAATGAGTGTCTCTGTTATCACACATTTTATGGTTAATTTCACTAATGATCCTTGAATTATAGCCTTTTGTACGCTTTGACCTCGAATTTTCAACTTAAACTATTGACTATAAACTTTATTTTTGTTGTAGCATTGGTCTTTATGAATAATAATTCTAGATTTTAAAAAGCATAATGGTCTAACTCATATATAATGAAAAGTTCACATATATCAAATGACTAAAGCAGTACAAAAATCATATTTCGATGGTTTTAGTAGAACAAAACTATAATTCGAGAACCAATGGTAGAATTAACCCTTATTTTTCTTCGTTAAAAATGTATAAATAATCTCATTTTATTTTGAATTATGTAATACAATGCAGTTCCTTAAACCTCTTTTTTTGGGTTAAAAATACTTAGTTTTATTAAGTCAGATTAGTTAAGCAATATAATGATGGTGAGAATAGTTGGTTGATTTATTTTCTTCTCAGTCATTTAAATATTTTAAAGAATATTATCATTTTAACCTTCTTTTAAAGCATGTAATGATAAAATAGACAACCGATAAACCATTTATAAAATTAGGATTTTGATTTAGTGAAAATTTCAGAATTTCAAAATTATCCCCAACAGGCCGTAGTCGAAAGTTTTCAACCAAGTTGGAAAAAAGTAAAAAAAAGAAGGAGATAATACTGAAAAGATAGCTAACCATGTTCAACTGGATTCGAAACTGTTCGATTACCATCGAACGACGGCTCGAACCCAATCAAAAATTTTCTGTTGGGATCAAAATCTCTAGCCGCAATTGAAAATCGATCGGAATGGTCGAAAGGGGCGGCAGTACAAATTCGATTATGGTCAAAATTTTCCAGCTCTAGTTTAGCAGATGCGCCATCATGTTCGGGACAACAATAACAAGAGCATTCTAAAAGTAAAGTAAACAATATTTTACATATAGTCATGAAATTATTGTTGTAACTAAAAATAAATTTTTTTTTAGTTGTCGTTAGTCTCGATTTTTGTCATTTTCTAGATTGTTAAGTCGAGCGTGTGTTAATGCCCGTTTTTAGCTTATATTTGTCAGTTTTTCTGCTAATGATTTCTTATATATTAGTCTCGTTTTCGAGGGTTTTGTCTGTCATTTTTCTCCTTGAAGTTAAGTCGTCGTTATAGGCTGATGTCGTTTCTCTGCAGGGCGTTGTGCGATTAAACGGCGTGAATTTTGAAACGGTTTACCTCATACTAAACAGTATAACCATTAATATAGATATACTCATGTTCTGGGGCTACATAAATCTTCTTATTATAAATTTACTTGTTTTAATGAAAATAATAATTTACTATTTAAATGCGTCTTTATCATATTGTACGTGCTGTTATGCTGTCAACAAGAAGAACTATTGGAAAACTCCTTACAAATTCCAGTTGCCATTAATAGCTAGCTTTGGGTGCAAGTGATTACGATTCAGTGGTTCTATATCAATGTACAATCCCTTTTTTGATACTTAGCCGTCTTTATTTTTATTTTTTAATAAGTTCCTTTTTCGTTTTTATCCTTTATTTCGAGTAAGAAGGGTTCCATTTAAGTTGCATATTATTATTTTTTTTAAAATTTGATAATCAATTTGAATGGAAAAAATGGGGTGGACTCTAGATATCAATTATGAGTAACGTGACATACAAAATAAAATTTGATTTTACGTTGTAAAATTTAAAAAGAATTGAAAAATCTCGAATTTATTTAGAAAAATACAACTTTTGAAAATATTTAGAAGATTACTATTTTTTACAAATTGATAAGGCACTTAAAGTAACTGGCAAGTTTTTTGAGGTAATAAGTCCAATTATCTCAAGTAACTTAATTGATTATCTCGAATACTTTTGAAAAGTACCAATTTTGAAGGAAAAAATAACATTTTTCTAAATATTTTCAAAAAAACATATTTTTCTAAATTTTTTTAAAGTATTATTTTTCTAAATAAACATTCAAAAAATGATATATTTCTAAATAAATCCAAAAATTTTCAAAAAGGTTAACCCATCAAGAATATTTCAAATTTTCAGGCATTAGGCTTGTTTTTTGTAGGAAGCTCCAAAATATATGTAAAATGATTTGTCATGAATTTTTTTTTTTTTGAATTATATTTGTCATGAATTTTAACCACATAAAAATTTTTAAAATATGGGCGGCCAGGCACCATATATATGAGTGGCTATAAAAATTTAATAAATCATTATGTATATATTTTGTGTGCATTTTCCGTGTGTCCCTTGACATTATTGCATCAATTATTCCTGAACTAATTAAAAGTTTATTATATAGTTAAGATAGAGGTGAGTGGCAACTATGTAAATAAAGGCAACTATGTAAATAACTTTCTCTTAGAAATTTTTTACTCTTTTAGTGCCATTCTTTGTTATTAGAACTATTCTAATTTAATCTTTTTTTAGCCGTTGAATAACCCAAATCGTATTTTGGTCTTTGACTTTCAAAATAACTTAGACTTGGTACATAAACCGTACTATTGTTTGTAACATTCAAGTATTTAACGTTTCTATTTTTGATATTGTTAGCATTTTTGATATATTCTATCCAAAATTCCATTAAAAGTCATTTAAATGGGAGAACTCTTGTACCATTAGTCCATATTGTCTAAATTATTTAGCAATTTGGTCCATCTATTGTGATAACAGTGGAGCAATTGTCGACTCAAAGGAACTTAGAAGCCACCTAAGAGTCAAGCACATTGAAAAGAAGTATCATCGCATCCAAGATACAACTGATCGAGGAGAAGTGACTGTGTGCATAATTGTATCGGAAAATAACCTAACTGATCCTTTGACTAAAGCACTACTTGGCAAGAACTTTGAGGGTCACCTTATAGGTTTTGGGATGCGAAAGATGTAATAAATTACTTTTTGTGCAAGTAGAAGATTATTAGGAATATACTCAAAAAGTGTTTATTATTTATGGATATTTAATATTTATATTTAATAAATAATATTTCATGCATAGTATTTGTGATAATATTTTGATTATTGGTACAATAGTAAATGTCAAAAGATTCCATGATTTATTTATTAGAGAAATATTTTAATAAAGTTATTTATTAAAATTAAGACATATTTTCTCTAATTAAATGAAATAAGTTTGTTCACAACTAATAAGAGAAGCTAGACACTTTTCTTAGATCGTGTCGTAAAATTTCGTGCATTTATAATATGTCTTAATCTATATTGGTGTGACCATAAACAAAAAATCTTGATGTATAAATATTGAATAAGGACCATGTGAAATATGTTCTTGTAATAAGTACCGTTAACAAGAACATATTCTCATAAACTTGATAATTAACGTATGTCTTTCTTAATCCTGAAATAAGCGATGAATCTGTGTTTATAATTTGTATTATTTGAGATGTTAAAAGGTAAGATCAAGAAATTGACGATCTAGACCTTGACATTTTGGTAATGCATTATTATGAGCATTGGGAATATATGCTTATAGATATGGAATCCACAATTCTATTATATAGAGAAGTGAATACTGTCTTGAGGAGCAATAAGTGCTTGGATGATTTAAACCTTAGTTAAATAATTAATAAAATTAGATATTTTATGAATTAAAGATTTTCTGTAAGTCTGTTCATCCATTAGATATAGTCTTGTATCAAGTATTGAAAGATATAATTGGAGGGGCAAACAGTAATTTATCCTAGCTCCAGTTATCGGTATCTTGTGATATTTATTTAATTCAAGAGTGCAGTTTGGATCTTTAATGGAATAAGTCCATAACTAATAGTACAAGCTAGAGTTTATTGTAATTGGGCCCTTGTCTATTAGAACTTGAATTAAATAGGTCCATTTGGGTCCCTAACCTATACCGACATCTTGGGCTATATGAGATCAATTGGGCTTAAATAGTTTTCTGAACAATTACACAAAAATGGTTAAAAAGGTCGGATTGAGAGGTAGGCATTTTGGGCCCACCACACTGCTAAAATAGCAGTGAAATTCAATCAGCCCATAGCCTCTAGGACTGGCCGAAAGTCCCCTTAATTATTTTGTGGTGCTTAAAAGAAAGGGTTAATGACACTAATAGTCCTAGAATTTTATCTATTGTGCTACTTTAACTCCTAAATTTTCAACTTATACAGTAATGACCCTTGAATTTTATAATTATTGCAACAATAACTTTTTTTTTCTTAAACTATTAAATATTTAACAAAAATAAGTTATTACAAAGCACACAATTTGGTAACTATGGTCAAGAATGAGACTCTAAACTTTCAATTTCTACAATAGACTATCAAGACTTATATAATTATTACATCAATGGCGATTTGTTTTTTTAACAAATTCTTAAATTTTTCAAAATAAGTTATGTGCAAAGCATATACACAGTTTAGTAATTACGGCTGAAAACAAGATTTTACCTCATAGAAGTAATACCTAATTATACATTTTGTCCATGATTATTTTCTATTAAAAGACTAATAGTTTATGAAAGGATTATTGCAATAGTAATTATATAATTCAGGGTCATTATTATAATTAACCTTAAAAGAAAACTACATGTCGTTTAACACTGTGATAAACATCGTGTTTTCTAAAATTCTAATTTCTTTTTGTTTTTCTTAAAAATAAAAAGAGTGAGTTTATTATCATCCTTTTGTTTTCTTTTCCCACCCATTTTTTAAAACCACATCTTACAAAAATTTAAAGAATACTCTTTTTCTTTTTCTACCTACTCTAATTCCAAAATTATCCCTAAGAGAAATATATTGATACGTGTAATCTTTATCCTCCCTAATTCACACTGTTGACGGAGGTTTTGTCAATGGAATGATTAATTAGATTCTGAGAGTGACTCCAACCAAATTGCATACAGTTTTTTAGATATTGCATACAAAAATAAAGAGAGCGATTTTATAGTGGTTCAGCCCCAAAAAGATGACCTACGTCCACTGTAGTTTATTATGGAGAGAGTGTATACAACGCTAGAGTTTCAGTTCAGCAAATGCGTGCGTTTGTAAACTTGTCTACAATATGACTGAGGTCTCCCATTTATAGATGGAGAGTCCTAGTCATATACAATTGCATGCATTATTTTGGGTAGCATAGTTATCCCAAAATAATAAGATAATTACAAATAAAATATAAATGAATTATCTATATTTGAATAAATTATCATAATTTAAATGATAATTATTCAAGTATTTGTTGAGTTATCCATCTTCTAGAAGAATTTGTCATAGTTGCATACGCTTCCTGGAGTGTTAGCATATCAAATCATCTGCTGCTAGCTAACTTCTCAATTCGCGCGCAAGTGGTAGTGTGTAGCTAACTTTGTGTAAACTATTTAGCTTTCCATAAGCAAACTAGCTTTCACTCATTTGAGGCAACCATTTTGCTAGTAGATAAAAATGAGCTTACATAGTTGAGATTGTATGCACTTTTTAAGTCGCGGTTGATAACAAGTAGAATTCCTCATGTTGAAAGCTTGCACGCACCTCATATTTTGTACGCACTTTATATTTTGTGTGTACCCCATATTTTGTGCGCACTTTTTTATAGCTTATATTTTCAGCACACAACACACACGATTTGGAAAGAATATCTATATCCACCCCTCCCATGATAATTCTAATCCTCATTTTCATTTCTCTTTCGTCTTTCTTTCTCTTTTTTTTTTTTTTCAGTTTTTTCTGTAAATAATATCCAAGCCTCGAGAGCCATTAGAATCTAACAGACAATAAAAGAATATGAAAATTAAGAAAGCACAATACAACAGAATACTAATCAAACCTTTTTCTAATTAATAAATTGTGCCGTGAAAAAAATTTGAGAGGAACTAATATTTGCATGAGAAAGGACAAAAAAATTTGAGAGGAACTAATATTTACTTGGGAAAAGACGAAAAAATGAGAGAGTTACAAAAAGGAGGAAACGAAAAAATGGAATGGGAGAGTTATAATGACTGAATGAATAGAACGAAGATACTGATATATCTATATATTTATTTAGAGTTAATGGTGCGTGCTCAAAGTAATTAAATAGATTATTTTAAAGTTTATTTATTTTTGGTAATTTTATTAAAAAGGTATATTTGCAATAAAATATTTTATAAAAAGGTGGCTCTATTGCACCCTTCAGTTTACTCTCTCCATATATTTACTAAAAACACACCTCATTTAAAATTCTAAATGTAATTATTACTAATCATACCTCTTAATTTTTCCAAAATAGCCCCTAAATTATCTTTTCCCATCCAATTCGTTTTTCTTTTATTTTTTAAGGAAAATTAAAAGTTATTGTGGCATATTCATGAAAAAACTGGAAAAATATATCCAAATATTTTAAAGCGTGACTTGAAAATTCAATTTAAAATGCATTTGAATCCATCGAAATTTACTATTAAATAATTTCATGGAAATCAAAGTAATCTGTATCTTTTTTCGTCTCCTTCTTTTCTTTACTTAATTTCATTCTTCATAATTAGTATAGTGAAATAAACCCATAAATCTTCTTTAAAAAAATATTAAAAGAAGGCGAATCATCTTATGTGAAAAATAAGTCAGGAAGAAGGCAAATAGTTAAAAAATAGAAAAAAGAAAACAAAATTTATTGATCCCAACATAGACCAGATGATAAATTTCACAACCTAAAGTGTCAATCTCATCTTCTTTTATTATTTCAAATATGCAAGATTTTTCATGACATTTTAAAATATTCTATTAATCGTCAATCTAAATTATAAAATTGGTTGATGATTGCAAAAAATAATGCTAAATAGAAGGCTGTCTGCAACAAAATGTGTTCAAAATACCTTTAATTTTAATGTATATGAAGAGAATGTGTTTTTCTACATTTAGGTTCTTAAATATAATTTTATTTGGGGTTAAATAAAAAAATTTATTTAAAAAGTGTACGAAGAATAGACAAGAGGATGATAATAAACCCACTCTTTATAAAATAGAGAATGCGAAAAGAGAAAAAAGATGGCAATAGATCCAGTTCATTTATTTTTCATATACGCAAAAAGTAATAGCCTTTTCTTTTCAAAAAAAAAAAAGAAAAAAGGAAAAACATAGTAGCTTTTTCTGGTCACCTCAAAAGGGCGTTCCTCTGTTTTCTTTGCCTTTTCAGGGTTGAGACAAAAAGAGCAATACAGACTCGACTCAACTCAAGTGGGTTGAGGAGTGAGTGAGTGAGTGAGTGAGCGAGAGAAAGAAAAAGAGAGTGGAAAATAAGATGAAGACGTATGAGAGGAAGCGAAAGTCAAAGATTAATAAGGAGACCGAAGCAGAAGACTGGTGTTTTGAGTGCAAAGATGGTGGTGAACTACTCATCTGCGATTATGGGTGACTTTCTCTTTGCTCTTACATGCATCACCCTTTTCCTTTTTCCGAATTTGAGTCCTAATGCCGCTTTTGGGTTCCTCTGTTGCTTGAGAAACAAGAAAAGATCAGTGCTTTTTTTTTTTAATGGGTTTTCCTTAAAATAGAAAAAAAAAAGCAAACGGGGAGAGATGTCTGGCATTATTGTACTCTTTGCAATTCTGGGGCTTTTTTTTTTTTGGGAACTATTTTCTCTGTTCAGTGTTGGGAAAGGCAATGGACTTTTATTTATTTTGTTTTTTGGGGTTTTGAAACGATCCAGAATGTTTTTGCGTTGTTTCTCAAACCACTGATACATTCTCCGAAGAGTTTCTGTCCCCGTTTTTCTTTAATTTTTTATTTTTTAAGAGAAACTGAATGCCATATAGAATTAAAAAATTGGATTTTTTTTTTTGTTGTTTTAAAACAGACTTATTCTGAACTAAAACCAAAGAAATAATACAAAGGTGTTAATATTATTTTATGCTTAAACACACTGTTTTATGTTTTTTTGTTCCTCCATATTGGAGCTAAAAATTGTTATGTTATGCCTTTTCATGAAAATTGTGGTTTTAGTACTGAAAATTGGCATTATTTTTGTCTATTTCTTTATTCTGACGGTCTTAATTTGATGTATTAAAAGATTGAATTTGAGCTTATAAATATTTCAGTAGTTCACTAATGTACCTTCTGAATTTAGGGATTGTCTTAAGGTCTATCATCCTGACTGTGTGGGAAAAGATGAATCTTGTTTGGAGACTGGGGAGCGCTGGATTTGTGGTAATTGATGTTATTACTTAATGTTACTTCTAGTTTCTATTCTAAGTCCTTGCTTATGAAGTGTTGATCAAGCTTGTCATGTCATTGTTGCATGAAATATGTACATTAGTATTTCTGTCAAGTGATCAATTAATTATCTTGCTGCCTGATTTTACATGATTTAAGTACATGTAACTGTTAGCTATAAACACCATGATTTGTTCCAAAGCAATGAATTAGTTCCCTCCATTAGTTATTATCTCAATTTGTAATATGAATCCTGTTTTACTGTCTTCAAGGTGACCGATTAGGAGTCTAGGACCTGGTTTGATGATTCATGCTGACAAGTGACACCAGCTTAATTCCTACTTTGACTAAGATATGTTGGAAATAGAATGGAATAATTCTTTTTTTTTTCCCTTTAAATTTCAGGTCGGCATTCTTGCTTAATGTGTAGTAAAACCGCAAAGTTTCAGTGCTTTTGCTGTCCAAATGCTGTTTGTGCAAAGTGCATAAGCTCTGCTGATTTTGTACATGTTAGGGGTGAGAATGGATTTTGCAGCGAGTGTTTGGAGCTTATACTACTTGGAGAACAAGATGAGGCTTATGATGCTGATGGGGTATGCATAATTCCGCTTCAAGTTTTGTAATAACTGTACAGTTACTCTTTTCCCTGCATTACATTTCGTACTTGGATTAACGTATGTCTTTTTTTTTTGCTAAGATTGGATTATCATATGTCAACTATCCTACTGTTCCACATATGTTAGTAATAATCATCTGATCAGAATTTGAATAAGAAGTTTGGTCTTGCTTTAGAACTGATTGAGAGAATCTTTCGGCTATCAGCTAGGGAAATTTTTCGAAATTTGTATCCATTGGCCTACCGATAGTATAAAAGTTTCAGAAATCTGTCTCTACTCGTCCGTAACGTATAAGCTATAAGTTACGCTTAATTCAGTTAGCTTGCTACTGCAACAAATTCTCTCTCTATCTGTGCATATTTCACTGGCTAGAGCAGCATAGCTTTCTCTTTACTTTTTATTTTATTTTTGGTTGAAATATGAGCACAGTTATGTTGATATATTTGTTTATATGGCTGTATGGTATTTTATTTTCAGGTTAGGATAGATTTCGGAGATAGAGAGACATTTGAGGGCCTGTTCAAAGAATATTGGGAAATAATAAAGCAGAAAGAAGGCTTGACTATGGACGATATTCATGATGCAAATACCAAACTAAAGAAGAATGAGAATCAGCGGCAAGGCCGAGTTTCAAAGAAATTTGGTGGTAGACAAGAAGACGTTGATTTCATAATAGTTGAATCCGATAATGGTGAAGAAAAACCTAAGCCATTAGGCAAGAGCAAGAGATCGAAGAAACAGGAGTTTATCGGATGGGGATCAAAATCTCTTATTGAGTTCCTAAAATCCATTGGTAAAGATACAACCAAACAAGTATCCCAGTGTGAAGTGGATTCCATCATCAAGGAGTACATTCAAGAAAGGAATCTTCTCCACCCAGAAAATAAACACAAGGTTCTTTGTGACGAAAGACTCTATTCTCTTTTCCGAAAGAAATCATTTGGAAAGAAGAAAATATATTTTCTTTTGGAGGCCCATTTTGTTGAGAATCTGGATGAATCAGAGTCAAACGAGTACATAGATGTGGATGCACAAGATTTGTGCAACAAAGGTGAAAACATTATTATGGCATGTAAGAAGCAGAGAATTGTAAGCTCAGATAAGAAAAATATTCAGGAAGAGGAAGTTGATGATATTGTCAAGCTAAGCTGTTTTGCATCTATTGTTCCCGATAATGTCAAACTTGTCTATCTAAGGAAGAGTTTAGTGGAAGAATTATTTAAGCAGTCTGAAAATTTTGAAGAGAAAGTGGTTGGAAGTTTCATTAGAGTCAAAACAGATCCTAGAGATTATCTACAAAAGAACTCTCACCAACTTTTGCCAGTAACAGGTGATTGCTACAAGGAAATCTGAACGGTAGCATTGTTTTAACCATTGTCAGACTAGGCTGATCTATTATCAGGGTCTATTATATTGAACACTGGGTGGGATTTTTCTTACTAGAAAGTTGTATCCATGTCAGTCCATCATATTTTTGATGAAGTTATGGTTTACATTCTTTTCCTGTTTTCTTTCTCTCAGGTGTAAAAAGATCTTCCGTTGGTGAAATTACCCTAAAAGTTTCTTCTATAATAGAAGGCCTTCGCATTTGTATGCTTTCAGATTCTGACTTCACTGAGGTAAAATGAAACTGCTTATTCCTTGTTTGAATTATGATGAATTTTTAGCCACAAAAAAAAAAAAAAAGGAAGATTTACACAGTAAGCAGACTCATTTTACGATTCATATAAAGTCCTTTGGTATGACTGGTCAAATTTGATTTTATGTGCTGGTCCGCAATGACAAAAACTTGAAAATTGTTACGGCCTTTTATGTGTGTTGACCTTCTAATCTCCTATTGACAATTTACTTGTTATATCCAGAAATTATTATTAAGTAACAGACTATATGTGTGAAAGAAGGGAGTAGCCTCATAATCATGTATACCATAGTAATATTTAACTAAATGGCGACATTATTTGCAGGAAGAATGTCAAGATTTGAAGGAAAAGATAGAACGAGGCGAACTTGAAAAGCTTACTATTGTAAGTTCTATTATACATGAGCTGCCATGCTCTTTCTAAAGCAGAAATTTAAATATTAAATCGAGTAATAAGTAATGATCTGTTCACAAGGATTTTATATCTTCTTCTGATAGTTGTCCTAAAATGTTTTAGGGAGTATATACTTGTCTTTTTTCTGAACATATTTTTGAAAAAGCAAAATTAAAACTGTTGTTTATGAATTTTATTTGTCATTTGTTTTTTTGAAAAAAAAAAAGGGAAGTTCAAACAACCCTTGCATGGACTTGGAACAACAAACAGAGAACCGGGTTATTTCAACCTAAAGGATTTTCTACTTCTTTGCAGGTCGAGCTTGAAGAGAAGGCCAAAAGTCTGCATGAAGATATTACTAAGCATGTATGTTTTTCTGATCTATCACTAGTTGTAGAAGACTCTGGAGATGCAATAAGCATTCCCCCTCACTGCTGCATATTTAAAGTTTTTTACTGTTCATATGATAAGAATCTTTATATGTTTCTTCATGTTTTGCCTGATCCCCCTTTGGCATTCTGTGTGTCGTAAATTTACTTGGCAGTGGATTAAAAGAGAGCTGGTCCTCCTACAGAATCGTATCGATCATGCAAATGAGAAGGGGCGAAGAAGAGAATATCCTTTTATGCATCGTACATTTCGGACTTGTAACATGCTTAATTTTTTTTTGATTTACATGTATTAGTCGTACCAACCTGCTATCTTGCACTAGTGAAGAGGCAATAACTCTTGAATTGGTTAAAAAGATGATTGACTTATATTTTCTCTTTGTCCAAATGGACATCAAATTTTCTATGAAATTTAGCTGAACTTAAAAGATTTCAATTTTATTGTTAACAGTATTTTCCATATGCGGTTTGTGGAGTTCTATACCATTGTTTCATTTTGTGTGTCTTGAGGTGCTAAATTTGTTCTTCATGAGAAAAGGTTGGACCTTAACCATTGTGTTCTGAACATTATCCGAGTATTTAGACCAAAGAGAACTACTCAACAAACCATCTGAGCAGGAAAGATTACTGACACGGGTGCCCAAGGTTATACCTGAAGTCATGGAGCTCAAAGATACTTTTGCATAACTGGAGACTGATAATGCAAGAGCCAAACCTGTTCTTTTGAGAATATTGGAGCTGAGTTCTGGTCCATTGGTGAAAATGTCCTAGTTTTCTGGAACTGAGATGTTAGTTTGTGGTGAAGATAAGTAGTACTTTTTATTTTATTTTATTTTATTTTTTTTGGGGGGGGTTGTGCAGCTACAACGTTTTGTTTATATATGCATTGATGCTATCTATATGTGTAGCCTACATAGGTTTTCTCTTTATATTTTATAATGTGATGATCCCAATTTTTGAAATTGTATATGCTTGGGAAATTGTATTAGATCTTATAATCTAATGAAGGGCATAAATGCAGGCTTTTCTTATGTTACCTGATCCTACATGCATTGCAGAGGAACTGAAAAGGCCCAGAAAAGTTGATGCCCTTGTTCTTGTCGTTTAGGATTAGATGGTGTCATTTTTCTTACCATTGTCGTTTTTGGATGTCACTGTCGTCTGTTGTGTTGCTGTCATTTTTGTGCCTCGTGTACTTGGTCAAGGTTATTCTCATTTATTAATTATCAATTACTTCACTGTCGATCCTCCTTTCTTATTAGTCCTCCTTGATCTTCCTTTTACTGGCATTTCTTGACTTTGTTGACGTTTGTCGTTTGTACATTTGATGTCGTTTTCTTACAATTTTTTTTTTTTGTAATTTATTTAGTGATGTACTTTCTCCCTTCATTTTTCGTTTTGGGTTTAATTAGTGCTTTAGTGGATGTCCTTTCTTCATTGTTTTTAGGTTACTGTCGTTTAATGTAGTCATTGACGTTTTCTAAAATTGTTGTCGTTTCCATGGTTGCATTCTACTTCGTGCATTTACTAAGGTTATTATCGTTTAGGCAATTGATGTTTTGTAATAATTTGTTTTCTAAAGTTTATGTCATGTATCTTCTTGACATTCTTTTTCTAGTCTTTGTCGTTTTTTGTTACTGTCGTTTCCTGATATGATTGTCGTTTTCTCAGTTAGTGTCGCTTGCAATCGTCTTACGCCCATTTATCAGTTTATGGACATCGATATATCTTAAATTTTAATAGAGGAATTTTTGTAATCGAGGGTGTACCATCACAAATATTAATGTTTTATCTGTATTTAAATATATATATATATATACATATATATATATATATATAAATATACATATATATTTTGAGTAGAGGATCTGTATTTGAATATTTGTAAAAGGTAAATTTGATGAATTGGCGTATGGATAAGTTTTATCTGGAAGATAAAAATAAACAAGAAAATGGACGTTTCTTACATTTATCTAAAAGAAGTCCAAGATATTTGGCCATTTTTTGCAAATTTAACGGCCTAACTTTAGTAGAATTATGAATTATCGGTTTCGTGGTTGAATTATGAATTATCGGTTTCGTGGTTCCATCATTGGCGTAGGTATATCTTCGTATTCTCTATCTAGAATCTTTAATTTGTTATTCAAAAGAGAAAAAAAAAATGACATTTATTATTTGTTGATAAATCTATACGCAGCCCTAAATTAATAATTTGTTGCCAAATCTTTCATCTTTTTCAATTACTATTTAATTATATCGATCTAGCATCTAACCTCGAAAGTTTATGGAAGGGATAACATTACGTTTGCACGTGAACTTGTTTTATTCTGTTGTCAAATGGTTGTTGATGGCAATGGCAACATAAAATATGATTTTCTACGTATTAGATCGCATAGAAATAAAAAAAAAAAAAAACAACTAATTTCGTTAATCACGTGAATTGTGCAGTCTGTAAAATTATTTATAAATTAAATATGGACAGGTTGGTAGAGAAAGATGGTTCGGTCACATACATATAGGGTGACGTTTCAATATGGAGTTTTTTGTTTTTACTCCATAGATGGTTATTCTAATTTAGGTTATTAGATTTTAATCTAATGGTTATAATAATATTAGTAATTTTATAAAAAAGAAAAATCTAATTAATATGTATATATACATATATAGAAAGTTATTTATGATTAAAAATAGTGGCAAGCTGTTTATGACCTATGAGTTGGACATTTTTTTTTTTCAATCATCTTTCCATTATTTTTTTTATTTTTATTCTTATTCCATGTTTGATAATGATTTGATAATTATTGATTAAAATATTATTTTTGTATATTTTTATTAACAATCAAATGTGTTAATAGTCATCACTCACCTTCTTTCTCTTTTTTTTTTCCTTCCATTTTACGTGTTTTATAAAAAATTACTTTTTAATAAAATAATCAACTATTTTTTGATTAATGATTTGATTATTATTGATTAAAATATTATTTTTTGCATATTTTTTATTTTTTTTAATCAACTAACGTGAGTTCTTTTTATCATGATTAATGTGTATTTGGTCCCAAAAAAAAATTAATTAACCATTTATTAGATAAAAAATGAAAATGTGCCTATTCCTAAAAAAATAAAAAATAAATAAAAAAAAACCCAAACCGTGTCAAAACACTTTCAAAAAAAATAACCATATATATCAAAAAATTAAATACTAATAATTTGGATTAGAAAAATTTCTTAAAAAACTATTCCAAATTATTTTCCTTAAAAAATCATTCCCAAATCTTATTCCTAACTCAATGGAAAGAGGATTCTCTAAAAAATTAGAATAGGAATGGTTGTAGGTAAACTTGGTCAAAGTACCTATCTATGGAGCAAAAACAAAAAAATTCTATTGAAACATGACCCATACATATATATATATATATATGTAAGATCCATCAAGATTACATTATTTAGTGCATGCTTATATCCTTGATGTTTTACTCAAACGGATACGCAAATTTCAAACGGATATATATATATTATATTATATGGTTATTTGTAAAAATATACTCTAAAATATAACCTTTATACAAATTTAATCTTATTTTTTTGGCTTTGTACAAAACTATACTTTCGTATTTCAAATCTCTGTAAATTAATTTGTGCATTTTGTATATAAATTGATCGACAAATTTCTCACTAAATACGGAATCTGAATTGAGGATATTTCTTTCTATGACTAATACAAAAGATCTATTCAAAAAATCACATAATTTGTACACATAAGGTTTATATTTTCAGAAATTTGAAATGTAGAGATATAATTTTGTATAAGTTAAAACACATGATTAAAATTGCAGTTATCCCATTATATATTTATATACACAATACACATGCGCATCAAATCCCATTATATATTTATATACACAATACACATGCGCATCAAATAATTTAAAAGCTGATGAAAGAATTTTGTCAAAGATAGAAGATCTTCTTTCTAATTTAAAAAACAAATTATTTTGTTGGTAGCAAGAACCGAATTATGAAAATATGATAGCACACAAAGGTGGCCGAATTAAATTATGAGCGTTGACAACGTCACGAAAATGAATAAATTTATTTCCAAAGCTTGGGATATTACTTTTTTAGGAGTTATAACGTACGTGGGCTTGAGTTCTGCCATTTAATCGTGTAGTTAAAAAAAAGAAAAAAAAAAAAAAGCTAAAAGCCTTTAAGTGAGGAGGGATACGCCCAAAACTACTTTATTTTGAGAAAACCCCTGTATTTACTACGAAAATATGTCTGTAGCCACTGTTTATATTCTTTAGTTTGTGTAATATGACTGGTGGCATTGTTGTTTATAAAAGAAATTGTTTATGTTTCGTTGAAGAGAAAGAGGGTAAGAAAGATGAAGAACTTAGAAAGAAGCAGAACGTGAAAGAGGGGGATGATAGTGAGAATTATCCTTTAAATTATTTTATAGGATGGAAGAAAGAATATTAGAGTTAAAATATTTATTTATAAAATTATTATATCATCTATTTTTTAAAATTAATTAGTTTAAAAAATAAATTTGTCAGCTCATATTTTTTTCTTTGCAATTTTCTTGGATCCTTCCATCCAATTTGGAAGACTGAGTTTTAATGAGCTCGGAAGGAGCCCCTTCCCCTCTCCCTCCTTTCAACTAAATAGAGAATTATAGCTCTCTCTCCATTCCTCTAAAAATACCCTCTACATTCCAAATATAAAGTTTGCTACTGTACGTGATTTGTGTTACAGAATTTTCGCTCCAAAAACAATAACTAAGATTATTATTATTAAAATGGGGTTATTAATTATTCCGACAGCTTTTTAGGATACTTTTCTGGCGTTGGATCCCCAACCATCAATAAAAAGGCATCAGTGAAGGGGATATACTTTAAGTGACTGATGTGAATAAGTAATAGAATCATCACTATTTTCACTTTTAACGATTCCGATATTAATGCACCCAAATGTAACTTTCTTTAAATTAACTAAAAGATTATATTACCACTACTAATCAGTCCTCTAAAAAAACTCAAAGAGGGAATCTCTTACTGAACAACAGGGGTATAAGATTGTAGGGTAAGTATGTCTCCTCTTTTAAGTAAACCCTCATGTTTCTTTTTGAAGATATAAACCCTCATGTTTCTTGTTGTATCTAAATTTGAGGGGAAAAAAATATTGTACAAATTCGCAAAAAAAAGGGGCAATATAAGTCTCTCTCTTTCCCCCACACCTTTTAATCTCATCAAAAAATCCTTTGGGATTTGATTCCCTGGCCTTGTTTTTCAAAAAGCTCGATATGATCAGCTTGCTTCTTCTAAAGCTGACCAATTTCAATTTCCCGGCCCCTTCAAAAAATTTCACCTACAAATAAAAATTGTTATATATGCTCTTTTATTTCAATCTAGACGTTACACCTTGCCTACATTGCCTTGCCCCACACTCACCTACCATGAATAATATTACCACACTAATTCAACATAATTAGCTTAGCTCCATCAATATCTTTGTCACACATTAAATTTCGTGTTATTTATATTCTCATACGATTATAATTAATCCGGGAAAAAATCATGACTAACTGGTCTCCAGTCGACAACACAAAGTCACAAAGTCAAGTCCCCAGCCAACAACCATTATTTATGCCTGGAGAGCATATACAATATATGATGGCAATTGACTGTGTGACAATTAATATTATATAATAGCAAATTAAGCCAGTTGTTATAATAAATAAGAATAATGTGTGGTTAAATTTGTCGGCGAATCCCTCAACGCGGTTGGCTTCATCTTGGTTGTGTCTTGTGGGTTGTGATGTAACAGCTCTTAATAGTTAATTCTCCCTTTGCTTGAGAACAGATCGATTAGTCATCATTGAAAATAAGACCTTTAATTGCTTGAAACAACTAACTCCCTTAATTAATTTCAGTGTAAATTAAAAAGATTTGTGTCTCTTCAATTTCCTAGTCATGCATTATCAAGTCCGAACATATAGTACTATATCTATATGAGAAGCTCATGAACCATAAAAGAAAATTGCCGTAGTACTAAATATATATATATATGTATATATGTATATATTCAGCACCTAATCAATTATATTGAAAAAGGTCACAATCACAATCTTCCAAAGTTTTCAGGAGAACTTTTATGCAATTCACGAATCAAAGTGATGGTAGGCGTATGGATAAGATGTCCTCCATAAATAGGTCTCTAGGCCTCCTATATATGGTGCATTTTTTCCCCAAGAGAAAAAGTTGATGGGAAAATAGACCAAACCCGTTTTAATCTCAATCATCAAAGAGAGAAAATAAACGTAATCAGGGAAAGAGACAGAGAGCCGGTAATTATACAGTAATACTATCCTTAATATGCCTTGCATGTCTATGTATTATTCAATTACTCTTTCATCAAATTCCAAGCGTTTGCAATCTCGTTTTTCAATTTGGGACAACGGAATATGTTACAGTAATTAGCAGTAACAAGTTGGAATAAAGTTACACTTTGATGGAAAGGGGAATCTCTTAAAGAGTTTCAGGAATTGACATAAAATAATTTTTATTGGCTTCCACCAGAGAGCATTTTCTTGCAAAGAATTAGTTTTATAATTTGAATTTCCTAGAAAAATAGAAGGACTTAGCAAGAAAAAGTTTTTTTTTTTCTTAAAAAAAAAACTACAATCGACCATCATTTGGAAGGAGAGAGATTCGGTGCATGAATCAATAATGTGAAGGACGGCTACTAGAAGTAAGCCAAGGGAATAAGATGAAGTTTATAAAATTTTAGAATAATAATACAATGTTTAGGTTATTTATCAAATTTTAACTATTAAGTGATGTGGCAATTTACTTCTTCCAGTATAATTTTTAATATAATTTTTTTGAAAGAAAATTTTTAAGCTATTAATACATTGTATTTAACAAATTAAAAGTTAAACAAATGTTACCTGATCACTTGGTAGTAATAGTAATAACATGTTATATATGATCTTGAGTGATCTGGTAAAACAAGTTGGTGTCTGTACTATTAATCAAGATATTAACTTCGAATAATTGATGAGAACTTGGACAATGTTTAACGAAAGATTAAGATTTTATTAGTTCCTTGTAAAAGAATAGACGGACTCGATTTGGTTGGGGGAGGACGAAAAAGACAAGTTGAAGCCTAAAAGTGGGGTTTGGCTTTTTTTTTTTTTTTTTGTTGTTGTTGTTGTTGTGGTGGGGTGTGAGGGGTGTTGTCTGAAAGAGTTTAAAAGTGGTTGATATTGCACGTATCAAGCTGCAACCATAATTAATATATAGTATTACCAATATGACCATATATTGATTTATGTCAACCTAGCTATATATTATATTGTTAGGCTGCTGGTACTGTCCATGTTTTTCTAGAAATAAATTGAAAGTCATTATATCACGTCCCATCTTTTGAATTTCTCAGTATCTGCTTTTTCCCATATATAATGCATGTAATTAATCTAATATTATCGTTATCTCATTACCCAATGATTTTCATTTAATCTTTCTTCCCCCCCCAAAAAAAAAAAAATCCCAATCAATGTTTACCTTCTTATAATTTAGATTTTAAAATAATGGAGAAAAAAGTGATTTTTTCCTTTTGCTGAACATTTTCTTTTAACTAGTCCAAATATATATGCATGTGTTTGGGACAAAGTCTTCTTTTTCTGTATGTACAATTTAACATGTAATTAAACAAGTAGTTATTAGAGACAATAATCCTCACAGGTAGACTACAGTACGGCAATATATGTTACTAGATCCATTGTAAATTAAAAAGAAGAGTACCCAAGCTGTTCGATTGTATCCTTATCCGTCCATTATGAGATAGTTATCAACTTGGCATTATAAGCTAAAAAATAAATAGCATAGGCCTAGAATCCCGCTACTTGTTTGCTCCTCCTTTAGGCTTTAGCTTGAGTCAGTCTCTCTCAAATCTTTATCCTTTCGTTTCCAAATTTTAATCACACATCTCATCTAGCCACCACGACAATATCCCATGCATAGAGCAAATTATAGGTCACCATATTAATTATATCTAAAATTTCTTTCTGTGCATGTTTAAGATTTTACAATACTTGTAATTCTAACATTATATATATCAGAGAGTTCAAGTTAAATACTTGTTTTATGGTCAAGAGAAATTAAGGGTACGTAATTGCTAAGATATTTGGCCGAATGCTTTCTTGTTTAAGAAAAAATTGATAAGAAGTATATGCCACGCAACAGGCTATGTTGAATTAATGACTGCCTTCTTGCAATTTCTTCTTGGAATAAAGCTTTTTATTGGCTACTTTAACCTAAATAAAACAAAATACTAGATGTTTGTTAGTACTTTGTTACTGTGTATTACGTGTAGTAAGATCAAATTTGTACTTGGTACCCAATTTCCTACCTAATTTTTTTCCAAACTAGCTCTATGTGCATCAAATACCAGTTAATTAGTTCTTAACTTTAATATTTTGATTTAAAATTATAAAATGACACACATATATATATATATAGGCACCAATTCAGTAACTATTTATTTTTTTACCTACCCATAAGTAATGTTTTGTCCAATTAAAATTGATCACGCACGTCTTTTCATGATAAAAATTAGGGAGAAAAAAATATTTAATAATAGGTATTTATTTTTATTATTATTTTTTCTTAATTATCCAAATTATGGTAGCCGTTAAATTATAATCTAACAGTTAAAAAATAAAAATACCTATAGATAAGTGAAAAAAAAAATACATATTAGATTGAGAACATATATATATATATATATGACAGGCGGCAGCCCTATTCACTAGTCATGAAGCTCGTAAGAAAATTAGACACGTGATATCGGTATGTAACATATTAAATTGGTTTAATTTTCGTTCTAGATATCAGAAATCTTTTAAGGTTTGATTTATTTTATTTTCGCAAAGGCGATTGGCATTATACAGTTTTTAAATACTTCAACTATTATAATTATTTCATGAGCCTTTGAAAAGTATTATATATTAACGTTGGTCTTAAGAAAAAAGCAAAATTTATTGAAAAAAAGGAAGATAAAAGGCAAATGATCATTGTCATACGTAATTACACTCACGACGGCTGCCATATGTATTTTGTGTAAACTTTTATTGCCTCTAGCGTTATTCTTATTATTTTTTATTTTTTCTAGCAATATATATAGTTAATTTTTTATTTTTGTCCATCTTGTTTCTTTTAAAATTAATGTCAATGCAGTTCATGCTATATATATATATATACACATACACACATATAGCAACGTCTAGACCAAATTAACTTATTTTATTTCTGCCATAAACCGAACATAGAAAATCTCAAAGAAGATCCTGTTATACTTGAATATAAGGGATTGCAAAACCAAACACAAACCCTAGAACATTCATGTAAAACTGATAGGAAGGGATTCATTGAGTATACCTGAGTCCATGATTCAATATCGTAGTCTGGACGATGAACCTGAGGCGGAAGCGTAAGAGATTGACTGTAATCGCTAGAGGGTTTGATCTTCTGTAGCCTGAAAGCCTAATGTCACTCAGATGAAATTCTCTGTAACTGATGGTGGGTTACAGAGAATTGAGCGTACGTGTTCTTTTGGCTACAGGGACCATAACCCTAATAGGTCCTTTATATAGTCCCCTGTTGGATATCCATCAAACCCTAACTGGGTGACTAACAGGGTATCCACATTAGTATCCATACCCAGTTGGATATCCTGACCCAGCCCTAATTAAATCACTTATTGGGTCTGCTTAAGAACAATATGGCCCAATACAATTGTCCAAAATATATGTGGCCCACTAT
>JXTC01000517.1:33034-79311 GCA_002914845.1 Trema orientale | reverse complement strand
TTAAAGACGGTACCACAAAAGTCTCATACAAATCCAAATGTTTTCTAGAATTCAAATACAATCTAAAGTGCCCAATGGCCTCCACCGAAACTGTTTGACCGTCGCCCACATAGATGAATCTTTCATCATCACTTGGCTTTCGGCTCCACAGGCAACCCTGCATGGAAACACTAACGTGAGTAGTAGCACCCGAATCTACCCACCAAGTGTCCTTAGGTACAGAAGTTAAATTAACTTCAGAAAAACATAAATGAGAAGCTTACCTTTCTTAATACGCCAAGCTTTATACTTAACGCATTCCTTCTTTAGGTGTCTACTTTTTCCACAAAAGAAGCAATCTTCCTCATCTTGCTTCTTCTGTGCCTTAACAGGTGGAACCCCTGCAGCTTCCTTAACTTTATCCATTTTCCTCTTCTTTGCTTTAGAAGTAGTGGTCAAGTTAGCACTTTCAGGCCTTTCGGCTTTGATTTTCTCTTCCTCCTGAACACAAATGGCTATTAATTCATTAATATTCCATTTGTCCTTTTGGGCGTTGTATATTGTCTGTAGGTTCCCGTACTGATTAGAAAGAGAAAGCAAAACCAAGGCCACAAGCAAATCCTCATTAATTTCTAACTTGAATTCCTTAAGCTTGCCAGCCAAATGAGACATCTGCATGATATGCTCCCTTATATTTCCTTTGCCACTGTACCTTATTGAGATGAGTTTCCCTAAGGTACTAATCATCTCACCCTTTTTATTCTTGAGATATAATTTCTCAAGAGCAGCAAGGAAATCCTTGGCATTTTTCTCGTTTGGCAAAGGGCCCCGCATGACTTCTGGAATAGAGCACTTCATGATCATGACACTCATACGATTGGACTTTTCCCAAAGCTCAAAGTTCCTTTTATCCTCAGTGGAACTTTCCTCCGTAAGAGCAGGGGGTTGGTCCTTTCTAAGTGCCAGGTCAAGATCCATACAACCCAGCACGATCATGACATTCTCTTTCCAGGACTTAAAGTTTGTGCCCGTAAGCACAGGAATAGTACTCAAGTTGGCAGAAAAATTAGCAGCAGAAACTGTATAGAGAACAAAATAATACCATAAATTAAACATGCTCACAACTTAAACATTACATATAAGCATACAATATAATCACAAATATGCAAATATGACATATATCACATAAGGTGGGCTACCATCACAAGATACCTAGCGCAACATTAATAGGCCTTCCTTTGGGCCGGCGTATTAACTTACAAGTGGTACTCTCAAGTGTAATAATCAAATACTGACGGTAAATCCTGTCAAACAACAAACCTTCCTTTGGGCCGATTTATTGCTCACATGGAAACCAGACAACCGTCACATACTCATTATCACAGGTGCATTTGTTGTCGTGCCAAATAACCACCTTCCTTTGGGCCGATAGTTATCCGCATTAATAACAAACTCACAACATCTTTATACGTTAGACTAAATAAAACTACACAACAGAGGTTACTTTGGCAACATGTTGCTTTATCGTGTCTAATCTAACATACAAGACAAATGGTGCAAAGAAAATTAACCGAAATGCCCAAAAATTCGACTAAAATAGCCGGAAACTGAAAAATTTTCTTTGCTGGCAGAATCGGTCGACCGGCTGACAGAATCGACCGATTCTGCCAGTTTCGGTTGACTGAAAACCACAGAAAGTGAAAATGGCTCTCGGCAACTTTCGGTCGACCAAAAAGCCACTTTCGGTCGACCGAATAATGTTTTTGGCCCCAAATCCGAAATATGAACGACCCAAAAGCCAAAACTTAACCCCCATAGCATCAAATACTTAATAAATCATGTAAAATCACAAATCATGCATGTAAAATCTAAACCCTAGAAATTCAAATAGGCATAGATTTTGAAAACTACAGACATGCATGAAAACCTAACTAATTTTAACATGAAATCCCGCTCTGATACCACTTGTTATACTTAAATATAAGGGATTACAAAACCAAACACAAACTCTAGAACATTCATGTAAAACTGATAGGAAGGGATTCATTGAGTATACTTGAGTCCATGATTCAATACCGTAGTCTGGACGATGAACCTGAGGCGGAAGCGTAAGAGATTGACTGTAATCGCTAGAGGGTTTGATCTTCTGTAGCCTGAAAGCCTAATGTCACTCAGATGGAATTCTCTGTAACTGATGGTGGGTTACAGAGAATTGAGCGTACGTGTTCTTTTGG
Organism: Trema orientale; assembly: GCA_002914845.1. Taxonomy (NCBI): domain Eukaryota; kingdom Viridiplantae; phylum Streptophyta; class Magnoliopsida; order Rosales; family Cannabaceae; genus Trema; species Trema orientale. The sequence continues at coordinate 77,098 of JXTC01000517.1, read as the reverse complement.
CTACAGAGACCATAACCCTAATAGGTCCTTTATATAGTTCCCTGTTGGATATCCATCAAACCCTAACTGGGTGACTAACAGGGTATCCACATTGGTATCCATACCCAGTTGGATATCCTGACCCAGCCCTAATTAAATCACTTATTGGGTCTGCTTAAGAACAATATGGCCCAATACAATTGTCCAAAATATATGTGGCCCACTATAGGAAATACAATTTCCTAACAGATCTGCATATGATTGTAACATATTTTATATATTTAGATATTTTGACTAGAAATTAAGTCTAGAACTTCATAACTACTGGGGAAAAAAAAAATCCTGATCTATGTACATCGTAGAGAATTTTTCAATGAGAAGCTCGGGCGTCGAATAGTTAATATAATTGAGCCATGCCATATGGAGCAGCGCCAGGTTAATTTCGATATTTTCGTACGACCTTTAGAAAAAAGATAGTTAAACAATTAATTGAAAGAGAAGTATATTTTGACTTTTAAATATAATTAGATAGTATATCAACACTATAGACATCGTGGAAAAAGAAAATGGATCCAGTTAATAGATTATTCACGATAACAAAGTAATGATTATATTGTTTTATATTTCTTAGGTTGTGTCACGATGGTTATTGATTTTTTCTGTATCCATTATAGAATACAAGTAAAGTGATTAGTGTGGAATATATACATGTACGAAACTTGTCTCTAATGGGCTTTGTAATTAATGTCTATACAAACCAAAATATGTCAACTACAAACATTCTTCTTCTTTTTTTTTTTCCCCTTCTATTTAGGTGATAGTTTTTGTGGCTTTATTTCTTGACGGGATAATTGTGCACTTCTTACTTCTGTCTTTCTTTTTATTGGAGATAGACTTTGGATTGATTATTATCGTCACTTTATTTCTTCTTATATAATAGTTGATCTTATGATCCATATTTACCTTAAAAAAAAGTCAGCAACGACTATTTCTTATGTGAATCAAAAGGAGATACTGCTTTATGCACCTTTAAAAAAAATAATAAATAAATCTAGTTGAAGTGATTAATCGGATTTCTTCACCATTAGTTCTAATGTGCGTTGAAAAAAAAGAAAGAAAAAGAAACGGCACACTAAAATTAATACATGTACGCTACCACATATATCAGCTTTTTATGTTCTTGGTCGATTTAAGAGTGGCACCTCCCATCGATCTGGTCAACTGGCAAGTGCATGTGCATTTTTTTCTGCTCCTTCTGACTAGACAAAAGATGGGAAAAAAAAAGGGTGCTTCTGTGTGATTCTCTTTTGACTTGTTTTAGGTAGGGCAAGTCGTCGTCTTCTTAATTTCTCTAACTTGTATTGCGTGTGGTCATCATATCTATATATATATATATATATACATACAATATTTGTGTGTATATATATGCACCTTCAGTTCTTTAGATAGATAGTGCATATGTGGACCAGCGTAATAAAGCCATATATGGAGGCATGGACTCAGTACCATCCTTAAACAAACCGACAAGCCACGTGACGGAAAGATAAAATTTATTATTGATCATGATCAACAAGGTCTTCTTATTATATAAATTTAAAACAAAATAAAATGAAGGTGTGTAAAATTATAGTTGCAGTTAGAGAAAGAGATATTATGATTTCCAACCCCGGCCATAATTAATTTACTAGACCTTCTAGATAGAAAATGAAATAAAAAGATTGAATAATGGTAGACATCGTGATTAAGCGGAGAAAAAAATGGTTGACAATGCCATCCCATCTGAAACTTCTTAATCCCTGCTTTAACTTATATTTATTTATTTTGTCTAACATCATGTAAATGTAATATTATTATCACTATTATCGCGTTACACATATATATGATAGTACATAACTGCCTGGTGGGTAATTATATTCCTCTCTGACTTTGAACAACTACATGACACATATATATATAATTATTTCCATTATTTGTTGGGTTGTTCTGTTATAATGGAGCATTGGACACGTGGCATATTGGGTCAGACGACAACAATGATGATGATGATGATGATGATCTGGCAAAAGTACTCCAGAGCTCCATTTCGTTGCTGTACTCCTGAGCGGCCGAATGGTAATAAGGTTTGCTAGATGAAACCGAAGATGATCGGAGAGTAGCCGCCGCAGGTACTTGGAGATGATCATGATCATGATTACCATTATTAGTAGTATTAATATTACTACTGAAGCAGGCTAATTGTCTAGAGACCTCATTTTGACCATTCAACTGAGAAGCCACTAGCCGATCAAGAGATGTCCAATTGGTCATGATCATCAGCTGGTTAGAGTCCATGATCTGATGATCATGATGATTGAACCCAAAGTTTGGAAGATAATGATCATCACCGATCATACCTTGATGATCATCATTATTGATGGGGTTGTAACAATTTTGGCTACTAGTGGAGTTTGGGCTCTCAAGGCTCGGAAGCTTCAAGAATCTCTCGTGGCCGCACCCATTGAAATTATTGTTCATGTTCATGTTGAGAGATATTGGAAGGAATCTAGTAGTACTACTTGTCCTGTTGTTGTTGTTGTTGTCGTCGTTTGTGTCGTCATTGGTGTCGTTTTCTGTAGCAGCTGCTTCATTGTTGGTCTCTTCTTCCTTGCAAGCAGTCTTTCCCATGTACTGAAATATTTGCTCCAAAGCTCCCTCGTTACCGATTGAATCAAACATCGTCATCTCGTCCGTTGTTTCCGTTGTAATGGTCACAGACGACATCACAGGGCTGTCCAGGTTTTTGTGATGGTTCTTCTTCTTGAAGATACGACAAACCACCCATCCTTCTTCCTGAGCTATCTCACCCATAACCGTTGAAGAAGACTATATATGTACATTGAAAATAAAAATGTCAATACATATACAATTGAAAATCATGTTTAATTCAAGTTAAGAACATAATTTAAGTGCTTACATGAATATTGGTGTCGTTTATGTTATCATCTAGTCTGTATTCGTGCATAATCCAGTCGGACTTTAGACCATGAGGGGCTCGGCCTTTATAGAAGACCAGAGTCTTCCTCATGCCAATCCTTTTGGAGTTACTGTATATCACCTTGTCACGGCCGGTGGCCTTCCAGAATCCGGCGGCTGTGGCCCGATTTGTGCGCGTTCCGGTCGGGTACTTCTTGTCTTTGTGGCTGAAGAAATACCAGTCGTTTTGTGGGGTGGTTCCGATTTTACACTTCTCTGCAAGAACAATAGTACTAGTACAACATTATTCCATGAAGGTGATGACCTATACCTCTTTCCCAAATTAATATAAGATTATGTACGTAGTACTAATTAAAGTTGTTAATTATTACCTTGGATATCCCATGGCTCAAGCTTATTGAGATCGACATCCCGAATCACGTCGAGATCGATACTCTGGTTGGAGACCTTCTTCTTCAAGTAGTACTGCAGAAGCTCTTCCTCAGTTGGATGGAATCTGAAGCCAGGAGGGACTTGAGACTGGCCGTTTACAGATATACTCATGTTCTCGGGCATTTGATATATGAATTGTTATTGGAAAAGTTTTTTTTTGTCTCACAAGAAAGCTGATAAAAAGTTTCTGATGAGATGATGATCAATTACCAGAATAATCCAAACAAAGTAATAAGATGATGCACATATAGCCCTTAGAAAAGTACAAGATCAGAGAGAAAGGAGTTAAAAGGAAACTGAATCAAGTCGGTGTGTACATATATCAAAATGAGTAATGTAAGGGGAGGCCTATATATATGAGGTGCACAACATAAAGAGCCAAAATACAATGAAAAATAAACTTGAAAAGGGGCACATTTCTATTGAGGAAATTTTATTATTATTATTATTAATTGGACTGTGGGGTTTGGTCTCACTGTGCACCGAGAAGAGCCACTACCTACAAAGATGGAGAAATTACAAAGGTAATGATATTTTATGTATATCATATAAAATTGTGTGATTGGTAAATGGTGGTCGTGGGGTCAAATGGATGTGGCTATCAAAAAAGGTTAAAAGGGACGTTGTGAAGAGTGTAAGAGCGCAGGCTAACATCCATAACTAAGACCGTCGACCTTGAAATCTCCTTCCGGAAAAGCACCTCTTAATTAAATCAACTGTGGACCAATCTCTCTCCCTCTACAACCACCGCAACAGAAAGAAAAAAAAAATTGACACATAAAATTAAGTTAAAAAAAATGAGTACAAGCTAGCAGCATTCTCTTTTAGCTACTCACTATTTGACATAAATTTTAGATGAAAAATAATCTTATAATTTGATAATATAACAAGTATTACTTATTAGAGTTCACACGTCAAGAAGTAATGAGATATATAAAAGTATAAAAGAGATAGAGAAAGAAAGTGTTACTAACACTTGAAAAAAGGATGATACTTGGGGTCCAAACTATTGTAACAAATTTCTAATACTAACACATATGACATATGATTTATCACCATTCAATTGATGCCGTAATATCATACAGTTGTGCATACTTTCTCGAATGCAGTGATGGAGCTATGAATTTGTTTTATGGGGAGCATACACTAAAAATTTTATAGCTAATTTTAAAACACATTATTTAACATAAACTAATATAGAACTAAAAGGAATATGTAAAGTGAGTCCAAAGAAAAATTATCCCAAAGTAAGAGTAAAATTAAGCATTTCAAAATAATATGATAATGTTCAAACAAAACAAAAAATAAGTGGTCATATGAGGGGCATTATTTAATTTTTCTTATAAAATATAGGGCCAAAAACTATAACTATAAAAATTTAGGGGACAAATAATGGATAAAATAGAATATTTCAAATAAAAATTGGGTAAAAAATATAATTTTCAAAAAAACGAGGGGCCCACCGGCCCCCTCCTGAGCCTGTGCTGGCTCCGTGATTGCTCGAACGATCAGGCCTCTAGATGAGATTAAAAAGAAAAATGTGTTGTATAGGGGAGTGACATTGGGCTTTTTACCCCTTTGATTTTTACCTTATGGCTCATTGGCGATGCCCATTTGCAATCATGCCTGTTTAGACTTACTTCCTCTCTCTACACAATAATTAAATGTAAAAGCGATGGATCTTTTCTCATTCTGTTTCTTTCTTTTTCCTTTTCTAACTTTCAAGTTGTGCGATATATTTATGATTATAAATGTTAGTATACTCTATATATATGAGACCTTTCAGTTTTCGTTACGATCACTAATGATGAAATAATTTATAATTTGCCTCTATAAAATAATTTTTTTATCTCTCTAATAGGTTATACGTCTGTTATAGTCCCTAGTTGTAATAGCCATTTTTCAGTTGTAAGAATAATATGTAAACAGGATTATACTACTACGTAGGGGTACCAATATTCCCAATCCTATATTAAATTTTTTAGCAATATTAGATTTGTTATTGTTTTAATTATTGGATTATGTTGACTAGCTGAGTAGACTAGCTAGTTCGATTAGAAAATTAAATTAATGCCATTTAGCTACAATACGTTACACCAGTCACAAAGTAATAATTAAATTACCACACCTGCTGCTGTTGCGTTTAGAATTAAAAAAAAAAAAAAAAGAGAAGAAGAAGTAATTATTAGAGTCGGTACATACCGGCATTATTATTGCTATGTATATGTTTGTACATATGATGCTGATTTAATTATTTGCCGAAATTAATTTGGATTTGGATTGGTAAGATTAATTAAGTCTGTATATCACTTTCAATTTGATTTTATAGGGGGATTAAAAACAAAAAAAAAAAAAAAAAAAGACAGAAAGTGCACTTCTACTTTAGATCTGTCTGAAGGACAAGAAATATACATGTTGAACATTACTATCGACTACTTAATTTAGAAGATTAGTTACGTAGTCATGGGTATCTTTGGCTCTAGATATTTGACTAATAATTCGTATCATTTTATGTAGATCCTTTTATATCGTATGGGTTTCGTACCTGTTTAATGAAAACGTTTTTTAAATTGATGTGTCACAACACTTCTAAACATTAATTATTCATTATCTTAATTTTTTCATTTCAGTTTTACTTTATTAAGATAAATTAGCTCATTAGTTTGTTATTTTTCATTTAATTTGCATGAAATTTATTAAAAAAATATTTTTCACGTAGTAATTATTTAATAATTTATAATATATTTTGTTAAAAAAATTAATTAATTGTGTTAAGTCCAGTCAATTTCGTATCAAACGTGTCAACTAAACATACAGTTTTTGAGTCGTATTATCATGTCGTATTCAAATTGCCAGTTATATTTATATTGGTCAATCTAATCTATTTAGAATATGTTAATAAGTCTTTTCTGCTCTTCTTAGCTACTTTATAGAAAGTACGAGAAAAAAAGGAAGATAATTAGTTTGACACATACGTAATTGCAGGCCAAATTATTTATAATATTATTATTTTGAAGTATATAGAATATCTTTAATTTTGTTATGTATACAACACAATATGATATCAATTAATCTTTTGGTTGGGAAATGAACTGCCGCCTCGCGCCGTCCTTCTAGCAGTGTTTGGTAGCACAGTCAGATACACAAGGATAATAATACGCTCGCTCAACACTTTTAATTGTCAGAATTTTTTATTTCCCAAATTGTGACTTTCAGTGTAATAAAAGTTAAAACTTTTCCAAACAAATTAATCTAATGGTATTAATTAACCGAGAAGTTCCATGATCACTAATGTCAAACTATTGAAATATATACTGTCATATTATGAAGAATGTTGAAGATTTGAACTTTACATCTAAACATTGAAACTAGTATATGTTTAGCAATCAAGTTAAACATGCCACTATAATTGCAGATTTAGCCTATTTAATAATTAGACCACACTTTGTAACTTATATTACATTGCATGTGGGATAATATATATATATATAACTCCATGATTTTTAGCCTTTTATCAAAAAAAAAAAATGCATTTTCACTATATAAAAAAAAAAGGCCTTTTATTTGTATTTTTCTGTAAAATTTCACCGGATCCATATGTATAGTTAAAATTAGAATTAAAATTGTTAAAAGCTAATTTTTTTAACTTTTGAAATTAGATAACAGAATTCAAAAAAAGAATTTTTGTATATTTAAAAGCTATTATTATTGGATTCCTAAGAGATTACAGATCATTTTTCGGTTTAGATAGTTGCCTTTTCGCTATTTCTATCGACAGCAATAGACAATTTTAAAGAACAAAGATATTTCTGCAATAAATTTAAACTCTAATTTGACTGTATATGTGAATCTAGTGAGATTTGACAGAAAAACACAAACAGAAGGTTTTATTTGATATTAATGAAAATGTGTGAGTTTTGTTTTTGGTAAAAGGCTAAAAATTGTGGGATTTTTATGATATTATTCCTTGCATTGTGTACTTATTATTGACCACTTAAATTTTTATAGTAAAAAAAAAAAAATTAATTAGAAGTAGATGATCACTATGACCTGAATATTTATTTATTATTCATAGCATCTGATTAAACTATATTTGCTTACAAAATTATTAATATATGAAATTTCCGTCAGCGGACAATACAACAATGTTATTCAATGAACATATGCAAAGAAGGGAAAAATGTTAGAAATGATATTTTATTTTATTTCTTTTTGACAAAACTGCCTACGTTTTTAGAAAATTTGATTTTTCTATTACCAAAAAATCTTTTAATTTGACTATTATAAATCTCGCGCTCCATTTCATGTAACCTAAATTGGAAAACATAATATAAAATGACAAAATTATCGTTGGTAGACGGTATATTTAGGTTTATATTACGTTTTTAATCTGTGTTTAGCTGTTAGGAAACTATTGTGTCACTTATGGAGTTATTCGTAAAAATTAAAATGTTATAGGAAATTTTTAAATAGATATAATTATAAATCTACCATTCATTCCCTACTTTAAAAAAAATTAAAAAAATCAAGCATTCACCAAGAGTAATTTTTTCATTTACGGGTAATTTAGTGGAGATGATCAAAGCGTCCGATTTTGAAGTAGTCAAATTACAAGAATTTTTTTAAATAAAAAATCAAATTCAATATGGTTCTCCCACATTTTCAAAAAATACAGGGAAATTTACCCCCCGCCCCCCCCCCGCAAAAAAAAAAAAAAAAAAAACAAAAAGCTTCTTAATAATATACGTGGAAAAAAAAAGACAACACTGCGAACTTAAGTTTCTTCTAATTATGTTTCCAACAAAAAAATGGTTTCTTCTAATTATGGAGTTTTTGACTCAGGCAAAGACTAGATAAGAAGTTTCATTTGGTCATTAATTATAGACAACAACATAGGATATACGATGTAGTATCATATAGGAGGTTTGGTCCTACTAAAAATTATTGTATGAATTAGTACTTTATATGCATTATTATTGATTCTGTATCGATCGTCATGCTTTAAATATATTGACATATATATATATATATATGAGCACCAATCCAGTAGGTTTTTTTTTTTTTACCTATGCATAAGTATCAATTGGGCCAATGAAAAAATTTTTTGTACATTTTTTTATTATAAAAAGTAGGAGAGAGAAATAACATTAATAATGCACGTCTTTTTATATACTTGATTATAGCCGTTGGATCACCATTAGATGATGATCCAACGGCTAAAAAAAAATACCTACACATAAGTAAAAAAAAAAAAAAAATACCTACTGGATTGGCAACCATATATATATGGTAAACGTTTATGTTGCCGATGAAGAATTGCGGTACCTGGATAATAATTAATAAATATTTTTTTAATCTTTTTCATCGCAGTCTGCAGCCGAGTACTCTGATGAAGTTCGTCTGAAGTTCTCAGACGAACTTTCGGTTCTCTAATGTATTTTCTCTAAGGCTATAATTAAGATTTTGAACCGAAAGGGAACGAAAAAGAAAGCCAAAATTATTTCACTTTTTCTTTTAATTAAGAAAGATTAATTTAACCGTAACTAGAGAAATTTATTGGGTACGTAGTTATAGATAACGCATAACAACCTATAATTGTTACCAGTGATATTATTGTTCTTATTATGTTCTTCTTTTCCCAAAAAAAAAAAAAAAAGAGATCACAACCTAATAATTACTTATTAGGAAGCAATATACAAGTACTATTTATATATGTATAACTGATCATATAACTGTTCCAAGTTTATTTATTAATTCACTTTGTTCATAAGGTCAGCAATAGTGGGAAGAAATGTTTTCAGTTAGGAAGCTCTTCTAGTTCTAGAGGTCTTGTTACTAATCATTTTTCAGGTCCTCTGAATTCCTAGCTAGACCGTAATAAATATCATTATGTTAAGGTGAAAAATGACAGAGCAACCACTTTATACTTTAGTTACTAACCAGCATCGGTTTGATATATATCATCTATCCGCCAAATCTAGCTTTTTCTTCTTTTATAATTTTCGGGTGCTTACCAAATTTATTTATTTATATGGCACACAAAAAACACATTTAAATTATTGTTGTGATTGTTGCTGGAGAAGGTTCTAATCTATGTACGTATGTATATGTATGGCAATAAAAACAATGCATGGGAAGAAGCGTATGTATGTACGTAGGTCATTGTTTATATGATTATTAGCTAGGAAAAATGGTGTTATAATTATAAGTAGTGGTGGTGGAATGTCAACATTTAGTTATGAAAATTTGGATTAGATATCATGAAAGACAAAATATTCCTACGGACTAGCTAGCTAGCTAACTTGTCAGAAATTAATTTAGAGATAAGATGACAGTACTTTTTTTTTTTCTTTAATCATTTTTCTTCTTTTCTTAATAAAACTTTTCCATGGTTAATCTATTGGGAAATTAAATTAAATGGAAAACTTATTGTTTTTCGCATAGTACTAAAAAAATTAACGTGAACCATTAAAGTAATGCAAAGTACACTGATAGAATCTCTAGAAAAATAAATTGATTGATCTGATAATTTATATTAATTAGTCTTTTTGCTTGGATTTATTTATTGATTAGTTAATATTTAATATGTGTCAATTTCTATACTCTCATTTATTAGTTTCTTTTTTTGATTGAATACTTTCACTTATTAGTTGCTACCTAAAAAGCCATATCATTTACTTATTTTTTTTTTCAACTTCAAAAGTCATGACATCATTTAAGTATACACAAAATGTAAGAAATAGCATGATATTTAACATTTGATCCTTGACATGAAAGAAAAAAAAAAATCCACCGAATATATTGTATTAGACCCAGTCGTCATCGTCAATTGTCATATAAAATATTACATGTACTAACTACATTGAAAGGGAAAATCCGAAGATACATATCCCTTGGCAACTTTCACGTCAAATCGACATGCTAATTTTACGTACATAAAAAAGAATTATATATGTATGGAATCTTAGTTATTCAAACACTTTCATAGAGTTTTTCTGTTAGCAATGATCAAATTTTGAATGAACTATACATGTGGTATAAATCCATTACAGCGAGTTAGGGAAAACTCATAATGCTTTTTTGATGTCGATCTGATGAGTTAAAAAGTCACACTAATTCTGGAATCATCACAACGTACCAACAAATTAAATTTTGAGGCTTTCATTCTTTTCTTTGGTTTAATACTGTTTAATTTGTTACTAAGTTACTATCCTTGTTTGTCTTTTTTCCTTTTTTCTTTTTTTTAAGATACTTAACATCTTGCCAAAATTCTGAGATTCACAAATTGAATGGTCCCATCCGAAATATATGTAATTAATGTATATATATCCATATGTTTTGATGAATTAAAAACTCATAGCAAAAGCATAGATAAGAATCAAAATCATCTCAATGACGTTGGCTCTTAATGAACTAAATTTTCTATTTCTATTCCAAGATCGAGAAAATTAAATTAATAGTTGAAGACTGTTGCAATACAATCCCGAAAGAAAAATATAATTTCAGAAGTGCTTTTCATGATATTCTGTTCATTGATCGATGGCGCATTTTTTTTCTTGTTTTTCTTTTTTATTGGTTAAGATCCTAGGTTACGTTTCCATATATAGTCATATGTTCATCATTATATATAAATTAGACAGCAACAGAACGTAACATGTATATATAAGCTCAGTCGTCAAACAAGAATATGTTGACCATGCAGATGCGGGCATATATTCTTTCTTCAGTTCGATTGTTTTGGCAATGATAATTTGTTTGTCATCAATATTAACAAGATTGCCAGCTAGCTTTTAATGATAGGCTTAGTCGTCCATTTCATGTTGAAGATATATAGTTTTCAAAATTAAGAGGTTTATGTGATTTTATTGATGGTATAACTACAGCCAGATGCTTGGGCAAAAAGATAGCCAAATACATCATTCGCCTCTCTACTCCATTATACACAGGACCAATTTTTGTTAGACAAAAGGTCTACGCACGTTTACAGTCACTATAAATACATGGCTCTGTTTAAAGTCCCACATAGGTCCATATTTGGACATTGCTGGCCCTATCAAAAAGCAGAGATGCCGAGACATTTCCTAACGGTCACGCTTCCCGAAAAATGCTTCTCATTTTCTAAAATCTTTCGTTTACCTATTATAATATTTTGCTTAGGTACTGTGCAACATTTTGATTGAGGCGAATAACATTTTTATGTCGGAGCACTGATACCCCATATTTTACGTGGGCATAGTAGCCCAGGCCGATACATACGTACATATGTATATATTTAGTATAGATAATGATAAGTATCGTATCTCATATGTAACATTTTTAATACTAATTAATGTGGTAAGTGATTTGACATCATAAATTTGTGAATATTATTTAATTTATTTATAATAAATTTGAATTCATTAATTGAACAATGAAAACTCATCTATTATATTAAATAGTACTAAAATAAAATGGTAAATCAGGTGAGATTTCTAACACCAATTTAGTATATAGATATAATATTCCGTGCATCAAAATTTCTATTCATATTAGTTAAAGAGAAAAAGAAAAATAAAAAACACGTACGATTTATTTTTGTGTTTATTGCATTTGGTATGGAGTATCGTACATTACTTATCATAATTTGAATATTGGAATTATATAATTAAAGCATTGAAATCAAGACTCCGCATTTTGTTTTTAGATTTAATTTGATTCCCTTTTTTTTTTCTTCTTTCTTTTGAGTAAAGGAAGCATTTTGTTTTCTGTTAAATGTCTAGACTTGGACTTAGATTTTTTTTTTTTCAGGAAAAAAAGAAAGATTACAAGGGGGGAAATTCCGAGTTTAGAAGGAAATTCTAATTTAATTCCCCAATATTAGAATTTATGTTATAATGCAAGTACTGTTGTTTAATGATCTGCCGGAATGCTAGATTTATTATAATATGTCTGTTTAGCGAAGATATATTTTTATATACATATGCATGTAATTCAAACATCAGATAATGTCATGGAAAAACGTGAATATCCTATAATATATATAGTGATATTTTTTCTACCGTTAACTATTTAGGTTTTTTTTTTTATTATTATTACTATTATTAAAGCAAAACCGAAAGAGGAGGTTATGAAACGTCTTCAACAAACCTTTCAATTGCTCTCTCTGCCAAAGTGTGAGAGACTTTATCTGTCTGCTTCATATATAGAAGATTACGTACTTAGAGATTAGTTCAAGACTGTTAGTTCCAAGATTAACACTTCTTAGACTGATATTCTTTTCGAATATTGAATCAACCTATAGGTTTATTATGTAACATTGAGATTAGAATAACATCAAAATCCTACAAAGACTACATCCAATTAAGTTTGTTATGTACTAGATAATTAATAGTCTAATTATAATTAATAGTCTTCTATTTTGTAGAAGAAAGCCTAGTTGAATATAGGTTAACATTATTGATCGATGATCATGTATTTATCAGAAGGTTGACTTTTTATTGTTGTTCTGTCCTTTGGACTTTGTTTTTTTTTTTCCCTTCCTTTCTAAGTTCTCTGAATTTTGTTTTTTGTATATATATATATATATTTTTTGCTTAATAGCATTAGCTGATTATTAGGAATTGCTTGATTTGCAAGTGAGCATACTCAACTAGGTTAGTGGCTGCGAACCTAATTGGGATGTTGCCTTTAATTAGTGATTCTGATTTTCAGTACTAGCGAACAACAAAAACGAAAGTGAAAAAATCAGAAGCTTGATGATTATAATTGGCCCAATTATTGACCACGTTCCATTTTTTTTACTTTATCATGCGTTGGAGAAATTGAATTTTGGGGCCACGTACGTGGAAAGACAAAGGGACAAGGAAACTCAGGTATGTTCATTTTCTTATATTATTGTTTTTTTTTAACCATGCATGCATGCATACAGTTACGTACGCCAAGAAACATACAGTGGTAATTTAACCCAAAAAAAAAAAAAGGGAAAAAAAAAAACGTAGCGTACACTACTAGGATTCATCCATGCAATATTGCTTACAATCTATTCCTTAATTAAAGATTTTTCTCACCTTCCCTTTTCCTCACACGCTGATGCATAAATTTTTTTTTCTTATGTTGCTTGAGCTGATGCATATTCTTTAGAAGGCCACTATTTTTGTCCTTGTTGAGCGTACGTTAAGCATGTGCAACATTTTCTTTATCGGGAATATCAATTATGCACTACATGTATAAGTTTATGAATCCAAATTTAATTAATTTTGTGCTATATACTAAGGACAAACGTACAAGTCGCAATTCGTCATCAGTGTTTTTTTATTTTATATTAATTGCTGAGGGCGGTTTACCAGCAAAAGAAAAACTGCTGATCAGGCGGGCGGCTCGTTGTCGTGAAAGCAGTAAAATGTCGTAAAGAAAACTATGACTTTCCTTTTGTTTAGTGAAACATTATATTTTCTTTCCGAAGGTAAAACATTAGTCGCTAACTTGTTTTATTCTCGGTGAAAAAATAGAGATTTTATTGATGTGAGGCCATAGTTACAGACACGACCGCCCTTATTGAGGTGAGGAAATTAAATCTTAAATGCAATTTTCTTTTTCACTCTTCATTCTCACTAGTAGACATATGAATTTCATTATCTAATTTCACATTTTAATGATGTAATAAATCATAATGGAATCTATACTAAGCAATGAGATTGGATAGTAGAAAAGCTCAGAATGTAACTAACAAACATATATGCATATTAACATGCATATACTTAATATATATATGTACAATATAACATAGATAAATTAATAATCTCAATTAAATAATATTTTTTCCTGTCCTGAGGGACAATGTGATGAATTAATAATTTACTAAATTTCTACGATAATACATTTTAAGAAAAAACTTATAGGTCCATTAATAATCTCCTCATATATGAGGCCTTTGTAAAATATGACTCTAATGCTACTTGTTAATTTCCTCTTGAAATTGATGTCTTCTTGGAGCTTATCTCTAACTTTTCTTAATGCATTAAGAAGCTTTGGTGTAGTGTTCTCGTATTTGCAAGAGAAAATTATGCAATGTGATCGTTGCTTTGAGTACATCTTTGCACGAGATAGGCTCTAGTACAAAAATCTTCAGCTTCATATTCTTCGTCATTTCCTATGACATTCTCAATAATTTGGCTCGTCACTCAACAACTCGTAGGTTGCCGGCCTCGCTCGTTTTCTCATGGCTAGTTCAAAAGGCACTGAACATCCATTGTATCGCAATATTTCAAGTACACTTTGATTAGAACGTGCAATTGTTGAACGCCTCAATCATCTGAGTGTTGATCCATATTATCTGAAGCCACGTTATCCATAAACCTAATTTTACAATGTTGAAAATAATTTGCAATTGTACTTGCTTGAACATCCATTTGTGATTTGTTTTAGTATTTAAATATATAATCTAGTAAGTATTTTTTTTTATCTATCTATAGGTATTGTTCTGTCCAATTAAAATTCATCATGCACGTCTTTTCATAATAAAAACTGGAGAGAGAAAAATATTAAATATTAAGTATTTATATTTTTATTATTTTTTTCCTCAACTATCCAAATTATAGTAGCCGTTAGATTATGATCCAACAGCTAAAAAAAATAACTATAGATAGATAAAAAAAAATACGTATTGGATTAGAAACATATATATATATATTTTAATTAAGCATACATCGATGTAATTTTAGTCTGTTGTAACAATACATAGATCCAGCTGTCTAATAAGACTAATTACATTCATGAACATGTTTTGGTTAAACAAATACATAGAATAATGATAATTTGTAATTCGATAATCAGGTAATATTCATATAATCACAATACACAATATTAAGTTCAATATTTTGGTAAAAAAAAGAATACTTTTATAAATTAATTTTTATAATTAATGTATAAATTATTATTAATTTATCGATTAAATAATATCTCGATTAATTAATACATTTTCATGGCCCCAAGAGTAAATTAATTTATAGAGGATTAAATGTATATATATTTGGTAGGTATGAACTAACAAGTCTTCGTATTAATTACCTAGGTTTATATATTTATACTCTACGTCATTTGAATTTTGGATTACCTTATTAATCTTTTAACTATTATTTTCTTAAATTTTTAATATGATGTCTCACCTATTTATTATATGGACATAAATTCGGACAAAAAAATAGATGGCAATTTTAGTTTCTTCATTATAAGTATGATCCTCCCAATCCTTACAAGAAAAAATGTTATAGCCAATATGACACATTGCCAAATAAATAATTTCAAAAAACAAAGGAGCTAACACCTTGTTCTCTATTCTAGACTTGGATTGTCTATCATACTTTTCATGTCCGTCCCTGTCCTATCAATTATGTAATGCCATATCATAATATATTTTGGGGAGGGCTACAGTAGGGGCGCCCCTACGTAGGGCCACCCCTTATACACCGTTGGATGGGAATCTGTGGGGAATAACGGGAATCTATGGGGAATCTATTTATACACAGATTCCCATCCAACGGTGTATAGACAGGGCCCTACGTAGGGACGCCCCTACTGTAGACGCGCCCCCTAATATTTTTCAATAAATAGTACTTATTTCTTTAACAACTCCTAATTAAAAGCCTTACTATTTTAGAATGATATAGCATTATTTAATTAGTAGAATAAGGACAATTGGAACATGCGATCTCATTTGCTCCTATCTTTGAATTTTATACATGTACGTGGAAGCATATACGCTTAAATTTTTTTTTTCAATCTCTGTACCATACTTTTCCTTCTTGTCAAGAAAAAAAAAAGGAAAGAGAAAAAAATACTTATCGACTGACACAAAGTAGACTGTAGACTACATTGCTGCCCTGCTGGCTAGTTTAGACGTTTGGAATGGGATAATATCACTTTTATATTTTGTATTTTGGCACTTTGTTCAAATTATACTTTGGAGTTTGGTTATTATCAATATTGACTTTTAAATTTTAAACATGTTACAAATTTACACCCTCACACTAATTTAAAACAATTAATTTACCAAGATGCTATTTAAAAAATTGAAAATAAACTATATAAAAACTTATCGGAGAATAAGTTTATTAAATCATCTTGGTAAATTAATTTCTCTAAATTGGTACTATATTATAAATTTGTCATAAATAATAAATTTAATAGTTAATGTTGATAATAACCAAAATATAAGCTACAAACTGAACAAAGTATCAAAATACAAGGTATAAAAGTGATATTATCCCTTAATTAAACATCCGATAGAAATATATAATTATGATATTAATTAATAGATCACAATATATTAAGTTGAACTCTAGCAAATTAATTAGTATATTGTATGTAAATTAGAAGTGATGATAATTTTCTCCAAAAATATTAAATTTCAAGAGAAACCAATAATGAAAAGCTTAAGGATGATAGAGGCATTAGTGAAAAATATGATAAAAATGATTCAAAAAATTGATTTTGGCACTAAGGACGCGACTCGTGTTAGAAATAAAACAAGCTTTATTAATCACTCAAATATTATTATAAGAGAAAACTCTCAATTTCACTCTTTAAGCTCACCCACTCACTAGAAGCTACTCTTCTTTTCTTCCTCACTTCACTCTTAGAAGTTTTGCTTCTTACTGGATGCTTAGAACTCAAATGGGGAGGGGTATTTATACTTGAAGTCACTATTCTTCTACCACACAAAATACTACAAATAAAATAATACAAATAAATCTTAACCGCACACTGAAAATAATACAACCATATTAATCTATCACATTCAAGTCACTAGAAACTTCTCTTTGATGGACTTGGATCAAGTTTTATACTGAACTTTAACTAATGAACTTGGGCTTTGAATATGGGCTCAAAAATAAGTTTATGATCCAATACCCCCCTTAAACTTGTTTTATAATACCAAGCAAATTTCTTAACCTTGTGAAGTCTTCAAACTTGAGTGGCTTGGTCAAAATATCAGCAACTTGATCATGTGATCTGACATACCTCAATCGTACTTTTTTATTCCTAACACATTCTCTTATATAATGATAGTGGGTATCGATATGCTTGCTTCGGTCATAAAAGAATGAATTTTTAGCCAAAATTGTTGCTAACTTATTATCGACTCAAATCTTTGTTGACTCTTTTTGAGGCATGCTTAACTCTTTAAACAACTTTCTTAACCAGATTGCATGACTAACACACAATATAGCAGCTACTTACTCTGCTTCACATGTTGAGAGGATAACATGCGGTTGTTTCTTCGATACCCAGGTGAAGGTGGTTTCTCCCATGAAAGACACAAAACTAGTTGTACTTTTTTGATCATCGGTATCTCCGGCTCAAGCACTATCACTGTATCCAATGAGTTTGTAATAATTAGAAACTGAATAGAACAAGCCAAGAGTGATTGTACCATTTAGGTAACGGATAATTCTCTTTGCAGCCTTAAAGTACGTGGTTGTTGGAATTTCCATGTAATGACTCACTAGTCCAATTGCATAGAGAATTTCGGGTCTTGTACATATCAAATACCGCAGGTATCCAATAAGACTCTTGAAAAGTATTGGATCCAACTTTTCTGCTTCATCATCGTTGAATAATTTTATTCTGTACTCCACTGGTGTGCTTATTGGCTTGCAATCATCCATGTTGAACTTCTTCAAGATCTCCTTCGTATAGCTTTCTTGGGAAGTGAAGATGCCTTCTTCCTTTTGTTAGGATTATGCCCAAAAAGTGTTTATTATTTATGGATATTTACTGAATATTTTAGATATTTGATAAAGGATATTTCATGCATAGTATTTGTGATAATATTTTGACTATTGGTACAATAGTAAATGTCAAAAGGTTCTATGATTTATTCATTAGAGAAATATTTTAATAAAATTATTTATAAAAGTTAAGACATATTTTCTCTAATTAAATCAAATAACTTTGTTCATAACTAATAAATGAAGCTGGATACTTCTCTTGGATCGTGTTGCAAGACTTTGTCATTTATAGTATGTCTTAATCTATATTGGTATAACCATGTGCAAAAGGTCTTAGTGTGTAAGTATTGAATATGAGTCATGTGAAATATATTCTTGTAATAAGTATCGTTGACAAGAACATATTATCACAAACTAGTTGGTTAACGCATGTCTTTCTTAATTATGAAATAAATGATAAACCTGTGCTTATAACTTATATTATTTTAGATGTTAAATTGTACGGATCAAGAAATTGACAATCTAGACCTTGACGTTTTGATAATGCATTATTATAGGTATTAGGAACATATACTTATAGATATGGAATCCACAACTCTATTATATAGAGAAGTGAATACTGCTTTGAGGAAGTATAGTAGCTTCGATAATTTAAATCTTAGCTAAGTAATTTATATAATTAAATATTTTATTAATTGAAGACTTTTTATATGTCTGTTCATCTATTAGATATAGTCTTATATCAAGGAATTAAAAGATATAATTAGAGGGATAAAATGGTACTTTTATCTAGCTCTAATTATTAGTATTTATGCAGGGATACACATGCACATGTGTATTATCTAATAGACATAATTTTTATTATAAAATATCTTGTGATATTTATTTAATTCAAGAATGCAGTTTTGACCTTTAGTGGAATAAGTCCATAACTAATAGTATAAGCCCACGTGTATTAAGAGTTAATTGAAACTGAACCCTTGTCTATTAGAGCTTGAATTAAATAGGTCCATTTGGGTCCCTATCCTATACCAATATCTTGGGTTGTATGAGATTAATTGGGCTCCAGCAGTTTTCTGGGTAATTACACAAAAAAAAGAAAAAAAAGGCCGGATTGATGGCCCACCATACTGCTAAAATAGCAGTACTTTTTGGTCAGCCCAATGCCCCTACGGCTAGCCGAAATTCCCCTAGAGGGAGGTTATAGACTCCTCCCTCCCTTGTTGTGTGTTGATTCAGTTTTTGACTGAAACATTAGTTTAGCGGTGGCACAAAAAACTAAGAGAAAAGTGAGAGAGAGGGAGAAATTCTTGGAGTTACCATTGGAGGCTATTGGAGTTCTTAGATTCTCACTTGAAGATTTATCAAGATCCAAATGCCCACACACCTCTACAGTTACAAGCTTGGAAGAAAGACTCTTTGATCAAGGTACACAATCTTTTGTATGTATTTAGACTATAACAAAGATCCTAAAAGGTTTTATGAAAAACTATAGTCCAGAAAAATTTTTATTTTTCATACTTTCACTCATCTTTAATTTTGTCATATTTTTCGTAAATAATTATCAACACCTTTTGCTTGATTTCTATGCCGAGGTAGTATGCCATAAGTCCGACGTCTGTCATTTTAAAAAATGTGTCATCACTCTCTTGAATTCGTCAAACATCCTTGGATTACTTCCAGTGAATATGGGATCATCCACATGCAAGCATATAACCAGAATGCCTCCATCTTTAGTTTTAATATAGAGAGCATGTTCATAAGGGCACTCAGTGATATCATTCTCTTGGAAATATTTATCAATTCAGCTGTTTTATACTCTTGGTGCTTTCTTTAGCCTGGCTAGAGCTTTTTTCTGCTTCAACCTTGTCTTTATGGCTTTTCACCTCATAACCCAGTAATTATTCGATATAGACTTTTTATTCTAGAACTCCGTTCAGAAATGTAGACTTCATATCCATCTGATGGATTTTGCATTTGTTCTAAGTAGCAAGAGAAATAATTTGTACTATAGTTTTTAACCGTGCAATAGGAGTAAATACTTGGTCGTAGTCAATGTTAACTCTTTGACTATAGCTTTTTGCAGCTAGTCTTACTTTGTATCTTTCCACCTCTTTATTGGCATTCTTCTTTACCTTGTGCACCTATTTTATACTGATAGTTTTATGACCTTTGGGAAGAGTGAATAGTTCCCAAATGTCATTCTTCTCTATGGCCTTGACTTCTTTATCCATCGCATTCCTCCACTTCTTATCTTATATAGCCTCTTGGAAGTTCATCGACTCACACTCTGCAAAGAGATAAAATAGAGTGAGGTTTTCGAGTCTATCGGTCACCTTTTACAGATCTTGGAGACTTCTTATATATTCTTCATGTCTTTCAGTTAAGAACAATGGGGGTGAATTTCCATCATCGGTTGACGACGGTAAAGCAGGTGGTGTAGTGAGCTCTTTTCTTGGTTGCTCCGTTGTTACTTGTTGATCGTCTTTAAAGTCAGGTGCAAAATTATAATCTTCGCCATGTGGTCCCCAATCCTATTCTCCTTCTTCGTCAAATTTTACATCTCGACTGATGACTATTTTTCCATAGTTGAGATTGTACAACTTATAACCTTTGGAGTTAGTATCCTAGCGGATAAAAATGAACTTCTCACTTTTATCATCAAGCTTGGTTCTATGTTCATCTGGCACATTTATATAAGTTATGCTATCAAAGACTCTGAGATGAGAGATTACAGGCTTTCGTCCACTCTATGCTTCTTGTGGTGTCTTTCCTTATACACTTCTTGTTAGAGATCGGTTGTATAAGTAGACCCTATATGCAACAACTTCTACCCAGAAGTCCTTGGGCAATCTCTTGCTTTTTCAGCATGCTTCGAGCTATATTAAGGATAGTCCAGTTCTTTCTTTCTGCCACACCATTCTGCTGGGGAAATCTCAGAATAGTTAAGGGCCGTCGAATTCCATTTGCTTTATAGAATTTTTGGAACTCTTTAGAAGTGAATTCTCCTCCTTTGTCAAATCTCATGACTTTGATCTGAAGACTACTTTCTTTCTCCATCGCTGCTTTGAAATTCTTGAAAGCCTCAAAAACTTTTAATTTCTATTTCAATAAATAAACCTAAGTCCTTCTTGAAAAATTATCTATGAAAAGAAGGAAATAATTACTTTTATTGAAAGAACTTAGCTTGATTGGAATGCAAACATCAGTGTGTATAAGTTCAAGTGGCATTTGAGCTCTTAAATTTGACTCTTTTGGAAAGCTTTCCCTGAATTGCTTCCCGAGTAAGCATCCTTCACAATGCTGATTAGGGTAATTAAAACTTGGTAAGCCTCTCACCATCTCTTTTTTGGATAGTAGCTTTAGTCATCCAAAATTGAGATGCCTGAATCTCAAATGCTACAGCCACGATGAATCCTTGTAACATGTTTTGAGATATTTTGGCACCTCATTTTGAATGTCAGTAAGAACATTCTATTTTTTGACATAGGCACCTTGGCAATCAAGTTCATATTATTATCTCTTATAGAAAGACTGTAATCTTTCAAGTTAATATCATAGCCTTTCTCTAAGAGTTGTCCCAGACTCATAATATTTGTTTTTATGGTGGGTACATATTAAATATTTGTGTTGAGTCATGCTTTGCAGCAAAAATCATCTCTAACATTTTGAAGTTAACAAACATATGATTAAGAACTAATAATCTACTTGAGTATGTAGTAAATTAAATTGAAAGGATCACAAGACATTCAAGATGGATTATGGAAAAGAGCTTGAAGATAAAGTTCAAGATTACAATATCTAGACTAGCAAGGGTATACTCTTTAGTTCTTGTACTTGAATATTTGTTCACCCATAATATGATCTTAATGACTCAAATTTTTTATAATTAGAAGTTTTTGAGAACTAAACTGTCAAATCTATTCACTTCAATAGCTTAAATTTTGATTTCTATGTTTGCCCACCGTGAAGTAGATTTCTGGCTCTACCACTGATTATGTATATACATATATAATTATGTATATAAGTATGGGTCATAATCTAGTAGGTATTATTTTTTTACCTATCTGTAGATAATTTTTCTTAGTCGTTGGAATTATCTTACAGTTGTCATGACTTGAGTAGTTGTAAAAAAAATAAATAAATAATAAATACACATTATTTAATGCTTTTCTATTTTTCTGTCTTTTACCATAAAAAGACGTACATAATAAATTTTAATTGGGTAAAATAATACTTAAAAATAGGTTTAAAAACAAAAACAAAACCTATTGGATTGAGCCCTATAAGTATATATGGTAGATGGGAATAGTGAAAATTACACCTAATACCCGTTTTTTAAAACTTATTTCAAAAATATCCATTTTTAAAACTTCTCTCAAAAATACCCGTTTTTACGGTCCACATTTCATATGAAAAATATGAGTGGTCCACAATTAAAATGTAAATTTTATCCATAAAGTACACATTTCATGTGTAAAATAAAATCATTTTACAAGAGCTTTTAAATTAATTTATGAATTTCTATAGTATCTATATTTCATAATAAATCAATTTATAAGATTACATTTGACCCTTGTATAAACAGATTGAATTCTTCTTGGGCTCACCCAACCTTTACAATAGTCTTGACTCCGACTCTATCACGCCTAACCTCAGATTATTTTGACTTCGGTGCCAATCCTCACCAACACAGATTGTTTAGACAATGGTGTCAATCTCACCAACTCATGGGTTATTTAGACTCTGGTGACAATCTCATCTAACACTCGGGTTGTTTAGACTCCGGTGACAACCTCACCTAAATCGGGTTGTTTAGACTCCGGTGGCAATCTCACTTATACACGGATTGTTTATGACTTCGGTGTCAACCTCACCTTACACTCAATAGTTTTTAATATAAGAGTGAACACACTCATAAACTCCTCTCACAAAATAATGAATATAATTTTAGTTTAGGAGATTTCAGAACAATGCACTATAGATGCTCTAAGATTGGCTCAATATGATTTAAAAGTTAATTCAATGTAAGAATAGACTTTTGTATTTTAAAAGTAGTTGCATAATTATTTAGGTTCATGCAACGACTTTTTCAAGTCTTAAAATAACTTCTATTTATAAGCTTGAATGAGAACTAGCTATTTATAACCGTTAGACATACTTTCTGCCATTTTCGGTAAACCGAAAGTGTATTTTCGGTAGACCGAAAATACTAGCAATTGGTAGTACTTTTTAAACGGTCGAATTTTAACGGTAACATTTTTGTCGTTGCCATTTTCGGTAAACCAAAAACCCTGCTTATTTTGGCAGTTTCAGCATTTGGCTATTTTTCAGATTTTGACAACTTTTGGTGTTTTTCAAAAACTGAAAACTAACTTCTAAACTTGTTTTAAACACTTTAAAAATATTAAAAATCAATTTAAAAAGAGTATTTTAGCTATTGCAAACTTATTTTAGTTTCACAAAGATATTTAATAATAATTTAGAAAGTGTTCATACTAAAACACATTCAAGTTTGCAAATAGAAAATCTCTTTTTAGCCTATATCCAATAATCATGATTTCAAATATATTTGTAATTTATTTAAACTTAAGAAATCATATTTTAAAGAATATTTTGCCTATTCAAAATCATTATTTTCTATTTTTAGACTTCTATAATAAAATAACCATTTTAAGCTTAATATAGTTTGAAAATTCTTTTGAAAACATGAGCCAATGCAAAGAGAATTTATGTGTAATGAACTAAATCAAATACAAGACTAAATATGAGATATACCTTATCCAAGTCATGGTCTTGTATCTTGATTGTCCATCTTCAAGCTTAATATTAATAAGTCCAATATGTATCCATATTCAAGCTTGTTTCCTTCATTTATTTGAGTTAGAACTTTTAAAGCTATTTTACTACAAACTCAAGTTAAATTATTAGTACTAAATCAAATGTTTATTATCTTCAAATTAAGAGTGAGTAATATTGAAATCTTAATTTCTCAACAACATAAACATTATTATCAACTTTATGTTTCCCTTATTATTATTAGTACTATTTTTAATAAAATCATACAAGTAACACACGATATTACATTCAAGTTTTTTTTTTTTTTTTTTTTATATATATATATACGTATTATTAGTAACTGAACTAACTACCACTATTTATTTGTTTATTTATCCTTTTTTTAAACACACGACAACCTTTTCTTTTTATTTGATATTTACTTCAACAAATATTTAAATATCTAATTTCTATTTACATATTTATATATATATATATTATAATTAATTACCACATTATGTCAATTAAATATCAATAATATTAATAACAATGATTACTTATTTAAATAACTTCAAATAAATATATTAGATTATACTAATTATACCTTAATATTATTTTAAGAATCTACAAAATTTTAGTAGGCATGTAAGATAATTAGATTAATATTATACTCATAATAAAATATAAAATGACAAATAAAAATTCTCAACATGCACTAAATGTAAACTTTATGTTATAATTTTTAGATTAGGGCACGTATACGTCTATTGAGCACTGTTGGACATTATTACTGCATAGAATCAAGTTAGACACAAATACTATATAAATTAAATAATATTAAATGTAATTAATAACAAGTAACACTTAGCAATTTTAGGATATTTTAATCATAAGTATTACATGTTCAATTTGGATTTTATATAAATTTCGGCAAGATAATAGTCATTTTTATCAAAACCAATAAAATCCAATTCCTGTAGAAAACAGTTCAAAAACAAGATCTTTTGGCATGCCAACCAGTGCGACGTACCTCCCAGGCAGTTTAAATATCAAATTATGTTAAAACATGTATAAATCACATTTTCATCAAATAATTCACAAAATTCCATATTTGTTTAGAATATGTGAAAATCAAAATTAAACTCATTTAAAGATCAAGTAATTGAATCCAAACCTTAATCGAGTGAGTAGATAGTGCTACGGTGATATTGAGAGCGTCTGATATTATTTGGTGGTCGTTTGGAGAATCGGGGTCGTTTTAGAACCCTCGATCGTTTGGTTTGAAAATTTGATTTTCCAATGGGATCTTGAATCGTGAAATAGACCTCACCATTGAATCTTTAGTACCCAAATTAGGTAGGTCAGATATATAACATGACCAATTTGGGCTCGGACCAGAAACTGACCTGGTAGCATGCAAAACGAGGCAAAATCAATGCCGCCTGATCTCATTTTCCATGCCGGTCGCCAAACATAGTCAATATATATATATATATCAAAGTTCATGTTTTCATGAGTACATCATGAAAATGAGGTCTATTTGACAATCTAACGGTTGGATTGAAAAATCACAATACAAAACTAACTAGCTCAAAACTAACTAATATGGCAAAATTTAATATGGGCAATATTGAGTCAAGAGATATATACTACTAGAAAGCTCTCGAGGAGATGAATTGAATGCCATAAGTTTCGGGGTCTACCGTCGCCGGAATCGGTGCCGGCGACCAAATCTATCTGTGGTTATTCTCAGTGTTTTCCAGTTATCCAAGTGGCAAGCAGCGGTGGAACTCTGGCAGAAGCTTCGTTTGGAGTTAGCCCTTCTTCTCCAGATGGTGGCCCAGTCTAAAACTGGGCAAAAGTCCATCGACGAAGCTTAGTCATGAAATCGACGTTTTGGCCATTAACGAGAGAGAGAGAGAGAGAGAAAGAGAGAGAGAGAGAGGGGATCGTAGGTCAGGAAAGAGAAATAGATAAGTGATCTGTTTTTTTTTTCTTTTTTGGTGTAAAAGTACAATAATACCTTTTAGATTTTTGGATTTTTATATTAACTTATTGATTCATCAAGCTTCACGAACATTGATTGATGCCCACACATATGATTGCTAGTACTAGTGTCAACAGCTCGGTCAATAACTTAGATCATTCGATCAACGACTGGGTCAAACGTCTTTGACGGCTTGGTCAACAGGCTTAGCGGCTCAGCTCGGACTCAGTTTAACTCAGTAACTTAACTTAAATTTTAGCAGCAAAATTCCTGCGACTCGTACAAGCTTGTTCGGATTTTGATTGGGCTTATTTTTTGTGGCAGCGTATTTGTCTCGTCAAGCTCTTTGATTTGATATGCAATAGTGATAGGTTGGGAAATTACTTACACTCTCAATCCCAAGAAATATTTTCTGGTGTAGAAGATCAGTCAAAGCTGTATCTATAGAGTATACTTAGAATTTCAAGAGACCTCTCATAACCTTACTCTGGTACCACTTTGTTGGAAATAAAATAAGTTTTATTAATCACTCAAATATTATTACAGGAGAAAACTTTTAATTTCACTCACTCACTAGAAACTATGCTTCTTTTCTTCCTTACTTAACTCTTAGAAACTTTGCTTCTTACTTGATGCTTAAAACTCAAATGTAGAGGAGTATTTATATTTGAAGTCACTCTTCCTCTATCATATAAAATGCTATAAATAAAATATTGGCAGAGGTATTGTCAACAATGAATTTTAAGATTTATAAGATATGGCTTATGTGTGAAACGAATTGAAAAATAAAGCAAAGTAATAAAAAAAATGATTTTATAGTGGTTTAGCCCTAAAAAAGATGAACCTACGTCTATTGCTCTTTCACTATTTTCTGGATAATTACAAGAGTTTCTTTAAGTCTCAAGATGAGAACAAAGAGAGAATTACAAAGAGTGTGTATAGAAAAATGATTGTGAGATGAAAAATAATGAGAATGAGCCTCTTCTATATAGATGAGGATAGCTTAATGTTTTTCAGTTGTGAAAACGGGAAAGTACATAATCAGAATATATAATTTCAAGTAACAACACAAAATTAGGTAATAACTAATGAATGGATTGCTTGATCTCTACCCATAAACTTGTTTCATTTTCTTCGCAGATTACCCGTTTAAAGAAGCTTGATCTAGTTTCTTTTTTCTGTCGATTCAGGTCACATGTCACCTACTCGAAATATGTCGCATTTATTGGTTACACTAATACATGATCTGGAGCATCTACCTCGGTCGTCGACTTTTCTCCTTTAGCGTTGACCAAACGTGTAGATTTAAGATTGCACAACATAAAATAATACAAATAAATCTTAACCACATACTTAAAGTAATACAACTCACACTAATCTACTACATTCAAATGACTACAAAACGAGTTTATGATCCAGTTTTATGCTGAACTTCAACTAATGAACTTGGGCTCAAAACGAGTTTATGATCCAATAACTCGTAGGTTAGAGATCTAAATAAAGAATAAAATTAAAATTTTGCTTGCTATATATATGTATATTTCTTCGGTGCTATGGAGACATGCATTCATTTTCCAACATATTTAGCTTCTTAATTTATGTATATTCTGTATAAAATATGTGTATTAGTCTGTTTCAGAAGGCTGCAGTGAATATGCTGATAGTTTTGGTCCTTGACTAATCATTGTTCCTTAGCTATTTGGTTTTGCCTTTGTGTTTCAGGGTCTCTATCTCTGATAATTAAGGACCTCACGCCTTTGAATTATCCATAGGTACTTGACAATGCTACAACACCTAAACTTGTATATATTAAGCTTTGGATTCCTCATTTGTATAAATTGGCTATGATACGATTCTATATGTATGTGCCATCTTTTCGTGAATCTTATAAATTAATTTCTAACGATATTTAATTGTCGGCTATAATGTCTACCGTATTTTTGCATACTAACAAAATAGAACCGAGTCACCCAAATGAAACGTCTGTACAAATTAATAGGCCTTGTCTTTTCTTTTTTCTTTTTCTTTTTTGTTTGAAGAAAATATGGTATTAAGTTATTATTATGGCTTGTTTTCGTTAGTGGTTATTAGACATGATCAGGACCTAACTTGAAAAATACATGCCGGAGATGAAATAACGAGCTAGACAATTTGTACCCCACGCTATAGATCCAAGGTTTCGACGTCTTCTGTCTTATTGTACCAACATTATATTTATAGCTTTTTTCTTTTTCCAGATAATAATATATTTAGATCTCAACATGTACTCATGCATCAAATTTCATAGACATTTCGTATGTAAAATTAAAATGTTCAGTTTAATATAAATTGTCTCGACGTGAATTCATTATCATTTTGGCCTTTTTCTGGTAGGTTTGATGCAATTTATAGACCGCTGACCAAACTAGAAGCGTGGAAAACTAGAGTACTTGGCTTGTCGCGTATCTGCTTAGATTTGGTTCCTTCTGTATAAATTATATAGAGTTGTTAATTACAATAACCTCGCACGTGTGGCAACTCCAAATGTTGCATCACATGCCCTCCATAACCGCAGGCTCTAGCTAGCTCACAAAAATAGAGGACTATGTCTATATATATGAATGGTCATACGTGTGATAAGAAAGCAGCCCTCCTCTAAGTTACGTGTTTAAGTTCCCAATCAGCATCCAGTAGAAAAGATGTCGTTTGACCAAGTGATTTTGTTGTCTTCCTTTTTAATTGGTTCTTTCAAACCAAAATCAACTTTTTAATTATATTTGTCGGGAAAGTTAATTATGTGATGCCTTAATGGCTACATCAAAGTGATGGATCAGTGTTATTCAGCTTATAATAATAATAAATAAATAAATAAATAAAAAGAAAAGTGAATATCGGTCAGGTTCTCATTATGTTTCATTAGTATTAAGTACCAATTGATATTGACCTGATCAAAATACTACTACATAAAATTTCGTCCAAGAATATTAGAAGGTACGTATTTTTTTAATTGGATGAAGTTAGTAATAGTTACTCTTCAGAATGGGTATAAATAAATATATATATATATATATAAATATATAGGGCGCCAATTGTAGGTATTTTTTTTTTTTTTTACCTAAGTATCAATTCGGCCAATAAAAATTTATCATACATATTTTTTTATAGTAAAAATAAAAGAGAGAAATAACATTAATAATACATGTCTTTTTATGCACCTCATTATAGCCGTTGGATCACTATTAGATNATATATATATATATATATATATCTATTCATTGAAAATTTTTCAAGATCTATCTGTATATATACATAGATGTACATGAAATTTGTGCATGCCAGATGTGAAAATTGAATAATATTATTGGTTTATTAGCGGAAATTTTAATTGCATAAAATTAAGAAGGCAAAAGTCCATGGTTTATATCCATACTAATTTCTCCCTTGAAATATATTAGCTCATATTAATTTGCTTTTCT
Organism: Trema orientale; assembly: GCA_002914845.1. NCBI lineage: Eukaryota > Viridiplantae > Streptophyta > Magnoliopsida > Rosales > Cannabaceae > Trema > Trema orientale. Next base: position 47,786 of record JXTC01000517.1, on the reverse strand, counting down.
ATTTATTGCAACACAATAAAGAGCTAGTGAAAAGTCGTTTAAGACATTTTCAACATCAATTTATTTTTAAAATTTGATATATTTATCAGTAGATCTCGAACTCTAAATTAGTCCAATAATACTGACTATACACATTCTACGTCATTGTTGTCTCGTTACACACATAACGTCTACTTTTTTTTTTTTAGTAATAAAAAGGACGGATGAGATCCGAGTAATGGGTCACTTTCCAGAGTCACCACTGTTCAGTTGGGCTCCCAAGAACGACGTGAGGGTTTGAACCCTTGACCTCACCTTCCCTAAGTGAGAGAATGTCTTAAAATAGAACGCCTTGCCACTTCGACTACTCCTTAGAGTAAGTAACGTCTACTTTATGTTTGAGAGAATGTCTTAAAAATAGGTGCTCCATCTCTGTACAATCTGTATATTGGCGTGTAGGATTCCCCTCGCTCTATCATCTATGTAGAAAACAAAGCATTTCGTTCATCTACACCAATAATAGGCCCGAGTACTGGCTAATAGTACTGGTGGATGCCTAAATTGTTTCAATGCGGCAATTATATTTTATCATTAATTAAGAAGCTGTTTGGCTGTGAACTGATTTGGGGTCCCAGAAATCTGACACTTTTGTTTTTTCAATTCTTGCTGCGAATAATTAATTGTTGCCTTCTCTGCATCAAAATGAAAAATCCTTTTTGAGTTCTCAAGCATAAATTGATACTAATTAGATCCTAATACCTGATCATGTTCACACTGCACACACACGTATATATAAATGTTGGAATTGTTTAACTATAAGTGCAAAAAGATGTGACTTTTCTGAAAAAGATGTGACTTTTCTGAAAAGATGTGACTTTTCTGATATAGCAGCAATAAAATAACAACTGTTTGTATCAAGAGTTGTATCTGTTGATGAATGGATGCTATTGAGTCTATATTAAGGGAAATCAGAAAACGTTTATGAATGAATTTTCCTTTTGTCTCAGTTTTTTTCTCTATTCTTTCTTTACCAGATATTCAACTAAGTTCTTATGTTCTTTATGTAAAATTTCTAGTTTTGCTTACTGGAAATTTACGTGAGGCTTTTCATATCCTGAGAGCTATTTGCTATTGAAACCTAAAGCAATCTCTACGGAGAGGGGGCAAATATCGCTTTAAAGAAAGCGTACTTCTTTACGTGTTTCAAGTCTCCAACTTTTTTCCCAACAATAAATATATAATATTTTTATATGTGTTTTACCATTTAATTTATATCCTCATACGATATACTTGTAATTAATCTGTAAGTAAAATGGAGCACCTATTTTTTTTTTCCGAATTTTAAGCTGAACTTTTCAAATGTTATATCAGACATTTCCTTACGAAAAGGTTCAATAATTAGGGAATCAAATTATTATTCAAGTCCGCTCAGTAATTAATCATATTAACTGCTCAAGTTAGGGCACATTCCTAAGGGGCAGAGTAATCTGACTATTTTCTTTTAATAGGTATTATAAATCCCTGAATTATATGGCTTTACTAACATAAAATGAATCACTTTTAAGGTTTTTTATTAAAAAAAATTACTTTTTTTCTTCTTTTCTGGCGGTAAATTTGGCTTGGTTTATTAGGCTCATCGTTAGTTATGAGGTAGTGGAAAATTAGAGTTTGTGTCCTTTTTTTTTTTACACTTTGTTTTAATAAATATCTATTTTTCTCTTTTATAGTTAAATGGCCGAATATATACATATAGAATGATGCTATGGGCACCAGTGGTGCCCAGCACCACAATAATGTGTCAGTCTGTCACTGGCCAATCATAATTATAATTCAGGTGGAACCCATATGGGACCCAGTTTATTAATTAAATTATCTAGTGATAGACAAATATATCATTATAGTGCTGGGCACTACTGGTGCCCTATAGTATTGCTCATATATATATATATATATATATAGACGAAGTTTCAATAGTTATGACTCCATAGGAACCATCATAAAAATTTGTGTTAACATTAAATAATTATGAATATTAATGCAAGTATTAAATACAAATTATGATGTATACTTAAAAATCACCTCCTATAACAAGTTTAACAACAGGTTACCATCTATATATCTATATTAAGCCTGAAGCTATAAACTCTGATAGCTTCTTTGATCACTATTCTATTTTAAAATTTTTATAAAAATTCTAATTTTTTCATAATATGATTGGTCCTATCATTATTTTTCTTTACTATGATTGGTTGTAATATATACATGTATTATATAATACTGTATTTAATTTAATATTAATGATACTTTACAATAAATTTCATTCATCGAATCAAACAAATAATTGTACTACATTCGTCTCATCAAAATAAATATAGAGAGAGATAATTATATCATTTAATGTTTTATATAATATTATATTTAATTTAATATTAATGATTCCTTATATTAACTTTAGTTCATCGAACGTCAAAAAATTGTGCTACATTTGTCTCATCAAAATAAATATAGAGATGAATATAAATTTTAATGTTGAAATATATTGAACTTATAATATTATATTTAATTTAATATTAATGATACCTTATATTAAGTTTTGTTATAGTTGTGATACATTCGTTTCATCAAAATAAATGTAAAAATAAATATATTATTTAATGTTAAAAACTCTGATAGCTTCTTTGATCACTATTCTATTTTAAAATTTTTATAAAAATCCTAATTTTTTCATAATATAATTGGTCCTATCATTATTTTTCTTTACTATGATTAGTTGTAATATATACATGTATTATATAATATTGTATTTAATTTAATATTAATGATACTTTATAATAAATTTAGTTCATCGAATCAAACAAATAATTGTGCTACATTCGTCTCATCAAAATAAATATAGAGAGAGATAAATACATAATTTAATGTTTTATATAATATTATATTTAATTTAATATTAATGATTCCTTATATTAAATTTAGTTCATCGAACGTCAAAAAATTGTGTTACATTTGTCTCATCAAAATAAATATAGAGATGAATATAAATTTTAATGTTGAAATACATTGAACCTATAATATTATATTTAATTTAATATTAATGATACCTTATATTAAATTTAGTTATAGTTGTGATTCATTCGTTTCCTCAAAATAAATATAAAAATAAATATATTGTTTAATGTTTTATATAATATTATATTTAATTTAATATTAATTATACCTTATATAAAATTTAGTTCATCGAGCAAAAAGTTATGTAACATTTATCTCATCAAAATAAATGTAGAGACAAATACATTCTTTAATATTGTAATTTATTAAACTTGACTATAAATTAAGCTTAATATATGCAATATTAATACAACTCGCGCAAAGCGCGGTATAACGACTAGTTTGATATTAATTACAAAGATTTTTTTTTCTTTTTTCCCTTGGCCTTTGCAATAAATATCCTCAACGAGAAAGTAGATTTAATAATGGATAGAGTTTCGTGTCCTTTTAAGTACTCATTTTTTGAATTATTGTATTTAATTAGTTAGCTATAGAAAATTGTGTGAGTTCGAAAATTATGTTCTATTCAACAAAAACAAACCATACACACAAAGCATAAAAGTTAGATAATATACTCAAATCATTCTTTATTCTCATTTCATTCTTGGAGTTTAAATAATTCCATCTAAAAGATATTCTGATTTTTTAAATTAGAAATCTAATTAAGATCTGTTTGATATTTAATTTGGATACCTTCCAGAGTATATGAAAACACTGATACAAATTAAAGTTGTTTGGTGAGGAGTTTTTGGAATTTATATTGGAATATAATTCTAATTCTGAGATTCATTGTAATATTAGAAAACAATTATACAATGTTTTTATATTTTCCCATCGACCTAAGCTTTCCCTTGTATTTTATTTTTTTAATTTTCTTTAAATTATCTATTATTACCCTCAGTAGCGTAACCTTTCTTAGCTTTGCCTACTCTACGTTTTCTTTTTTCTTTCTTTTATTTTTTTACTGAAGTACATTCTTTTTCTATGATTGAGTTTTTCTTTTTTTCTTTTCCTTTTAAAGTAGTTATAAAACATTTATTTAGGAATAATCTCATTTTTAAGTAACATATTTTTCTTTAGATGTGTTAAAAACCATATTTCTAAATGACAAACACAATAATCATGATTTAATTAAATAATGTCAATCTCATACTGTACACAATTATAATTCAAACACAAAGTTTTTAATGTTTAAATATGAAAATTATTCGAAAACAATGATACCAAAAAAAATTTCAAAATTACCAAAATTTGGATACAATATATATTTTTTTAGATAAGATTCTATGATCCGAAAATTTTGTTTGCAAATCATATACCAAACATGCGTGCCTTTTATTATAAATCCCTCCTAAAGATAATGTAATTTTAAAAAAAAAATTCCTCAAAAATATTCACGTTCAAAAAAAAAAAATTTACAAATAATCCCTAAAGAATATAGTCGAATTTTAAGAATAAACAAATTCAAAAAATGTGCACATAGACATACATAAGTGTGAAAGTTGTTTATTCAATTATCAAGTATAATGTGTGGCCTAAGTTAAGGGACTTGCTTCTCATTCAATTTCGATTAAAGTGGTTAGAGGGACACAATAATGCGCATATCATCTAAAGTAAGAATGATTCTTAAAATTTATATATATATATATAAATGTAGTTCAATTGTCACATATAAGATATGCCCTAAGGGTATGTTCTCCAATTTCGATTAAAATAGTCACAGAGATATAATATTATATATGTAATATTAACTATGTATGGTTCAAATTATCATGTATAATATTTACCCTATATATATTGACTTGCTCTCCGATTTAATCGAAGTAGTTACAGAGACACAATATTTTGCATATGTGACCTAAATTATAAATGTAATTTAATTGTCACATATAATAGATGCTCTATTATTCACTTTCTCTGTAATTTGATCGAAATAGTTATAGAGATACAATTTTGAAGTACTATAGATTTGGTTTATTTTATTATCATGTATAATATGTGCCTTAAGAAATTTTTGTCCAATTCGATCAAAGTAGTTATAGAGACACATTACTGTGTATGTGACTAAAAATATGAATGTAGTTCACTGTGTGCTCTAAGTTAAAGAGACTTAAAACATAATGCAAAGAATCCTCATTCAATCTTTTTTCTTTCTAAATATATTTGAAATTAGCATTATTTTAATATTTTCTTATACTGAAATTTTATAAATTTTCAAAAATATGTCTGTAATAAAATTTTAATTTATACTCCTTTCCAAAAAATATCACTACTATAAAATATCAATTTACATTTTTTTCCTTTAATGAATGTGCATTAAGAATTTTTCTCTAATCATTAGTTTGTTGTTTTTTCTCAGTTTTCTTTATAAATTGTTGTTTCTTCAGTTGAGTTGTCTGGGGCATCAATCAATTATCTTTTTCCAATGCTTATTATTTATGTCATTTTATAAAATCCAATATAGGTGCTTTGATTATGTCACTTTAAACTTTGAAGAAGTAATCATCATTATCTTAGGCTCAATTTACAATTTTGGAGTTTAAATGAGTTCAGAGGAATTCAAATAAAATTGAATGCGGTAAAATTGTTTTTTTTTTTTTCCTTCAAAAAGAATTTTTTTCCCGTTTTATATCTGATTAGCGAAATAATAGTAATAACAACAACAACAATAATAATATTTTTTATAATTAACTTATTTAATATGTCTACTTAGAGAAGTTTAAAAGATTTTATTCGCAAATACTAAATTAAAAAATATTAAAAAAAAGCTGACTATATTGACATCCTGCATCAAATAAAGCCGTGCATCAAATAAAGCCGTCTAAGTGGGTTAGCTCAAGTGGTAAGAGTACTAACTACCTGGAATCTCGGTCTTCGGTTGAAGTCACACCGGGGGTAGGCGTGAAAATCTATGATTCCTAATGGGGTGGGCTTTGGGTAATAATATGTATTTTCTTTTAATTTATAATAAGTGAAAGTCATTAGTTAAGGCCCACTTTTTTTTTTTTTTTTAAAAAAAGCCACCTCTATTATATATTTATAAAAAGACTTAAAAAGAATATAGTAAATCCGTAATAAAAATTGACAAAAGAATCTTTTAATTTTTTTAATTCTTATATATTCTATTCTGATCACTATCCAACTCCTTTATCTGGCCTCTCTCTCCACTTTCTTTTTTTCTATTTTTCTTTTATTTATATTTTCTATTTGCAGTATTGAATCTTGTTTCAGCATTGTATTTTTCTCTCTCATTTTGTAGTTGCTAAATGGTTATTCAAGAATATTTAACAGTTAAGTTGAGATTTAGAATTCACTGATACTACAATAATAATGGTTGTGAACTTGATTAACAAAATTATTTCGAAAGAAATTGCAAATTTATATTGAAATATTTAAAAAGACTTTGTATTTTCTTTAACCACTAATTTGTTTTCATAATTAGTTTAGAAACCCGTCTTCTTCTTTTTTTAAAAGGAAAATTCGTCTTCTATTTGTATTTAATGTTTCTTGAATATTTTGTAAGTTCCATTTCGGTTTTCTTTCCAGTATTATTTTTTAAAAAATTTATTTAAGTCTTCTAATTAAATGTTTTCTTTTTGGCTTTCTTTTAGCTATTTTTGTAAGTTTTTCTTAATTATGCAAAATCCTATTATACATATAATCAATAATTCCAAATGATCTTAGAACTCATGATTTTCACAATTAGAACATAGGCAATAGACATACCTGGATCCATTGTAATTAAACTTTAAATTGCTAAACAATTTTGATGCAGAATTCTGAGTTTCTCTCCCTTAACCCTTTATACTTAATAATAATACGTTTAGTGATAGAATACGTATAATTTTTTATAATGGTTGGAGAGAGGACCAGATTCTATTTAAATACTTTAGGACATATTTTCCATCAGATATGTCTGTTCATGAAGAGTTACATTGTTTTGAAAAGAGTTATAACTCTTTTCCATCAGATATGTCTGTTTTTGAAGAGTTACATTGTTTTGAAGAGTTACAACTCTTCATTGACCAATAGAAATTTAAATACATTTAATATTATTAAACTATTTAATTAATATATTAAAATCACATAGGTCACATATATATAAATAAATCTAACATTCTCCCACTTGGCCTATATGACATATTTCCTTTATGGTTTAATAAATAAACATAATACGCATATCATAAATTTAAATTTCTTATTAGTTGGTCAATAACATATATCATAGTTGAGCTAAAAACTAAAGTGAGTCATGGCGGTCATATATCACAATTTCGACATAATCCCTTCCATATACCACAACATTAGCTTTTAACCCAATATGACCTATTAGTGAGAATATCAGTAATGGTCTAATCACTAATGTCTATTAAAGACTATTCCTGTTGTTATTAATCTAAACAATTATGTATATAAAATAAGAAAACAGGAAATATCAGAAACACATAAATGAACTCAGAGTGTCAAATAAATAATCATAATACTAATATATCAACTATTATGTCCTAGACCCATTCTTTCAATATATTCACTAAATATCTTTGGCGTTAGCCCTTTAGTTAACGGATCTGCAATCATTAGGTTTGTGCTTAAATGCTTAATTAACACACTTTGTTTCTGAACTTCTTCTCTAACGGCAAAGTATTTCAATTCTATATGTTTAGAACCTTTAGAATACTTGTCATTTTTCGAGAAGAAGACTGCTGCGGCATTATCACAATAAATTTTCAGCGGCTTGGCAATACTATCGACAACCCCAAGTCCTGAAATAAAGTTCTGCAACCATAATCCATGAACTGTGGCTTCAAAACATGCCACAAACTCAGCTTTCATCATAGATGCAGCAATGATAGACTGTTTTTCACTTTTCTATGAGACTGCTCCTCCAGCTAAAAGGAATAAATAGCCAAAAGTGGACTTTCTGCTATCAAGACATCTAGCAAAGTCTGAATCTGTATACCCAATCACCTCTAAATCACTTTCAGATCGTCTATAAGTGAGCATATAGTCTTTTGTTCCTTGCAAATACCTTAGCACTTTTTTGGCAGCTTTCCAATTATCTATTCTTGGATTACTTTGATACCTGCCCATCATTCCGACAGCAAAACTGATATCTGGCCTGGTACAAGTTTGTGCATACATTAAGCTTCCAACAATAGATGCATAAGGAATATTTTCTATTTGTCTATGTTCCAATTCATTCTTTGGACATTGCATGAGACTAAATTTATCTCCCTTCTGAATTGGAACTATTCCTACTGAATATTTTGCCATCTTAAATCTCTCTAAAACTTTATTTATATATGCTTTCTGAGACAATCCTAACAATGCTTGTGATCTATTTCGGAATATTTCAATTCCTATCACATAAGATGCCTCACCCATATCTTTTATTTCGAAGTTCTTTGAGAGAAAATTCTTAGTTTGATGTAATAAACTAAGATCATTAGCAGCAAGCAGTATATCATCAACATACAGAATCAAAAATATAAACTTGCTCCCACTGATCTTTAGATATATACACCGATCACTAGTATTTTCTTTAAATCTAAAAGATGTTATGGTATCATTAAACTTAAGATACTATTGTCGGGAAGCTTGTTTAAGTCCATATATTGACTTCTTAAGTTTACACGCCAAGTGTTCCTTTCCTTCAGATGAAAATCCTTCGGGTTGATCCATATAAACTTCCTCTTCTAAATTTTCATTAAGAAAGGTAGTTTTCGCATCTATTTGATGTAACTCTAAATCAAAATGAGCTACTAATGCCTTGATGATTCTAATAGAATCTTTCTTAGAGACAGGTAAAAATGTCTCCCTATAGTCAATGCCTTCCTTCTGAGTAAAACTTTTGGCTACTAGTCTGGCTTTATATCAATCAATGTTGCCATTAGAGTCGCGCTTAGTCTTAAAGACCCATTTATACCCGACTTTCTTATAACCTTCAGGCAATTCAACGAGATTCTAAACTTGATTTTGATCCATAGATTTTATCTCATCTTTCATAGCATCAATCTACTTAATAGAATCAATACTTTCTACGGCTTGTGAAAATGAAACTAGATCATTGTCAATCCCTAAGTCAATTTCTGACTCTTGAAGATAAACTATATACTCATTAGGAATAGCAGACTTTCTATTTCGTTGAGATTTTCTTAATGTTATTCCTTGTGACTTATCTACTATAGTTTTATTAGTGATAGTTTCATTATGGGGAGTTTTTACATTGATTTGTTGTTCTTGAATAGTGTCAAATTGTTCGACAATAGTAGGAACAACATTTTTAGAAGTCAAAGGTATAGGAATTTGCACCCTAACTTCTTAAATAACCACATTGCGTGGTTCTCCACTCCTACTGATTTCATCATTTTCAATGAACCTTGCATTTCCAGTTTCTACAATTCTTGGACTATGATTAGGACAATAAAATCTGTACCCTTTGGATTTTTCAGGATAACCAATGAAAAATCCACTAGTTGTTCTGAAGTCCAAGTTCTTTTTTCATGTGGATTATAAATTCTAACTTCTGCCGGATAACCTCAAATATGTAGGTGCCTTAAACTGGGTTTCCTTTCTGTCCATAGTTCAAAAGGAGTCTTTGGTACTGCCTTACTAGGAACCCTATTTAATATATACATGGCGGTTTTTAAAGCATGCATCCACAATGATAAGGGTAAAGAAGAATAACTAAGCATACTTCTAACCATGTCCATCAATTTTCGATTATGCCTTTTTCCTACACCATTTTGTTCTGGCTTTCTTGGCATAGTTTATTGAGCACATATGCCATGCTTTTCAAGAAATTTAGCAAATGGATCTGGACATTGTCCTGATTCATTATACTTTTCATAATATTCACCACCTCTATCTGATCTTACGATTTTCATCTTTTTATCTAATTGTCTCTCAACTTCTTTAATGTACACCTCAAGGGTGTCCACTGCTTGATATTTTTTATGCAATAGATAAATGTAACTATAACGTAAAAAATCATCAATAAAGGTGATAAAATACTTTTCTCTACCAGAAGACGGAACATCAAAAGGTCCATACATATCAATGTGTATAATTTTCAAGAAGCTATGTACTTCTTGTGGCTCCTTTCTTTGTGTGTTTGGTTTGTTTTCTTTTTATACAATCAATACACACACCAAGATCAGTAAAGTCCAAATTTAGTAGGATTCTATTCTTTACTAATCTTGCTATTCTTTCTTTGGATATATGACCCAAACGTTTATACCACAAGTAAGCAGAATACTCCGTTTAATTCCAGTATTATGATGCAAAGTCAACAAGGTCTCAGTAAAAAGATTATCAAGTTTAAGCTTATATAGACCACCACACAAGATTCCAAAGCCAATAAGGTTTTATTCTTATATAAACTAAAAGATCCACAACCAAATTTAAAAGAAAATTCCGATGTATCTAGCTTAGGAAAAGAAACTAAATTGCGGGAAATGTAGGTACATAAAGGGTTTGAAACAAATCTAAATAATGCCCAGTATCTAAAATGAGACGATAAGTTCCAATGCCTTCAACTGGAGTTTTGTTTCGATTCCCCATGAAAACAAAGTGTTTCTTTGGCTTTATGGTTTGGATCAAAAGGAATCCCAGCATCATAATGGAAACATGAATAGTTAAGCCAGAATCAATCCACCAAGTATTATAAGGAATTTCAGTTAAGTTTGATTCGAAACATACGAAAGTATAAGGTTTACCCTTCTTTTCAAACCAAGCCTTACGTTTCAGGCAATCATTTTGATAATGTCTAACTTTCTTGCAAAAATGACATTTATCATTCTTCCGTTCCTTCTTGTGGATTTGAGAAGTCTTAGAAGATTCATTCGGTTTGTATAAACCTTGTTTCATGCCTTTTCTAGACTTCCATTTAGATTTCTTTTCAGCTTCTTGAATAGTAGTAAGATTAATGGAATGAGTCCTTTGATTCTTTAGCCTTGTCTCTTCTTATACAAGCATATTGGCCAATTCATTAACATTTCACTTATCTTTAATAGTGTTATAGTTCATTTGAAAAGGCCCATATTGCTCAGGAGGCAAGGAATTCAATATGAATTGTACTAAAAGGTACTCATCCATATTCATTCCTAAATTCTTTAGCTTTGCTGCAATGTTTGTCATTTTCAGGATATGTTCATACATGGTACGAGAACCATCATATTTCATGGCAGTTAAGTTACCTATTAATGTCCCAGTAAGTGACTTATCAGTAGTTTGGGATCTCTCTTTCACAAATTTCATAAATTCCTTAGTACTATCAGTTTTTAGAAGAGTAGACTTAATATTGTTTGCTACTGTTATTCATATAAACATTAAGCTTAATCTGTTTGATCTTTCCCAAAGTTTATGCATAGTCTTTTTCTCATCACTGCTTGTAACTGTAATAGCAGCAGGTTTCTCAATTTGAAGTGCTAAGTCAAGATCCAAAACACCTAAGTGAGATTGGACTTGTTCACATTAATCAGAGAAATTCAACCCATTAAACAAAGGAACAGATGAAGCATGCGAGTGCAGTGAAACATGAACAGATACTGCAAATATGATGAAAAGTTTCTAACACTAATGCTTTAATATATGAAACATAAAACAGATTCAAACAAATAAAACAATGAGTTGTTTATTAAAGCTCTCCTTTGGGAAATACTATTATATACCATGAATAACTAAAATGATGCTAATAACAAAATCACTTATTTGATAATTATATATCCTAATTAAATATATTTGCTATCTTTGGATATACAAAATATATCTAATAAGGCATAGTAATTATCACATTATATTTATTATTTATAAGAATAAATGATCTACTTTTGGGTGATCCTGAAATATCTTATAAATAATAAATTTCAATAATTCACTTAATAATATTATATCTAAAATTAGACGATCATTTATAAGCATCTATAAATGAGTGTTGAAAAATTATTCAATTCTTTTTTTTAACCATGTAACATTCTAGTTTGGCCACTTTGGTGACTAACAAACAAACATGGTATGGAATTCATAATTAATAATTTTAGCAGTCATGCCAGTAATAATTTACTAATATAATTATCACATCATAAAGAATATGGAAAGTTTTACATAAATCTATATATAATAATAACAATAACTACGGAAATAGTTATGATGTAATAAATAAATTAAGTAAAATTATACTCCATCAATATAAATGCCATTAAAACGATCAGATTTCAAAAAAAAAAAAAAAACAAGAGTTATCAACATAATAGGAGATAATGTACTTTTATGAATCTATTATGATAAATAGAATTGATAACTCTTAATTCCATGACCATAAACACACACACATACATATATATATATATATATATATATATATGATATACGATTATGAAGAATTCAACATATACATATATATATACACGTCCAGAAAACTTAAATGAAGAAATATAACCAGAAAATTTTATTGTAATGGAAAATCATAAGTTCTTAAACATGGCTCTGATACCACATGTAAGTTTTTCTTAATTATGCAAAATCCTATTATGCATATAATCAATAATTCTAAATGATCTTAGAACTCATGATTTTCACAATTAGAACATATGCAATAGACATACCTGAATCCATTGTAATTAAACTTTAAATTGCTAAACAATTTTGATGTAGAATTCTGAGTTTCTCTCCCTTAACCCTTTATACTTAATAATAATACGTTTAGTGATGGAATATGTATAATTTTTTATAATGGTTGGAGAGAGGACCAGATTCCATTTAAATACTTTAGGACATATTTTCTATCAGATATGTCTGTTCATGAAGAGTTATATTATTTTGAAAAGAGTTACAACTCTTTTCCGTCAAATATGTCTGTATATGAAGAGTTACAACTCTTCATTGACCAATAGAAATTTAAATACACTTAATATTATTAAACCATTTAATTAATATATTAAAATCACATAAGTCACATATATATAGATAAATCTAACAATTTTGGCTACCGTTTGTATTATGAAAAAAAGAGAGAGAAGAGATCAAATAATAGTGAAAAGGCTATATAACAATCCCTTATAAACGAGAAAAAAAAATCCTTTATAAGTATATATAAATAGAATAATTGAAAAAAAAAAACTGAAAAATGGAGTTTAAAAAAAGGAACGATGAAGATTAGTGTCGTAGGAACTAGAAGAGGAAAATATATAGTATTTGGTTAATGGGGTTGGACTACATTAGATATGATTATTTGTTAGAATTGGAATGGAGTAAATTGGATTGGATTTCAATCAATATTATCCTATGTTTGATAGACTAAAGGATTGGAAGGGATAAGAAAGCATTATTATAAGCCAATTAATTCTGAAAATAACAAATTCTTAAATTTGTGCGGACAAATTAATAATAAGTGTAAAGCAAAAATAGTAATAGTAATTAATACGTAAAAATAAGTCGTCTTGTTTAGATTTAGTTTCAACTTAAATAATAATATATAAATTGGCACGAAACAAAAACATCAACAATAAAATATAAAATGTTACTTAAAAATAGTTGAGTTAAGATCCAATCCAAAAACATATCAAGAAAATTAATTATCTTTTCCCATTAATACCTATCATCTGTTTTGTTATTAAATCAGAAGACTAAAAAAAAAAAAATACCAATACAAAGCATTTCAAATATCCAAAGTATCTCTCCTCAAAAAAAAAAAAAAAAGAAAGAAAAAATCCAAAGTCTTATCACTAGAAAAAAAATAACAAAATAAAACTCCAGATTTCATAGAAATCCAAAAATGAAAATTTCCAACAAATCTCATATTCCAATCTCTATATTCCTTTGTTATCCTCCTACTTGAACCAGAAAATATATGACAACTGAACGAAAAAGAAAAAAAAATCAAAGCAAATAAATTGAACAAAAAATAAAGAAACCAGTTTTTTTTCACATCCAGCAGTACACCCTGAAATCTTTATTGGCGGCAACTTATATGAGATATTATTAACAGTATTTTGTCAACAGTTAATGTATTTAATACGATTTATTTAGGGAACAAAACTTTTATTTTTCTTTTTCAATCTCCAATTAAGAATCAAGGGGTGAATCTTAGACTAAGATTCTATTTAAATAAATAAAAAAAATATTTAAAAATGCCATGTTAGTAGGTCACTAACAAGTTGTCTATCCAAATACGTATTTAATGAGATGTGTAAGTTCAAAACTAACTAATTATCATAAATGGTGTTGGCCAACTACTTAATTAATTAGAACAGTCTGATTTTCATCCAACGGCTAAAACAATAATAACCATCAATAGGTAAATTACAGTAACTATTGAAACCTCACCTATATATATACATATATATTTTTACACTTAGATATATCTACTTATATACTAACTTTAGTTTGTATACTGAGTATAGTAATTTTTATATTAGATATATCATGTTTTACACTTCGTGTATATATATATATATATATGAATATATTGGTTATTTTGCTACATCATTTGAAATATGGACATTCACTTAAAATAGGCCTCGGTCATTTTACTATGATACCTATTAATTAGTGCAAGTTCATCATTAGATATTGATTCACAAAGCTTTTGCAAGGTTTTTTTTAGCAGTTATGAAAAGGAAAAAAAAATATAACAATTTTCTTTAGAAAAAGTAGCCAAAAATTTCTATAGATATAAAACTATTTTCCAAATCTGCTTAATTATCTCGCTTCTTTTTCTTTTTTT